>JABUIW010000027.1:2226908-2273616 GCA_013363375.1 Menidia beryllina | reverse complement strand
CAATAAATATTAACGATCCCCATCCCTAGTTTTAACCTGACTATACAAGACATAATAGATTTTCCTAACAATCACCATATACCGAACCGAACCGAAAACCGTGACCACGAAACCGTGAACCGAACCGAACCGTGGATTTTGTGAACCGTCCCACCCCTATTAAGTGGTTGTCTCCAGGGTCCGCTGTCACTGGGCCTCAGTGATCAGCTTGAGCCGGATGGGTTCCCGGGGGCCTTCACTGAGTCTGGCAAGCTGTGGTCTTCTTGACGATTCATGAGGATGGAAGTCTTGGTGTCAAAAATTGCCAAAAATAAAAACAACCAAACAACGGGAGTATGTCAACTCAGAGTTTTGGTTGCGTTTTGTCTGGTAAAGCCAACAACTGTGGTTAGGAGAACATCATGGAAAAGGTGAAGTTAAAAAAATATTTGCTTTGTTTGCTCGAAACAGGTAGTTGTAGTGAGTTATTTTTAAGCGGAGAAAAGAAAAATATCTTTTTATTCCCCTTTTCCTTTCGAGAGCATCAAAACAGCATTTAGCTGAACTCAAGAAGCTCTTCTCATTCTTTCTATACCTGCTCATCTTCAAACTATTCCACTTACATCTCGTCTTTTGATTGGATTTTGAGGGCACGACATGGCCAGAATCTCAACTTGTGGGTCTTGAGAAGTCGAATTTTCGATTAAACCTTACAGTGATAAAACAAAGAGCTCAAAGAAAAAGTTCCTGTGTGCCAGAATTCCTAAACATCACCATTTGCACATAACAGAAATTATATAAGGAAATATCAGATGTTGTATGGAACAAACTGATCTCCATGAGTCAATTCTGGAAAATATTCTTAATTCCCCACATGTTCCTTTAAAGAAAGTAAATGAATTGAACAACATTTATCCTTCTCTTTTGATCGATATATTACAAATAAATATTTGATATTGACCTTGATTTATATTATATACAGGTCTGATCTACAGCTCTGACCTAATGGACTTTAAAAAGAGAAAACTCCATGTTAATCCAAGCCAGCTTGCTATTTTATATAGTACTGCAGACAGCCAATAATGCATTATTGTAACCATGAAATCTACCAATTAACTTTCTTAACTCTACCAATTACTATGTTAAAGTTACTGATTACTGTCGCTTTTGTATTAGATTTTTTTTCCTTATTAACTCTCACAATCTGATTGAAGTATTGAACTGTATTAGATTACCTTTGTCCTTCTCTTTTCTCCTAGGTAAGCCCTTTCATTGATCTCTGTTGGTGGTGGTGGTGGAGGGGTTGTTGGCCAGAGGTGCATCCTGTTGCTGTCAGCCCTGAGGAAGGTTCCGAGCCGTTGAATTGTGAGGAGAGCCCAGCCACCCTGCGGAGGAAACTCATTTCGGCCGCTTGTATCCGCGATCTCGTTCTTTCGGTCACTACCCAAAGTTCGTGACCATAGACGAGGGTGGGAACGTAGATCGACGGATAAATTGAGAGCTTCACCTTTAGGCTCAGCTCTCTCTTCATCACGACAGACCGGTACAGCGCCCGCATTACTGCAGACGCCGCACCGATCCGCCTATCGATCTCACGCTCCCTACCCCCATTTGCGAACAAGACCCCGAGGTACTTGAACTCCTCCACTTGGGGATGGACGTCCGCCCTGACCCGGAGAAGGCCCTCTACTCTTTTCCGGTGCAAGACCATGGTCTCGGACTTGGAGGCACTGATCCTCATCCCAGCCTTTTAGCTCTGGGCTGCGAACCACTCCAGCAAGAGCTGTAAGTCACGACTTGATGAAGCCAACAGGACCACATCATCTGCAAAAAGCAGAGATGCGACCCTAAGGCCACCAAGACTGACACCCTCAACACCTCGGCTGCGCCTAGAAATCCTGTCCATAAAAGTTATGAACAGGACCGGAGACATAGGGCAACCTTGGTGGAGTCCAACTCCCACCGGAAACGGGTGAGAAGCTCGGCCATCCGGGAGGGGCTCAGAGTAGAGCCGCTGCTCCTCCACGTGGAGAGGAGCCAGTTGAGGTGGCTCGGGCATCTGTTCAGGATGCCTCCTGGTCGCCTCCCTGGGGAGGTGTTCCGGGCTCGTCCCACCGGGAGAAGGCCCAGAGGAAGACCCAGGACCCGCTGGAGGGACTATGTGTCCCGGCTGGCCTGGGAACGCCTCGGGATCCCCCCGGAGGAGCTGGCGGAAGTGGCCAGGGAGAGGGAAGTCTGGGTCTCCCTGCTCCGGCTGCTGCCCCCGCGACCCGACTTCGGATAAGCGGGGGACAATGGATGGATGGATGGATGGATGGAAATGTGAGGAAATATTTGAGCATTGTGCAAGTGTGTCCATTCATATCTGGCCTTTTCCAAAGGCAGCAGGTCTAGCACAATGGAGTCAACTCCCTCCCACTGTATACTCAGATACAACATCAGCAAACTTATAGCAGGGGATAAGAAGATGGTTTAAATGTCAAGCAGAATCCCAAGAAGGGCCTTGTGTTGTGGGATCATTGGAGCAAGCACATCATGCCCTGTAGAGTGTGAAGAAGATGGGGATCGAGGAGATTTTAGTTTGGAGATTCAGATACAGTTAAGTCTTTCACAGAGCCCAATTATTTGTTTTGTTAATTTGTCTTCACATGAATGTGTGCAGTCACTTTCTCGCCATGCACATGGGCTGAAATTGATACCATCCATTGCAGAACATAGGGCTGTGTTTTAGTGCTGTTTTAGGAAAGTAGGAGCTGTGAGACTCTTTTGTTGATTCATACAGATAAAAAAAATGCTTGTTGTCACTTTGATCTTTATTGTTTCTCTTTTTTTGTGAAAAAGGAAATTTAACTGGCAACCATTTGCAGTTGGCTTCAATATTACCAAATGATTTACAAGCTTCAAACCAATATATACTTCAGCTAAACCAAGATAAATGCTTACTATGCAGTTTTGGTAGCTTGTATGCTTAACCTTGAGTTGACTGTTCAGTGACTTGATTAACCAACCCTAGTTACACATACACAGTGTGGCACAAGCAAACATTACATCAGATGCCATTGAACTGTTGCATGTTGACACTGCTGGTAGAAATGTCTTAGTATAAGAGCTGCCATGCACAATGTGATTTCAGCTAAAGGCACAATCAAACCATCAGCGTGTCATCAAAACACAGAAAAAGGAAGGTAGTGACAAATGGAAGGAAAAAAAGTGCTAATTCAAGTAATCCAGTTATTAGGCACCAACATCTGTGTTTTTCTCCATTCTTCAGCAATGATTGTATGAAGAATTCCTTGCTTGTTTTTCTTCAGGGTCTTGAAACCATTTGCATCAGTTGGTTTCAGTGCTTAATTTCATCACAATCCATTGACCTATCTTTTTACAGTTTACCATTAAATTAAGAAGGAACAAACTGCACTGTAGATTAGTGGCTCTTGTTTTTTTCTCTTTTTTTTTTTTCTTAGGGCCTATACTGACATGAATGATAAAAAAGCAAATTATGGCAAGCAGCACTGACACATTTGTTATGTTCTACTCAACTTACAGAGACTATAATTTGATGTGTTTTGACATTCTACTCAGCCAAAATCTCTAATCTATTGAGTTGACAGGTTGCCAAGATGCAAATAAATGAACCACTTTGAAAGTGACTTGTTCACAATCCCTGATTTGACTCTAATTAGGGAGTGTGCGCAAGTATCCAGTATAGTTTGGCTAAAATGTGTCATGAATAATTTTGCACTGTCTATTCTTGTCACGGTCAACAAACCCCACCAAAGTCAGACATAAAATGCTGTCATTCTTCGCTCTAATGACATGTGGCTGTCAGACTGATGTCAAACTTAAACAGTTGGTGACACGTGCCTTCTTTTCAAAGACAGCTGTGCACTAAACTTTTTAATAAATGCTAACAAAGCAGGCTTAAATTTAAGATATCTTCAGCTGTAGACTAAAACTCATTACTTTCTTTGGCACCAAAATAGTCTGTTCCAGCCTCCTTGTTTTAATTCAAAAGATGCTTAATTTGAACAACCTATTTTTTTTTAAACCTTTTAAAAGGAACCAAAGAAAAATATTTGAGAAGTGTCTTTTTAAAGTATAAGCTATGAAATACATTTCTCTTATACTTAATGTTGGTATTGAAATTCTGAATGCTTGGCCATCCATAAAGTAGACATCTGCCAGAAGATGACATAAGTTTGTTGTGCAACAACTAACTTTTGTATCATTTTCAAAGCACACTAAAAGTGGAAAGTTGAATATTTCTATTTTGTGCCTTCAAAAACTACCCTGTTTACAACATCTTATTTAAAGCAACCAGTAGATGTTATTTTGCCCCTGGCTTCTAGAATAATGCTGGACTGGTTTCAGCCTTCTAAAGATGCTCTGGTTTGTGTTTTTCTAATTGCCTTGAAATGTCACTGGTGTTCTTTGTGGACATGCAAACCAACTTGCAGTGCTAATGACCAACAGATGGTTTGCTACTAGTTATGTTACTGAGAGCACCATCCCTTACATTGAAGATGCTGAGTTGTTGTCTTGAGTTTTTCCACTCATTTGTACAAAAAGGGTTCACCTTATTAATTGTTGTAGCTGCATTTGACATCACCACCTCAGTTGTTGCCAAGTTACAAATACAGCTTTGCAGTGCATTTATTTCAATATCTGGATATTTTAACCATGCCTTGGTCTCAACTTTCTTTCATGTTTATTAATAGAATTATTTTAGTGTATTTTGTCATTCTAGCAATTAATTAAGAATAAAATATGAATACATTAATTTAATATAAGCTAAGAAAGTCACTCTTTAAGAAAACATATGTTTGTAAAATTTTAAAAAAAAAAACACACAACAAAACAACATAAGAGAACAGCAAACATAACCTTCCTTCCCTTTAGTGACTTTGAATGGTCATATGCTAAGGGCATATACTGGTTTTAATGGTTAATAAGCCAGGATTGGGTCTTCAGTCTTTCAAGGTTGACATCTGGCTTAATTAAAAAAGCAGATAAAGACCTGTGTTTTGCTTAATATATAGACAATGAATTGTTTACCCTTGCGATTCTATCGACATAAATCTGAATGTTTTTTCTCTGACTTATGGACATTTTAATCTGTTAGAAGAAGCATCCTTTTCACGTAAAAAAAAGCACTGCAGTAGGAGCCTTTAGAAAGGAAAAAAAAGTGATAAGTGATACAGTGCTTGTGGAAATAAGCACTATACATCACTTCCTGAAATATGATTTCACTATAATTTTATGTAGTACACATGAATGCAATGCCTGAAAATCTTCAATATCGCATTAGCACAAAATGTGATAATATCCTTCTCATTATTTTAATGGGAGTTGGAAATACCTTTAATGAAAGTAGGTGGACTTCTCTGCTTCCGTGCTTAAATGATAGCCAATGGACTCAAAGAAATTAAATCATTTCCTTATCTAATTGAAGTTAATCATGTTTTGAAAATGCACATCAGAAAAATATGAAGACAAATGATACTGAATACTTTCATTTTCTCTTTACTACTTTCAGGTATTGAGTATCTGACATATTCTTGACCCAAAGTGGTTCCAAACAGGTGATGAAATTACCCACTGTACCTTTTTGCTACAGCAAAATGCTTTTAAACTGAGTTTGAGTACACTTGATGCATTTTGTTTTTGTCAGACTGTCATGATTATAAAAGGAGATACATAATACAGGCACAGGCATGCCACAAAGTACATACATTGCAATGGAATTCAAAGAAAGTGAATGTTTCTGGTGTGGAGCCTTAAATAGATGGGCACTAAAACTGTATGTGGTTCAGACAATGTCCACAATTTGCCAAAATGAAAATAATTTCTTGTGGCTGAACATTTAATGGCAACGGTAGTTGTCAAAGAGTAAAAAAGATGCGGACAAATCCAGAACTGTAGTCTGGTTGGGTGTAACAAAGGTGTAAGATGAGAAGAATAAGAATATATTCATGTATTTGATTAATTTGGTTAGGAGCCTGAGCGTTCAGACAACCCCTTGTTATATATTGGGTTACAAAGAGCATCCATTAAGGAATAGACAAAGCAGGTTCTGGACAATTCATCAACATTTTATAAATGAGCGAGTTTGTAAAGTGACAACATAATGTGTGTACTTAGAGTTTACAAAAGATTTGGACCTATTTCTTTTGGACCTGTTTCCCCCTCCCATTTCTTTATTTTACCCCCTTTTATCTTGTCTTACATTATAGCAAGCAGAATGGTGCTGTGGCTATGCCAAACACACTAGCTTCACCAAAGGGGGGGGGGTTATACCTATCAAACATCCCTTGATGCCTGACCCATTTTGACATTTTTATTTCTGTTAAAGTATTACAAACATTCTCATGACAGGCATGGCAAGGGGGAGGAGGGGGGGGTAAGATAGATATTGAGGACAGACTAAGAAAAATATAAATAACGACAGAAATACAAAGAAAATATTGTGAACAATATTACAAAATCTGACAACCAGTTGCTACAAAAAAAAAAAAAAAAACCCCCCACAGGCTCTGTGGGGAAACTCGGGGAAGGACAATCATAATCAGACAGCAACAGCAAAAAAAAATATGAGGCAGAGCTGTGGATGCTAATGGATAAAGTGACAGGGCAGTACAGCTGCTGCCTTATGAGTGCATGTGTGTGTACGTGTACAAACATGCAGAATATGTGATGTATATATTAAGGAATTGTGATAAATTAATAAGGCTGCCACAATAACGCCCAGGGAGCCAATGCACGAGCCGAGCCAAGAGTGGGTGGTCCTGCTTATTTGGCAAAATATGTACCTACATCTATAGAGCTTATTGCCCATGCTATTTTTATATCCACATTGCAGTGTGTCAGGGCACTCATGGTGGCTGGTCATGTGAAATGATTTCATCTCCAAACACTAGCTTAAAGCTATTAACTCATATTGTCCAATTTATGCATTTACAACTTCATTCAAATCTTCATTCAAGAGGGCTGGACACGTTGTCATATATTATAAACTGTAAATGGAACCCAATCTATTTCAATCCTTGAAACAGATGGTACTTGAGCTGTAGTTAGGGGCAGTAAATAATCTGCTCCCTGCTCGCTTCTATCATTGTCTAACTAAATAAGAAACTGCTGATAAATGAACATGTGGAGTCACTGCCAAATAATTAAGATTGCTGATCTCCATGAGGTCAACTGTGTTTAGACAACTTTCTTCAAAAGGCTTTTGTCTCCTGGAGAGAAAAATCAATTGTCAAATTAAGTCAAAGATCAATGTGGCTGTGTTGGTGAGCTCATTTCTTTGTAAAAAATAAACAACAACAACAAAACAACAAATACACATTTGTTTGAATTTAAACCCTGTTGCTTCATGGTTTTAAAAAAAATGTATGTCAACAAACTCCAAAACTTTTCTTTTCACTTAATCTGAGGGAAGTTGAGAAATTTTCATGTCATGTGATACCACCTTTCTTGATTTTAGTCATAAGTATAATATGAGATTTTTCTCTGCCAAACTGTAACAATGATTTCCTATTAAACTATAGATTTTTAGGTTGGACATTCAAGACTGTGGATCAGTACAAAAGATATTTTGTAGGCCCTGAATCTGCATTTGCTCAATTATTATCAACAGTCAGATAGTGTTTGCTCTGTTGAGCTATGTTTGCTGAAGACAGTGATGCTTTGAGATGCAAAGTCCAGGATTACTAGCTAATGCAATTCATGTTGTGGTAAATATGAATTCACTAGCAATCATTCCCATATTTGTCAAGAAATGAACACTTAGATCAAAGAAGTGGAATAACTTTCAGACTTGGTTTAATTATAGCGTGTACACATTTTCAACGTAATGAAATGTAATAAAGTTAAATAAAGTGAAATAAGAACCCACTTGAAGTCAATCCTGCATATGAAACTCCATGTCTGGAGGTTCATATCATATAGCTGTAACAAATACTCATTTAAATGATTATGTTTTTTAAAAATGGCCCCAGTATCAAGTTCAACTGGGCAGCTTTGCCACAGTAATAATGATTTTTCTTTCTACTGCCATCACGACTGTCACATAATCCTCGTGTCTCTGTTTTTGTGTGATGACTTGCATCCTAATTTTGAAGTCCTGTTTTAGGTCTGCAGGCCACAGACTGCATGGTATTAACAACAGCGAGACACGTGGGTCCTTTAAATGATGAGGTTATCCAAGCAAACACAGGAACTACTAAGCTCTTAATAATTAGCATATTCATAAACTCCGCCAAGAGGCCTAAATAATCAGAAAATACAAACAGCTGCCTTTTAATTTTCCTCATACGGCTTCTACGCAGGCAGTGGTCAGTTGTGCGTTGATGCAGCACTTTGCAATTCTTTATCCATCTGTCTTGTTTTCAAGTCCCTCATAATGTAATGATAAGAATGATCATATGCCCCTGTAATGCGTAACTCCAGACTTAAAGTTTTGAAAACAAATTATTTTTATTACATATACATATACTTTAAGCCATAAAGATTTGAGTCCAGCTGCCGTTCGCTTTTCAACTTGTGCTCCTGCTGCATGATTTATCCTTCGAGATTTGACAACTTTGTTTCTCCAGACATCAATTTCAAGTGGTATTGCTATAGACCAATCACTGTTAGTTGTACTTATGAGAAAAATACTTACCTTTTTTATTTAAAGAGACTTATGTGACACCTGATATCAATTCCAAAGCTTTTTGAACAGTTTTTCAACACAGCTCAGATTAGGAAACAGTTGCTAAATATCCACTTTTAAAATAACTTTTAAATTGTAATGTTTCGTGTAGACACAACACTGGATGTGCCCAGAGCTAAGTACTTTTTTTTTAAGCTTGAGTAATTCCATGGCTCTCTGTGACTCCGAACAAACAGACACAACTAAAGCTATATCCCTTTAAGAAATTGTCAGGTTGAATAACTGGATGCTGTTATCTCTTTTAATTTTTTATTTTGTTTCATTTTTTGGGGACTGTGTAGAATTCATCTGCCCCTTTATATTCAATTATTTAATGTCAGACTTCAGTGTAAGATTTTTATCTTTACATTTTCAAATACTAAAAGGGTTGTTTTTAAAAAGATATAATACCATAAAAAACACAGTGCTGTTTAATCCTTTTTTTTATTCTTTCAAGATTTTTTTATAACATCAGTGGAGTTTGAGAGATTTTTTTCTTTTTCTTTTCTGTTATATAAAAGGATTTCACAATCACCTTTTGATTTAATGCTCAGTTGCAGCTACCATATCTCCTTTGGGATTACTTTGTTTCCTTAAGTTCAGGCCTTTCTTGACTTTAACAGTTTGGGTGATGACGTCCCCAATTGAAATTTCAAGTATTAATATGACTTATATTCTTTTGTACTTCCTTTTTGAGTACTTCACAGAAAAAACTGTACATAAAGACCCCCCCTCCCTCAAAAATATTTTTGCTTTGTTTTCATGTGCGAAAAAGCAGAGTGGATTTAATCCAAGTGAACGCAATTATAAGACTCCAACTCATCAGAGGCCCAGACATTAACTAAAGTTTTATCGACGGCCCATTAGTTCTAAGTCCCACGGCTTTAGCTACTTTTGCCATTATCTTAATGGATAAATAAAGAAATGGTAAAATGAATTGCACTAAAACAACAGTAATCTAAATATTCTCCCAAGTGGAGGAATCGATGCTAATTATCATTTTGGCCTGAGCACATCTTTGCAGCTCTGAGGTCATCCCTGTTTGTAGCTATGTGCCTTATGGGGATGTACTCACTTCATAACTCATATCTTTGATCATCACAATTTACCCCAACTTGACTTTTTATGAAATCCGGGGGTTCATCAAGGAACGTGAAGTTGCTCCCTGGTGAGCTCAGATGCTCTGTGCAGCAAATGGGGATCTGCGAGGAAATGACATGCCATCAGAGATACAGCGTGCCGGAATCTTAATGAAGTCACTCTTTTCCGATCGTGAACTTTTAAAGCATGTCTATCTTAAGCTTGCACGCTTAATTGGATGTGTGAGCCTCCTTTGTATGTTGGTGTGCCTCTTTGGAAATGTGCATGTCCGTATCGCAGTCATTATATGTGTAAACAGAAGCTCGGTGGGGAACAAGCAGGATCACACAACCATTGGCATGTTTATTCAGTCTCTTTTCTCAGCTCTGGCTCTCTCTCCCTATTCTTCCCGTCAGCACGCCGTCTGCTTCACAACTTCAGTGACTTAGATGACTTGGGTGTGTAGGTGGCAGTTCACTTCAGACTTCACACGGCAACACCCACTCTTTAATCTCCCCTTTACCCAGTTCTTGTTAGGCAGATCAGCCACGATGTGCTGCTCTTTTCAATCAACGAGTGCCAAAGGCAGTAAATCACGGATTAAGGTGCGGCGTGGCACTCCATTCTTCATGCTCCCGGTCTTTCATCTCATCAAGGTGCAAACGGAAAATCCGACCACTTATGCAACTATGATTGTGACCCCCCCCCCCCTCCCCCTTACCCCCCTCCTCTCCAAAACCTTAATCATTGCAGTTGACCTTGCTCATCTCCATATTAAAAAACAATTGTGTCTTTGGCTTGATCCCCATTACAGCCACTTATTTTTATTTATTTTTTTTCATTGGCTGTCATCTCAGTGGTTAAACAAATTGAATCAATCAAACAAGGAAAGTGATTGCCATTAAGATAAAGCCCTCCCTCCCACTGCTCATAGATGATACTTAACCAATAAGGTGGATAAAATACTACAGTGAATTTCTCCAGAGTCATTAGGATTTTTTATTTAAGGGAAAGTAGCATCGAATAACGTTATTTCACATTCGGTTTGGCCCAAGGGGAATTTGTTGCACTTTGTGATGGCTTTAGTCTGTGTAATGAGAGTGCCTTAAAGAGAAAACATGCTTTATGTATCATACATGATAAACATATAACAGCACAGGCTTTTCTAGACAATGTCGAATTTTGATGATGTACTGCACTCAGGTGATATATGACTTAATTCAGATGACATTTTAAAAAATAGATAACAAAAAGGTGTTTTCTGAAGAATAAATGTTGGGCTTTGTTTTTTTTTTGTTCCTCAAAACGCTGCACTAACAGCCAATAATTGCAGATTCAGAATTATGCTGGAGATGGTCCATATTAACAATGAGGCCCCGAATCAGAAACACCGTCCAGATCAGGCGCTCTGTTCCTCTGAATTATTAGCTGGCTTTTTACCTCCTGAACTTTTTCTGAGTTAGGGAGTGATGGTGTCTACCAGCCGACAAGTCACAACAATGCTTTAGTTCATCTGCAGGAAGTGACAAATGACATAGTGAGGTCTCACCAGATCATCTAATGGATTGACGTCTCAGATGACAACAATAGCTTCAGTCTGAATATGCTGCCCTGTAAACAGTATTTACATGCCACCCTCTTATTGATTTGATACCAGAAAATCGCTGCGCAGTCTAACATCAACCATTTATTTAATTAAACCTAGACACAACATACACACCATCTTAAATACATTTTACTTCATGCCTTTTTCTGTGCCAAGCAGTGTCATAATGGAACTCCCAGAACGCAGCATTAGCATGAAATGGCATTGAAACAGGTGAAACTTTACCGCTACATTCAGTGAGAGTCGAGAACATTATAGAGAATGGCAAAATATCAGCAAAGAAGCGAGGCCGAGTTGAGCTGGTCGGTGGAATTAAATATCATACATTTACTTCCAACAGTATAAATACACCAAAGGGAGGATTTATGCCACAAAGAGCTTGTGAGGTAGCATGAAGCGTTACACCACTGCAGCAAGCAATGTTTTAACTTAACCTCCGGAGACAGGATTGCACCCAAAGTGCCTCAAGTTTCTGTCACAGGGCCTGAGTCAAAATTGGAGTTGAAGTAGCTGCAGGCTACAGGTTTTGGAATCCTTTCACTGTTGCACGGTGAGAGAAGGGTGTGGGAGATGAAGCCGAGCAAGCATTTTTAAAGCCAATAGGATTTATGATGTGTTCTTTGCTTAAAGCAGACTGGGTTCTGGCAATCCCTTGACAAATCTTTTTTTTTTTTCTTTCTTTCTTTACTCTCTGTACCCACAGCTGTCATTCAGAATATATTATCACATCAGCTGAAATGCGGGTGGGTTGGTCTATTCCCTGTGAGCCTGCATGCTCACCTGTATTTCTGTGTGCACGCGTATGTGTGTTAACATGAGCATACGTAGCTTGTCGTTAAAAGGGCAGTGGGATAATCACTCTGGCACCGGCTCAGACTCCCATGCGTTGTAAAACGTCCCGCTACTTTCAAAGTCAAATACGAGACAGGTCTAATGGTTCCCCCAAGCTCGACTTTTGTAAATGGTGACGTTAACTACATCTCTCTTAACACTTCAGCACTTTGTGGATCAAATGCAATACATATTCCTGCGGTTTGGGCCTCCTATTACCCCATCCCAGTGCCACCCCGTCATCCTATCCAAACTCAAGCCTGCATCTTTTTAACTTAAAGCATGAAAGTTTCCCTTTGACTAGTTGTATCATTTATCAAATTGTAATTATCCAGAATTTGGAGAGAATGTTTTTATTTAAACTTATCTAGTAAAAAATGTGCTGCCAGTTTTGTAAGGTGCAAATAATATAACTTATACACTATAAGGGGTTATTTCACCAACTGGAAAGGTTTGGTTTATGGTTCGTTCAACTTTTTTTTGTGAAATATTTTCTTGATCTTTAACCTAAAATTATACTTTGCATAGAGATGTATAAATAGAAACTTCGGCAATTTTCAGAAAATTGTGTTGTTAAAATTTTTAATAGTGTGTTAAAGAGGGCATGTGGATTACGTTGTGCTCTTTAGCTTACATTTGTTCACAGTATGGTCATACATTTTCACCAACTGTACACTGTTAGTTACATAGCTTTCCCTTTCTAATGTGTAAATACAAAACAGCAGCATCTTTCTGTAGGCATGTGCACTGTCTGGCTACCGTGTTGGCTATTCTGGATGACTGTGATGTGCCGGTGCCACTGGACATGATCTAAATAAATGAGCTCCGTCATTGTCGGGATTTCTGTAGAGGTTAGAGAGGAAAGATTAGATCGATTGGTTGCGCAACAGAGCATAATTGATTTATAATGCATTAACAGTGGAAGCAGCCACTGGTTCCTCTACACGGATTAGCAACAGACAGGGTTTGGTTCGAGTTGCTTGAAGGCGTTTGGAGGTTTTACATGGAGGGCTGTGTGAGATTGGAATAAGTCAGAGGTAGGGTGTGGTAACACAGGTGTCAGTGTTTTTCCCCTCAACAACACATGAGTGGAGAGAGAGCTGCGGGTGGAATCTCAAGCACTTTATTTAAGAGGAAAGCGTTGACAGATGCACCTTATTGGCTATTAAAGTCCCAATACACAGTGTTTTAAACCTTAACAAAGCAGAAAACTGCTTGCTATGTGAATATATAGGAGTGTACACTCACTGAGTGTAGGCTCTGTACAAACCGGGACAGACGAAGGCGATTGTGAATCCGTGCTAGTGCATGTGAATTTCTGTGGCAGTTTTAAGTTTTTCGTAATTGATATCTTACTTTCTTCGGTCAAAAAGACCATCCTATCCAAGTTAAGATGGATCGCCTTTAGTTTACTTTATTTCAATTTTTTTTATTGATATCTAAATTACATAATCGTGAACAATAAACATAATTGTGAACATCAAAATAACTTTTTGCCCTTTGGTTATTTTTTTTTTTTTGGGGGACACTTTTGTAGGTCAGACATGTTTTATTTGAGAATGAAAGATTGTAGCAAGACTTCTGATTATTTCTCAGGGAGGTATAGTGCTCTGTCTTTATGGCACCATTTTACAATATTTTTTGTCAGAATCCAAACTAATGAATGCTCCATGTTTCTTAAATGATGACATTTTTCATGAGCCTAAATAGTGGATCCACTGTAAAACTGGATGAATAATATTATGGATATAGCACAGCTCTTGTGGAAAATAAAACCGTATCTAACCGTAGTGGAAAGCTCTGTTTTGATGTAAGTGTATGCATTAATTGGTCTGTCTCCTACTCACCAGCATTGTGAGAGCTTTAACAGTCATGCTTTTCATCGCTTCAGATTTTAGAAGTGATCATAACAGTCATTTTTACTCCCAGTGCCAAGATTCAACACATTTAATGAGGCATGGGAAAGGCATTTTCTAGGAAGTTGAATGCTGCTTATGTTATCAAAGCTATCATGTTCATGCACGTTTGACTGACACTAAATTATTGTCTCTGTTGAAGAAAGAGAAGCGTATTATTTATGATCAGGAATCTGTTGTCAGCACTTATCTTCAGACTGTGAAGACTGTGCTCGACCTACATTCACAGCAACATGTTTCATACTTACCAGTCAAGTCTGAGTCAGCTCCACCTTGCTGTGAAGTCCTACACCATGGCAGTAGAAGATGGCTGACTGAAGTCTCAGGTGATATTGCACCAAATTGGTTGTGTTGCCTTTCACCTTAGAGCTGTACAGAAATCTTGTTTATTAGGATTCAGCCCACTTCCTGATACACTCTGAAGGAGTAGAAGAGTGCTGTGCAAACGTGGTTGGAGATTAATGAATAAACAGATCATGCTCCAAATAATTAACCTCTTGGGTTCTTTGACATGCTCAGAAAGAACTGGGTTGTATAGCTTACATATTTATCCAGCCACGCATCCTTGGGAAGTCCCTCTGTATCCATCTCTAAGATAAACTTAATTCATGAGTTGTTTTTGTTTTTTTTTAAATAATGAATGTTCTCATAATTTGAAAAATTGATATTTAGGGTGTAATCAATTACATTCTGAAAGAGTATGAAACCTTAACAGCTCTTTACCTTTGTTGCTTAAACCAGTGAATTTGCCTTTTGAATTTTTTATTTTTCTATTTTTAACAGTTAAATAAAATTAAAAAAAAGTTGCATCTATGGCTTAACTCTTTCATGCATAGCAGTCACCGCAGCGGAGCACCATTTAAAATCCATTTTATTGTGTATGTGTGGGCTGTTATGTTTAAAATGTGCATAGGCCATGGAAGTGGACACTGGTCTATCATGCAATAAAAATTCAAACTGTTAAAGGGGAGCTGATTGAATGAAGGTGAGGTGGAAAATGGATGGAATAGTTCTGAATATTAGAAAAGGATGAGAGTTGCATGCAAAGTGTTTATGCATTCTGATTACAAAGTATCAAAATATGTTCAGATTGTTATACACAGTATTTCATTAGCAAGACATCTTGAAACATATGCTGTCCACTTGAGTAGACATCTAAACAAACATTGTTTGTTTTTTTAAATCACCTTTTTTAATGCCTTAAGAAAATAAAAAAAAACATTTTGGGGAACAAAAACCTGACTAAAAGGATCATAGTTCATGTGTGAAAGGATTAAAACGAAAACAAACACCTCCAACTGATTTTCCATATGCAAAAGTGCTAACAGTAACATAATTGTTTCTATGTCAGTGTCTAAGTCATTTCAGCCAGCTTACTGTTCCCATTCCATTGGAAGCGAAAGCCTTCAGATCACAGTTTTAATTTGAATGATTTTTTCCCCCTGCAAATGGCTAAGGGAAAGGGCTTTAATGGCTAGCTTTTTCACGGACAACCAACACAATAATGAAAAAAAGTTCTAAGCCTCTTATATCTCTCTCCATTCTTGGCCCTCCTTCAGTCTTTGAATTGCCATCATTTGACAAAGTAATCAACATTATTTTAATTAAGTTGTCTGACTTAGCTCAGATGCATTTCCGTCCCACCACGCATGGACTCCCCCCCCCCATATTGTCTATTGTAAAGTTAGAAAACAATTGAAGACTTTGCCGTCCCCTGTGGTTTCTGCTCAGTCATAAGGGCTGGGTCACATAATGGATATTGTATGCTACAGCAGTTGTCACAGCAGTGCTACTCAACGTTGAAAATTAATTCCAAATTTAATTTGAAGAATAGGTTGAGGAGATACAACTGGCAGATTTAGGTTTTTAGAGCACTTAGACAGTACTGTAACAATGATTACTGCTGTTACAGTCATGTTTAACTGTAGCTACTTTAAACTCTTTCCCACAAATCGGCTGTGTCATTCTATATATCAGAAATAGTAGTATTATAACATTTAAAGCTCAAATAAGGACCAGCTACGTTTTCTTTATTGTGAGAGCTCTGCTATTGCCTACTATGGTGCTAAAGTTAGCTCTCAGATCAACGTGGTCCACATCAGCTGCAAATATACATTAATCTCAGTCATCCGTGAACTCCCAATTTATAGCGCAGTCATTTTTATTACTTTTTCCTTTATTAACTTTTATTCATACTAGTCAGCCATAACATTGTGGCCACACTTCTAATGTTAAGTTGTTCCTCCCAATGCCTGAGGACTTCTATGGCCCATCTTACGAAGCTGACAGTTAAGTGAAAGATGATCTGATCAACATGGCATGAAGCTCTCATAACTATGCTTCACTGTAGGAGTGGCATTAAGCAGTTTGTGCTTTACTAGAAACATAATGTCAGACCTTTACACCAAAGACCAGAGAGTTTGGTTTCTCAGGATCTCAATGTCCTTCATGTGCCTTTTCGGCAAATCCAGACTATCATCCACGTGTGCACTCTATTATAGTGGAAGGTTCTCCTCTTTCCACAGATGCAATCTGGAGCTCTAAATGAACGACCATAAGGATCTTCGTCACCTGGGCACTTTTGCCCCAATCGTTCAGTTTAGACGCCCCGCAAGCCTAAACGACGGAGTCCTTGTGGTTCTTACGTCCTTCATTTATGAGACCTCTGATCTCATTGGGGCCTTCAAAGCAGCAGAAACTGGCCTACATTTAGTAAGGATGATCAGTGGAGATGGTATGCCCCTGAGCTCAATTTAAATTTAAATGTGATTTCTTAGCTATCTATTTTTTATAACTTAAAAAAAATAATATATATATATGTCAAAAGGATATATATATATATATATATATATATATATATATTTATCCTTTTGCCATTGTCATTGTTGAGTATAAATCTCTCTAGGTCCAAAGAGCTGGTAATAGTTGACAGTTAATAAATAGCTGGAACCTTTCCATGTTGCCAACAGGCGAGAGGCAGTCAGAATTCTTTCTTACAGTGAGAATTTTAAAATGTTTAACTTTTTTAAAAGTTTTCTCTGTAGCTGTATAGTTTAGTATGACACAGTGTCTCGCAGAACCACAAACGTTCCATTGAACTGGTGATTTGTCAAACCTGCAACTACAAGTGAGCCAATTCCTGTCCCTTCACTCCAACAAGATACAAATGGGAATTTACAGTAGGAGCTTAAATCTCAGCAGCTTTGTTATTATGGAAACTTAAATTGAAAGTCTGTTGAAGCACTCTGCGAGTAACGATAGTTTTGTTCACCCACCATTGACTGAGTGAAGTGAAATAAATCAAGAGGAGTTACGATGTCTTATGAATGCTTGTGTCCAGTTGCAAAGCGTTTCATAGAAACTATATGCGCCATTTTACTGAGACATGGCATCATAGCAGCAGGACTCCAAAATAAAAGTTTCTGCTAGCCTCACAGTTTTGTAGCGTGACCTTTAAATTTTGCCCAGTCGGTTGTCCACAGTTTGCACATTATTTATGGTGGCTACTAAAGGAATCCTATCTCATTATGATGACTATGATGACTTATTTTCTTGTTGAAGATACCATAATGTTATCTTGTAAATCCTTATTTATACATTTGCGGCCCTGTTATTTATGCTGGAATTGATATTCAATTGCATTAGTAAATGGATATCTGCCATTATTTTGAAATGTTTGTAGAATAAATGTTTCTTTTATTTACTTAATTTTTACTGAAGTAAGTCAATACTTTCTTTTATACTGGCTGTATAAGTCTTTTTTTAATTAATTTTTTTACCATTGAGTTATTGTATCTAGGTCCCTAACAGGCACATAAATAGGCAGAGAAATCCTGGAAGTTGGCTATTTTGTTTGTAGGTTGCCACTAGATAGGCTGCCATTTTGGTGTAACTGTATTAAATCCTGTTGACCTGGTTATGGATTCTTCAGCATAGACATTGTTTATCAACCTAAACGGCTTATGATTTATTAGAAGAGTTACTTCTAATACAGATAAAAACACTTAACAACACACTAACTTTTCTTTTTCATGTCAGATATGTTTGGCTCAGGTAGTGTGAATAGATAGAGCTGAGCCATATGGATTTTTTAGAAAGTTATTTTTTTGCCGTACTTCTCTCTCATTACCAAGACCTTTACCTTTATTCAGCTAACTGACAATGTCTTGCACTCTTAATGCTGCCTAGGTATCAGTGTCTTCGCATGTAATGGAGCTGCCAGTTAAGCTAGTGATTGCAGCCCCACCTCCGTCTCCAATTATTAAGACTCCTCTAGGAAAACGTAGAAAAGGTATCCATAACAGGTCCATACTATACTCAAACATTATGTCAAGCACTATACGTTTGAGATAAAAAAGAAAATTGAGATCAAGTGCAAACATGCCTTCCGGAGAGTGTTTTTGCAGATTTACCTTAGTGAATACAGTGGGGTGGTGAAGGTTGGCATGGTGGGTGTTGATATGATTGAAAACAAGCACTAGCAGCTAACTTTGTAATCTCTGGTGAGGAATAAATCAGGCTGTCTCTCCTAGCCAGAGATAGCGGTCCTACTGGGAAATAACAGAAAGGTTTATATTTTATTATGGAGAAAAGGTAAAGATGATATGTGTATTTACATCGGTACTTCCTTACTCTTCTTCAAGTGTGGAGGGAGTTAATCATTGTTTTCAAGTGGCCATGGCAGGCAGAGATGATAAAATATGAGTAACATTTTATTCGAACCAGCAAAATCAGAAAGCACCAGTTGCACAGTCTCTAAATCTTTCAATGATAAGGAAGATCAACTTCTTATAATTCACTAACACTGGTTCTACTGTGACTAGTTAGTCTTTGGTAATGTTTCATCGTCATTGTCTTCTGTCTATCCATTTTCTTCTTCTTATATTGAACATGGCACCAGGGGCAACAATCTACTCCCTCTCTAGTCTTTATACTCATACTCTTGTCTTTACACTCTAAGATGGTATTTTGGTGGTCTCAAGACAGCCAAAAGAGATCATCTCTCCAGTAGGTCCTGGATCTGCTCTAACGTGTCCTCTGGATAAAGCATGGCCAAAATGCCCAACTAGGGAAGCTCAGACTGCACGGCTGCCCTTAACCACAAGATAGTTTAGATTCTTCAGTTATTCAGTCCCAGCTCTTGGTGGTAAATGCTGAATTGTAAGCAATATTGTTCACAGAATCACCTAGAAATCGTGCCCATGAATTATCCGAACACAATCAGTGACAGAGGCCATCGTATGTGATCTCCGGTTCCAGTGGGAGCGAGTCTGACAAACTGCCAGTGTAAACCGAGCTCTCACTTTAGTTCCGTGGAGACCAAAGGCTGAAGCAAAGAGTACACCTAAGAAGTACCAACTAGAAAACACTGCAAGAGGCACAGATGTAGGCTTTTTCCAAATCAACTTGGACTTGGAAGGGACTAAAGCCAAAGCTCCTTTCTTTGCTGCACCTGGAAAATACATGATTTTCAGACACACCCAGCAAGACTAGCTATTTATCAACTTTGTTTTTTTTACTGTGGTGTGTATCCAACTCATACTTTTTTTTACTACTTGGTATGTTATCAAAGATGCGTCGATCTGTTTTCTGATTCAGAGAACGGTGTGTGTGGGAAATAAAAAATGAAAAGATATATAGTTCAGAGAGCATTTTTGTGATGTTGAAGAAACTAAATGAGAGGAACTAAATAAACATCAATATTTTTTTCCCTGCAACTGCTTACTTTCTCCTCATATTATTCCGTCCAATGGCATATCATTGGATAATCTATTTGTTGTTTTATTTCCTTCAAAGGGACTCTTACAGTATCTCTCTGCTTCTCTTTTGGGAAATGTCTCTGTCTCCATTTTTTTGCTGATCCATTTGCTCACCTTCATCAGCCGTCCCCAGTTTTTCAACACTGATTCCACTTGCACATTACAGAGTGCTCTCTTTCCAATTATGGTATCTATTTACAGTATAATTATAGTCACATTTTCTCACTATAATGCAATAAACTTGGTGATAAGGCCTGCAGATATCAAGCTGTAAAGGGGATCGCAAGTTCACCATTTGAAATTTAATTGTCCTCTGTTCTGTGGTGGCTTTTTAAAAAGCATTTAAAAGCTAATCAAATCAAGTCTTTGCACAAAAATGAAGGCATCTGGCAAGACAGCTTTTTATAGAGGCCTTTGCACAGCTTGTTTCTAATCTGGAAATGAAATTTCACTTTGAGCAGTCTGTTATCTTCTCACACTGTTGTGCATCAATGCTCTTTTCTCTCGGCTCCAAATGAAACTGCTTTCTTGTGCTTGTGATATCACTAATTGTATGCATTCATTTGTGAGCGCAAAAGAAAAAGCAAGACAAAGGGGATGAGTTAGCTGAAAGTGCATCTTCATAGATGTTACATTGAGGGGACAAGGATACAGTCTGTGTGCCGCTACTCCAGCATGGTAACCGATGGCAGCCTTGCTACAGCAACACATCTGACTCACAAAATGACTCACAAAAATCTGCAATCTGAATGAACTTAATCAATATGTTGGGCTGACTTTGCGATGCTGGCTCTGGTTCAGACTTTTTGAGCTTGTTTTGCCCGTCTTCCATGAAATTGTGGCCAACAATTTTTATCTGTCTCTTCAAAATGCTGCTTAGGCTTCTTCTGTAAAGATACTGCTGTTTAACCATTGACTAGTGTAAATACTGAAGAGTGTAGTTGACCAAGCATTTCTTGTTGTGTTTACTTGTATTTTCACATGACCAAATCACCATGAAGAACCTGCAAACTGATGTTGTTCATAGTAAATCCTTTATTGATCTGCTTTACAGTTTACTTGCTGCCCCTCTGTATACTCTTCTATTCTGTTGGTCTGCAGAAATGCAATACATTTTTATCTCATACTTGAAAGGAAGATGGTGTTTTGTGTTTTCACTGATTTTTCTTTAATCTTTAACTACAGCTGAACATTCAGACTGAAAGCTATGGCCTTCAGTTCCTATTTACAGCTGGAAACTGACAGTCCAGTGGAGCAAACAGCCTGACAGGGGAAATTAGTTATTGCCCCTCTTAGTTAACATATGTGTTAGCATATGTGCATGTTTACTCATCTTTATTTATGAAAAATGTTACCCTAGCATAACCGATTAGGCCTCTGATCAGCTAATTATCCTGACAGAAACGCCCCCAATTATAATTGTCCCATAGGCTTACCTTTGAGTAGGTTCCAGCCAGAGCTAGACCAGTGTGACGCCAAAATAAAGCTTTTTAGTTGAAAACAAAGGTTTTTGGAGAGATGGGAGGAGACATTCTGAATTTAAATATCTAAGAGAGCACATTTACATTTTTCTAAGCTCCCAAATGTAAATATTTTGAGGAAAAATAGACCTTATACATTATAATGTTGCATGCAGAGTTTAAAGAATCAAACAAGAGCAACAAACAGGTGACATGAATGTTAGAGAATAATGCCAACTTGGGTAGTTTATTATTTTTGTGTGAGTGCGATGTAGACGGTTTCTGTTTCAATGTTATGAAAAGTTTAGTTAATGTGAAAAATTAAAGACCAGGAAAATCAAACCAGCTGCAGAAGTTGCCAAAAGTACTAGTTGAAAATCTATGATTAAATGGTCATGTTTGATTTATTTATCATTTGAGTATGTAATTAAATCTTGACCTTTGCCGTCCAAGGCTTTACAGCAGTGGTAATGGACTGGATAAATGGGATTATTGAGAGCAGATGTGGCATTCAGTGGCATGAAAAAAATGGTTCCTTTTGATCGAGCACAGACTGTTTTCTGCTCTCGTCTGTTGTTTGTCTCCAGCCTCTTAGTCATGCATCTGTTGTGCTCCGTTTTTAATCCAATTTAAAATGAAATGTTTCTCTCTTTTGTTTTTGAGTCTTTGTATGTGATTACTTTGTGTATGCTATGATGCTGGTAAAAACAAAAAGACGCACAAAATGTTCAACAAGAAGCAATGAAATGTTGAAGAAAGGAAAGAGCTGATTCTAAAGATCTACTTCACAGGAAATGGGCCTTTGTGTGCTAAAGGATCTGAAGAGCTATATTGACTAAAACCAATGTTTCTGCAGAATGCTCCTGTTACTCTGGAAACCGACTACATTAACACTGCTACTTTTACCAGAGCTAAAACCAGTTAGGAATCAAAAGAAGAGGAAGAAAAGCGTTAAAATGCACAGGATGTACAGTTGTTTCAGCAACAGCACCACAAGTCAAGGCTGAGGCTTGATAAGTTCTAGGTACCTTAATTTACATGGCCCTCCACTCTATGTGGACATTTTGTTCAAGGCTGCATTTTCCGATCAGTACTTTCAAGGTTGGATGGCCTTGAGAGACACGTCCCATAAAAGTCAATTAAATACCACCATGCAGCGTTTGAGGGAATAATTAAATCACATATGGAGTGGGGAATGCTAATGAACAATCAACTGTGAAGCTACCCTTATCATAGTAATCTCTCAGAGGCAACAGTTCTTTGTACAGTAGATGGTGAATGTTTCGGTTCCTTGGAGGTGTCTTTTTTTGATATAGTGTGGCTCCTTTTGCTGCCTTGTTACGCTTAGTAAGTTTTTATTGCAAAAACAAACACTCATATAAGGGTGCAAGCACATTCAGGGGAAGTTGTGTAACAAGGGAATCCCGCTGGAGTCATGTTTGTTTTTGAATTGTACTTCAATATTTAGGGATTATTCAGCTGGGTTTTAGTCCATAGAAGAAGAAAGTGACAGGGGGAGAAAAAGATCTTTGGCTCTTTTGTTAGTTTTATGTTCGAGCATCTTCAATATAATTTTGCTTTCTGCAGTTTGGCTCCCGGTGTGGAACTATGTCTGAAAAATGCCACTGATGGGAGTCTGTAAAATAAGCTAAGTCTGTAATGCAGATGAAAGTTTAGCTAAAGCTTATTGGTACTCAGGGCACCCCTGAGCATTTAACAGAAGAGCTGACCTTTATTGAATACATATATACTCACATATAATGTGCATTGGACTCTAATGATGAAGAAACATCCTCTCAGGTACCGTGCAATGATGTGTTGTGAATCGGGGGACGCACTGACCGGTTTCTCTTTCTGTAACAAAATGTTGTTTTTATTTCTAGAAGTATGGCTACATTGGGAAGGTGTTGCACCAATTAGGTGATTTTGTTTTTAATTACTTGCCAAAAAACATAAGAAAAAAAGTTTCCGAATGTGTTCAAAGCATTGGGAGTTTCTGTTTCTGAGTGTAGCAGAAATCTGTGCTCTTCAGTAAAACAAGTTTATTGAGGGGAGTTAAAGCACTGTTGAGCTGTCTGCCCATCTTTCTAATGAGGTAAACAAGGTGGCTCTGATTGAAATAGATGCCCAGGAAATGACAGCTGCAGCTAATCGTATAGTGTCAACAATTTGCCCTAGAGGAAAATTAACACTTGCCAAAGTGGTCATTATTCTCAAGCAATCAGGTTTTGTAAAAGTGCTGACTCGATGTGAAAGTGGCCTCATGCCCACAACAGTGTCTCTGGAGTTTTATGGGATGTGGGCATTGTCTCATCCATCTCAACAGCGTGGCATGTGGCATTTTATCAAATTTGATGGTGGTGTGCAATCTGAATTAATCAAATAATTCCCAAATGACTGACCTTGTTTTTTCTTTTCTGTTTGACTATTAGTAAAGGAGTCCCTCGTGGCATGGAAAACTTCACATGGGCTCACTAGGAGCAGCATTTAGCCAGAGGCTATGGATTTTTCTTTCACTGGCACCCTGTGTGTGTATCCTCAAACTGTCAAGCTGTCATGTTAAGTGGGATGTATGCCGAGGGTCTATATTAAGCCTCTCAGATGAGACTGGGGTGATATTGCTGAATCTATTGACTGTAATGGGACACTTGACTTTTGGAAATGCCAAACTCTGCTAATTACTGTTGTACAAGCGAAAACAGTCATACATATTTATTAAGTTTTTATTTGTTTTATTTTTCAAAATCACGTTAATATCTCTTTCAGAACTGTAACTGACTTTGAAAGTTACTTTGAAATAAAGTTACAAAGAAAATTAGAAAAAATCTGATCTGTATTGTTCACACTGTCATGAAAAGATCTGATACAGGCTGCATTAAAGCCAAAAAAAAAAAAGGCTGCATCGTGAACAAAGTCTCATGCAGACCTATGTCATACTAACATCTTTAAATTTTTAAGACTGAAGATATGTTGTAAGATCAAACGTGACATGCTTTACTTTTATTCAGTTGAATGACTAAAGCCCGATGATGTCGTTCATACAACTTGTAGCCTTCCATCTACTGCTCTAGGTGTATTGTTTCCTCAATATACACCTATCAGCCACAGCATAGCCCACGGACTGGTGGTCATTTGCCCACATATGGCTGACCATCTAGTTTTCAGTGCGTAAAACAGCTGCCGTGGTATAATCAGCTTTGGTTGACTGCAAATGGTTTGGAAGGTCTCAAATTGGCTATTCGTCCTGCATCGCCAAGCCTACACCTTCGTTCGCCAATAAGTTCCAATAAAAGAAACCTATTGATTTTTTCTTTGTAATTTATTTCTTTTTACATCTCTCTTATATAATGCATTTGTTTTATTGTTATGTGTAATTATCTGCAGTATTTCTTAAGGAGTTATCGTAGGTTTTTGGGCTGTGGAACGAATTATGAATTGCGTGGATTCTCAGGGGAATATTTGAACCAACATACAAATCTTTTAACATACGAAGTAGGTCCCGGAACAAATTGAATTAGTATGCAGAGGCTCTACTGATAAAGATATGACAAAGATGACTAATTGATTTTACAACGGTCAATAACAAATTGTTTCACAATGGTCAATAACACAGTCTTCATGTTTCTCTTGTGAGGCCTTCTTTTCTTATTATTGACTGCCTTTGTGTTCCATGCGCTTTGGTTCAATAATTTATCCTGCCGATGCGCTGTCAAAAGTTATTTTTTCTTTCTTTTTTTTATTGTGATGAAAACGCCACAGTTTATCCCATACAGCAGAAAGAGCTGAATGCATGATGATATAATAATGTAAGTACGGTTTATCAGTGCATTTTCATTTTTTTATTTGGTTTTTGTAATAAGGAACATTTCCCTGATCATTATTTCTGCTTTTATTGTAGCAGTTGTATTACTCTTTTTCAGCGTCTGAGACTGTCAGCCTTTCCAAATGAGCTCATGACTTATTTGCTCATCTAGCCTAAACTACCTACAGTCTTATATTAATACTATTATTTTTTATTATTATTTGTTGCTTCTTTCACATATTTGGACTGAAGAGACCCTCCAAATACATAGAACCAACAATTAAAGTCTGGGTAAACCAGAAATCGGACAACATTCACATTTATTATCTCAAACCTTTTATTCTCAGTCCCTCAAACCCTCAAACACAGATGATTGAAATAATCAGTACGCTAATTAAATCAGGTGTTGATATGTCAAGAGAATAAGCAGTGCTTTTTAACCTCACATTCTGGGGGCATGTCTACTGAACATCGTGACCATCGGATCTCAGATCAGTTTAAGTTAAACAAAACATTTGAAATGGCTTGTTTATCCCCTCCCTAAACTCTGCTGCAATGCTTCATGATGGAAAATTGGTAAGAAATGTACGGGCAAATCAATCAAGTTTCAATCTGTCCTTTTCTAAATTGTGTTTTATTCTGAGTAAATGCAGTCACTAACAATAGTTTTTCATTGAGGTGACAGGTACATTTTTAAAAACATGGGGATTCAAATGAAACAAGCTTTTATATCACACCCCAACAGGTATATATGCAAACACCGTCAACCCCAGTAAATCCCACAAATTTTCTGATTAAAATTTCTGATTATCTTTCTGACCTTGCCCTCTGTGGTATACTAGCCTAACGTAGCGTCAACACTGACTGCATTGTGCTCCCTGAAGTGACATGCCAGTTAGGTATTTTTGGCTGTCTTGACTGAAAGGCCGTTGCATTCTGTCCTTAGGGAAGCAGCAGCAGCAGCTCCAGTTTTATGCTGCAGCCTGCCATGCGCCTTCTCACAAGGCTGAAAACTAGCGGTTGTGCTCAGGCAGCTGCAGGATGACAGCGCTCCAAAGATGGACAGTTGGGACCATGTGGCCCGATGGCTCAGCTATCCAATTAGCAGAGAGTGATTGACCTATGAAACATGCTTGTAAATTAAAGAAGGCGAAAAAAAAAACCCAAAGTCGTCTGCAGAGGACAAGCAGCAACCTTTTAGAAGCCATTTGTCACTTTGCGCTAAAAGCCTACATGCTCATGTTTGTCCCTTTGCTCTCCAAAGTGTTGTTTCAAGTACAATTTTTCCTCTGGGAGTCGCCGCATCATTGATATGATAATCAATTCTCATGCTCTTTTATTCACCCTGTTTTCTTTGCATCTGCGTGCTCTCTTGCTCTCATGCCCTATTGTCCCCCCCCCCCCTCTTTTTTATGATACATTTCCTCCCATTTATAGATTTGATGTCTCTCCTGCACTCGCTCATTGTCAGCCCCAACTAGCTCCTGTTAGCTCTTCCTTCTTCCACTCAGTGTGAGGTGGCAAGCTTTCACCGTGTGGGGCTTCATTAGGTCTTCCTCGACAGCTCTTACTTTGGTAATGAGATACCATTATTGGACAAAAGTGAGGGATCCCAGCAGCATGCATATTTGGTCTCTATTCTGTCTTATCGGGGCTCTGTCTCATTCGTAATCCACCTGGGCCAGACTCAACATGCCTGCACCGCAACAGCTGGGTCTGCACGTGTTTGACAAACTGTATTTTTTTAATCAATTTCCTGCAAAGCTATCTTTCTCGTTGCTGCTCAAGGTGCATATTCCATCCCATGCACTGTCAGTACTTTTATCAAAATTTGTAAGCTGCATTTCTTCCCTCTTTCTCATTACAGATTACCTTTATCCATAAATGTGCAGGAGTTGGTACTTCAGCCTGCGGCATTTTAGCATTAGCAGTGCACTTGCTGAGCTTTGTTTTTCTGTTTGTGATTTGTAATGACAGTTAATCAAGTATAAACCATTTTAACCTGTTGGTTTTTAGTGCCTAAAGCGCTTTGAGCATTGAAGGTATTATTTATTTTTTCCCCCAAGGTCTCAGTAAGAGAGATGTTCAGCGGTTGAAAGTGTTACTATAAATCCAGATTCAGACTTTGAGTCCGGACTAAGGGGGTGTAGCTTGATTTCAATTTACATATTACGTTTTTATTTATTTACTTCCAGTTTTCCTTCAAAACAGTTTTGAAATCGGCTCTCGTAGTGTTTTGATTGAACCATCACTCGGAAGAAGAGGTCAGCTATAATCTTTTTGGACTGTCAGCTAACTCTCCTGTCTCCATTGGTGAAGTGTTTTGGGCTCAATCAGATGCTCCCTCAGTCCACTGACTGCTCATGCCATTACTTTGGAGTCAGAGAGCTCTCCTGATTAATCACTTAAGAAATCCCCCATCTCGCTGATAAACTAATTACATTGTGCATACTGACCAGCCAATGTAATCCTGGCTCAAGGTACAAGTCAAATCAATGCCCCCACTGTTAATTTATCTCCCACCTGACAACCCAGTAGGCTCTCCAGAGTGAGCTGGCTAATGAGGACTTCCTAAAGGTTAAGTCAACATAGCAGGGTTTGGAGGGTGGGGGCACACAGATAACAAAGTAGTCCAACTTAAGTCTTCAGCGGTGGCAGGGATAAAGTTGTGTTGGAGGGTTATCTTATACTGAACTATTGTGTTTCTTTTTAGTTTTGGCCAGCGTGCCTATCAAAAACCAGAGCTGACCTTAATTTGTCTTAAAATTTTCAGATTTCCAAGAGAAAAGCTTTCTTCACTCTTCAGGTGTATCCTAATGACTTTTCATTCCTATTCATTTTCAGTTCTTATAAGTTAAAATGAATTATTTGCTCCTCATTCTTGAGCATGATTTATACTTGAGCTTGTGATTATAAGAGTAAAAACATTAAAAAAGAGAAATGATGTGGCAGCTAAGGTTACATTTCATGCAATCTTACCTTCGGTACAAAGGAAATTGTCTGCACAGTTCATGCTTTCTCGCCCAAGCAGCATTGGATAAATTTGCTGCTCCCTTGACTTTGTCTTGAGTCTGCTCCCTTATCTTTGACTGATAAATCTCAATGAAGTTGTGCTTTAAGAATAAGAGCAGTTGAGTTTTCGACTGGACTTGAATTGGAATTTGGTTAATATTCATGAATGGATGGTATAAACTGCTGGTACCCTTCTTGCTTTCTCATGAATAAATCACAAATGAGCAGGAATTTAAAGATCGACATATCAACCCCATTGCCATTCTGTTGCTTGCGTCCAATCTTGTTGAACAGAAATGAGAAGCGAATAGTTGCATTATGCACCCAATTTTCGATCAAGCTTGCTGCCTTGTGCCCGGATATTTGTGAGTGTATTTTACAGAAAGGTTCTTTTTTATCATGTCAAAAAGCTAGAGGCATACAATGCGTTTCTTGACTTGATCTGTGCTGGTTAAAAGTCTCTCACAACCGAATACATGTGTTATGGCCATGTTGTTTCCCGCCTTATTGCTTTTTTGGGTTTTTGTTTTGTTTAATTAGTCATTGCCACACAGTTTTTCATTTAATCCTCACCATCCACAGCAGACGTGGCAACATTCTAGAAAATGAAAAAGATTGCCATAAAGCTGTAAGGACAAAAAACCATACGAATATTATATATACGATATTTTCTCTCACTAAAACTTATTGACCCACCCCTATTTTGTTGATCGTCACCTTATCCAACAGTGTTCTTTTGTGATGGAAGGATGATGAATGGCAGCAAAGACAAATTGCTAAGACAACTTGCCAATGGCTGAAAGCTGATAGCAATCCCTCCCACGCAGCAAAGCTGTAACTGCATAATATGAATAACATTCTAAGTACTTTACTGACCTGAACTGCATCATGTAAAGAGGAAGGTATCCTTCCTATTAGAATATATCATAATAATTTTGAATAAGAATATGCTTAAAGTGTTTAAAGATGCAGCGTTTTATGTAAATTCTAGTGAATTTACTATGTCTTGCATGGTTGGGTTGATTTTGTTAACATATTTTGTCATTTTTGTCGCCTTTTTGTCTGGTCCTGGTCCAGCAATTGACAATCCTTTTCATAATCCTGCCCAGAGAGCTATGATTGACTGAGGCTCTTCGCGTATACAGTGGAAAAAGCCAATTTGAGCACATCACCTTATCTATTTCTTTATTTGGGAATGACTAAATATGGGTATCAACACCAATTTAGATATCCAAAAGGCAGGTGAAAAGCGTCTTTAAACCCCCTATGCTCAATTCCTTTGCCACAAATAATTCTAAAAGTGTTTGTCAGAGAATGAGGTGTAATGTGATTAATGTTTGTAAGTGAACGACAGAATTACAAAGCAAAAGAGAGGACAGCATACATCTGCCCAGTCAAATACTGTTTACAGTCTCAAGAGGAGAGAACAGCCTAAACATGATGGATATGAGTTTAGAAAAAGGACTATTCTTCTATGAGGTCTCATATTGACTATGATTCATGGCTCAGGTAATAGATCTCAAAATTATTGTTTTTGTAAATGATTCTTTTTTCATGAAAAACATCGGCACAGTGCTATTGGGAAATGCATTCAGCATTAACTTCCAACTGAGGTTGTTCTTGCCCTGCTTCAAATCACAATTCAATTCAACTTCTCTTTTGGGGGCCATGTGACTGAGTCAACATACAATTCTTTATTTTTATTTATTATCTAGGCTTTTAGCCTTTGGGCTACAAACTTCTGTGCCCTCGCTTTGAAAACAGATGAAGAGCGGAGAGTAAATATTTTTAAGTAAGGTTTCTCGGTTGATTTCGCCGACTTAATGAAGACTTCTTTCCAGCTGCCTCCCACACAAAGGAACACAGATGAACCATCACTGGTGTATATTTTATCACCTCCTGGAGATACAATACTGCACCAGACTGACTGAGCGGTGGGAAGTTACTGGGATTTCTTTTTTTACTTTCAGCCGTGTGTCAAAAGTAATCTAACGGGGCATCTTATTTCCTAAAAGTGAAATATGCAACAGTTTGACAGAATAATACATGCATTTCAGTGAATTTGTTGTTTGAGAATGTAGAGGTGACTTACTCCATTAAAGACAGCCTTTAAATAGTTACAGCCATTGAGATCAATTTAGCAAAAAAAGTTTTTTGTCGTTGTTTTTATGTGCTTTTTTTGTCAGTATAAAAGTCAGGGTGAAAATCATCCAAACTTTTTTTAGAATGTTTTTTTTTCAAGATTTGTAGATATGTTTCAAGAGTGTTTGGTAAAAAAAAAAGTCTGTCAAGATAAAAAAAATAAAAAAAAGGCTCGTATTCTGCAGTAATTACAGTGTCACTTTGAACAGCATTCAAGGCCTGATATGTAAATATTTCATCTTTGGCAGCATTTTAATGAAAACTTGTACGGACATAGATGTTCATCAATTTTTTATTTATTATAATACTTTTATGATGTTTTTGATTAATAACTCTTTTTAAAAAATATGTTTTTGAAATTATAACTGAGGCTTTCCATAATAGTATCTGAAAATAGTTGGTCCTGGGATTTCTGAGAAGTCAAGATGGATCTAAAAATAGATCAGTGAGCAATAAACAAACCAACCACAGAGTTATATCAGATTAGGGTTGTCATAAATTCCTCAAAGCTAAATATAAATGTTGTGCCTAATACAATGATTAAATATGACATCCTAATACTTGTTTTTCTTCATACTTTCTTCATAGTTTCTTCCAAGACGAATAATTTCAACATTTTTTGGACAGTGACTGTGTTTCATGGTGTTGTTTTCTTAACAGTATGTTATGAAGGTTTTCAAAAAGCTTTTCCGTTCTTCCCCATAGGTCTGCATTGGTTTAGTCTTAATGGGTGAAGTGCTCCGAGTTAGCTATGAGCACACAAACAAGGTTGGTGCTTGCCTATTTCCTGAGGCTTAAATGGGCACAGCACTCTCCCACCTGAAAAGTCTGTGAATATGTCGACAGTTAAATACAGGATCTACTTTGCATAGCGCTGTTTCAAGCTTCTTTATACTCCCACTCACCTTTGTCTTCTTTCTAACAAGGACACAATGATGTATATGATATTTCTTATATATCAGACAAACCTTCAAGTGTAACTAGATCATGTTTTTGGGGTTTCTTATAGCCCTGGGAGCCCTGATCATAAATTGAATGAATAACTGTGAGCTTTTGTCTTTATGAAGCTATTAACTCATTGACTGGCAGCCATTTTCAGAACAGAGAGTCGCTCACTGCCAGTTTTTTGAGAATTTTGACTGATTTTTCAAGAGCCACAGAATAGTTTGTGCTATGACTATGTAAACACCGAACACACCAAAAGAAAGAGTAGACTCTCTTCTTTCATCAGGAAAAAAAATGTGTTTCTACCTTATTCCGTTCTTCCTCGACGTGCGTCTCACCGGCGACATGATCTCTCATAGCGAACCATTGCGTTTGTTTTTATTAGCTTACAATCTATGCTAATCTCCCATCAAAAGTGGCACAGCTACCTAGAGGGTAAATTTGTTAGTCCATACTCTGTCTAGAAGCCGATATTTACGGAAAAACTATCGCCGATCGTCCCCCAAGCCACTCGCATTGAAAAACATAAAAGACGTCTATAGACGTCTTTGGCAGTCAGCGGTTGGATTTGAAAAGACGTCTATAGACGTCTTTGGCAGCGAATGAGTTAATTTAAATGGATGGAAAATGCAGTCTTTCAGACATTTATCAAAAAGTGGTTTTCAAACTTTATATTCCATTGCATTGATATTTTTTGTGTTTGGAGTTAGTCTATCAGTGTGCAGCCATATTGGTTTTATTATTTAAGAAAAACTGGATGTGAGATCCCCTTTAAAGAAAACGATGAGGATGGCTGCTGCAGTGAGAGGGTTTATATCTGCTAAGAAGACCCATCTGAGCCTGACAGGGGTACAGCAACCCCACCCCCGCATTCAGCTGTACATCCATACACGCTTGGCTGGCTGATGTAGCTCAAGTGGAGTGCGGTGTAAGCTTCAGTCACTGCAGAGGTTCCATTTGCACTTCGCCAAACTGGCAGTTCCGAGCTTGTCCCGGACCAACCTCCTGGCCTTCCTACTCCTACTCTTCTTTTTTTTTTTATCTTTTTCTAACACCTTACAAACACTATCCTGCATCAGATCTGGTCTGTGCCGCGTTTATTATTGTCCAGGCGGTGGGTGGAGGGAAGCTTGCCCAGTGGCCCGTGTCAGGTTGTACTCAAACATATCTGAAACAAGAAAAGCTCAGTGAACTGTGAGCACAGGCAGGGAAAGGGGAAAGAAAAGTCTAGGTTAAAGCGAACATATCCCAAAAAAAATCTACCGCCAACATAGACAAAAAAGGATTTACCAACCGTTATTGTCTGATGTGATGGGTAAAACTGTGTGAAACTTCACCTTTTTGATGCACTGAATGTGATCTTAAAACGTCATCTGGACCACCTTGTTTTTTTGTCATTCAAAGTAAGTAAATACTGTCATATATCTTAGTTTCAGGAATATTTTTGAGAAATATTAAAATATGTGTTATACATCATATATTCTATATATAGATTAGAATATTACACATTTTGTCTACAGACATTGTATATCATATGTATATTGATAGTAAATAAAAAAATAATCAATTGGAAAAAAAATAAATGTATAACTGTTAAAAGATGTAATATTTCTTGGAGACTTGGCAGCAGCAAAATATATTTAACAGGTAATTTCTTGAAGCAAATCAAAATAAATAAAGGAGCGCAGGTAACAAATAGGTGACACAGATGTTCTACCCAGATTTTTCATCTTAGTCTTAGCATCCAAAATATCTTAGGGACTCCACACAGCCATTATTTATTTAGTATCGGTGCATATGCTGAGTGTGGGGAGAGAGAACGTGCTGTCAGCACTGTGGATGTTCAACTTTGAGAAACTTCAACTGAAATGCCAGCCAAACAACATCTTATATGAAATGAAAGTTATTGTCTTGCAGGCAGATCTTTCAAATTCTTGTTTCTAAGCCGGTGCATACAAAGACAGAAGAATTCCTTGCAACTATAATGGCAGTTCGGCATTGTATATTGCCTCTGTTCACTATCATCCTAGAGCAGATTTTAGACTAGAGCTTGCCGTGAGTTCTGTAGCAAAATAACATGTCATAGTTTCTCATCAATTTTTTAAAACGTGGATTGATTACTGCTACGCTTAGTTGTCTGGATATCAAGACATTTTTATTTAGGCAAACAATGGCTGCTCTTAAATGTTCCATTTCAGTTCAGTACTGAGGAAAAAAAGTGTACAAATGCTTCTGCAAAATGGAACAATCTGTAATCTATTAAAAATATTAATATGAATCTATCCATGGATTTTCTTAGTGTTCACAACTTTTTTTGTCACATAATTGTAAAAATATTAATGAGCAAATCTAAGGGGGCACATTTTGTTTAAGGTTTATGATAGCACCTAAACTCATAGCATTCTTGGTACTGGGCGCCTCAAGAGTAACCTACGAAATGATAAAGCACTATTCATATTGATATAAATGATGCATTACATCACATACATTTCAAATTTGTTGTTTACAATGTTTTTGTGTTTGTAGTGAAATAGAAAGTAGCCATTCCATGGCTACTCACTAGCTCTTCATGGTGCTTTCACATCAGATATGAACCATTTCAAGTTGTCATGATTCATTCATTTAATGTTGCATTTATTTGGGACACTGACATTAGACAAACAACGCTTTTTATATGTAACAATATGGTGTAATGCTAAAAAAAAAAAAAAACATCTCTGCCTTTAGGTTACCTCGTATATAGACTCTAATCCTAAAAATATTATATACATTTTGGTCCATATCACCAGGCTCATCACCTGCTAACAGTCTCTCTGTAACAATTTATGTCAGGTGAATGTGGCCATATATCGTTTAGAATTTTGGCTCCAGATGTTCTGATTGCTAATAACTGTCAGTTTGTCTGTGGACCGAATAGTGTTTTCACATGTGTATCACATCTGACGGTATAAAGCCCATTCTCCCCCGGCAGAAATGTCTATTATTTGGCAGGTTAGTTGCGAAAGCAGCAGTCGTGAGTCGAGCTGTTTGTGTTGTTCTGCTGCACACTGTGGTACTGCAGCCCGAGAGCACCCTCGGAGCAGCTCTCTGGGGTTTCCACATAAAAGACTTCAGCAGCTGTTCCACCATTTTGCAGCTTACCAGCTTCTAATGTTTTCCATCACCCGCCACCTCTCTCCCACTTGCTCATCCCCCTCGTCTCACCCAATCTCACCTGGGGGTGTGATTAGCAGAGTCAATTAGCACACACTAATCAGGCTAAAACACAGACTGACAGATGTAGAATGCCAAAAATGACTTTTTTTGCCACTAACTTTATCTTTCCCCATGTGATTTCTTTAAATTAGAGGAAGGAGTCTTGCCACAATAAATTATCAGAGCAATTGTGGTTGTGTAAATGTGTGTGGCTCATAGCACTGTTTATAGAAGCCCACAGTAAGTGAGCCTTCATAATGTCGCCCTGCATCCAGGCTCTTAAACTATATTTTAGTCAGAAGCAGACAGTAGATAGAAATTTTTTTTTTTTTTTCCTTGTAAAGATTTCATATTTCTAATCTGGGCTGACATTTCTAACGCGCTGCGAGCGCCATTTAACACGGGGTTTCAGCAATTTTCATAATAAGTCACGTTTTTCACAGACACTAGCACTACATTTCCATACCAGTGGTAGCATGGCACCAGGCATCAGTTGTGACTTGTTCAGGGACATCTCTGCACAAGGATGTGTCCAAGAAAAAATAATCACTAGTCTTGCCTTTTGCCAGATAACACTCTGACCCCAAAGTTTGGCTGAGGCTGCAGGAAAGTTGTGATGAGTACAACTGACCCCAGCTGGAGGTTTGGTCAACAGGAATAAGAAATTGAGAAGTTAGGGATGAAGGCATTTATATGTAGCGTATTTCAATTGAGCTACTCCTTACTACCTTATTTTGTTTTCTGCTTTTGGTCATGCTACATCCATCCATACATTATCGTAACTGCTTATTCCCTAATGGGGTCGCGGGGAGAACTGGAGCCTATCCCAGTGGTCAGTGGGCGAGAGGCAGGGTACACCCTGGACAGTCCGCCAGTCCATCGCAGGGCCGGTCATGCCACAATCTGTTTATTTATGTTTTTGAGTGGATCAGTGTGCAAAATACAAGGGTGAGTCAACATTTTTAATTACCAACTATAACAATTTACTACCTTGTAGTTGGTGAAAATGGTGTCCACACCATATGTTAAACACCCCCAGATAAGTTAAATGTTTGCAGAGAGAGAGCAGCTGGCAACAATTTGTGATACCCTGCATTACAGTCACTTTCCTTTGGCCAGATATGAGGTTGGCCCTGATGTGTATTTAAGAACATTACAAAAGAACGGCAAAGAAAAGGCGAGAAATCTTCCTGGAAATGACAAAACAAGCAGCAAAGGCAGATGGAGACCCGCTTGAATTATTAAGTCTCTTTCCAGCACCATTAAAGTGTAGCTGCTTTATTAATATGCCACCTTTTCCACCTCATGAAATGGCAAAAGCTTTCATTTTGGATTTCATTTATCATCAGGGAAAGTAGGATGGGCATACTCATCAGTAGTTGGAAACCAGCTTTATGTGACCAGCAGCACTGGCAGTAAGATACTGTGTTGTTCAGATTTATAAGCTCACAACATAAAGTCTGTTTCACATGGCTTTTGTTTTACATTTTATTTGCAGCCTTGACACTGTCTTTACATTTCTATATGATTTGCTTGTGAGAACTCAAATGTCCACTATTAATTTAGAACACTCTCTGGAGTTTAGGCCACCAGGTAACATAATTAGAAGTAACATCCATGTGTGTATGGAGAAGGTAATCCTCCGTAGACGTTTCCGTGTGCCAGTAAAGACACTCTTTGCAGCTTCTCTCAGAAAGCATACTGCTTTGCCCTCACTTTTTCAGTAATGCAGAAATGTTCGAGTACATAGCAAAACCAGTCATCATAATGGGATACAAAGGAGGCATCTCCCATAATCCAAAATGACCTTTAAATGGAAGGCTGCATATTCCACAGTAAGCCATGTCGGTTGTGTCCTGCATGCTGTACAGAGGCGCCACTCTGCAATATTTCCAGTTATAAGAGCAGTCTCATGCTGTGTGAGTAGTTTATATGTAAATGGGAACTAAAGTTAAAAACATCTCTTCTGTTTATAATCTTTAACAGTCTCACAGAGTGCAGTTTTTCTTGACAACTTGTGGCTCTAAACGAGCAGTGCTCTGGGGACTGGGGCAGGTTTGAAACTGCATCTGAATAACTAAGCATGACCTCCACTCATTACGGAGGCCTTCCAAGATCCAGTAATGTGCGAAACTTTAGATAAACACATTAAACAAGTAAGCTACATTACCGCGGATTTACTCTTTCAACTCAGTGCAGCTTTAGAAAACCATGTTTTCCTCGAAGTTAGAGAGCCTCGTGTTTAATTTGACTGTAAGAGTTTTCAGCTTTGTGGGAGTTAATGCTAAAATGTGTTTCTCCAAAGCCTCATAAATCCTTTGTGATCACAAGAGCATGAGGTTTGAGGGTTCGGGGAAATGATGTGGATTGGGTAATCCCCCAAAGGTCTTACTGCACTTGCAAAATGAGAGCCATCCCCCATAGTCTTTGCATGTGGTTAAACAATGTCTTGTATCCGCAATGTACTGCCGCTTCGCTCATAAATTGATAAATGGATTGTTTTGTGGTGCCCATTCTTACAAAATAATCATTAAAACTGACAGTCTCTTAATAACAATTGAATAGTAATGAATACTTTCTTCCTCGCAAAGCTGTGACTTAGTGACTTTTAGTGATTTTACTTTACTTTAATTTTCTTTTCTTTTTTTAAGTGTACACCTGTCTATCTTATTCATGTTTGCACAAATACCAAATGTGTATAAATAAAACCGCCTCTAAGCATCATAACATACGAAGTTCAGCAAATCTTTTTATTTTTATCGTAAAAACCAAAAACTTTTTTATCTTGAATGTAGTTGCTTTGGTTCATATGCTGAATGTCAAGATCAATATATCAGAGGATAAACTGTAACGTAATTATTTTTCTGAATGGTCTGGCAGTGACTTCTTCAGAGATGAGCACACCTACGGTGGCGCACGTCGCTGAGATGTTACCGTGACGAAGAGAAGCGTCTCATGACTGACCGACCTGCCAACTGCCCCTCGCTCCGTCCTGATGGCTTAAGATTTTTGCTTTACTTTGTTGGTGTCTTTCTGTGCAACAAGCCAACACGCCTTGGCTTGTGGTCTGGGCTCTTTTGTCATTTCATAACGCATCATAGGCGGGAAGCATGTGAGGAGCCGCCTGACAGATGTAGACTCTCTGCTAACCGTGGAGCTCCCCTTAACAAGTTTCTTTAAAGATGAAAGCCCTGCATGCTTTTATCCCACTTCCATATTTGATATACAAGCAGGGGCTGTGGCTCGGTTCTTGTCTTAAAGTGATGTTGTGTCATTTGATCTTGGCAGATACAGAGACGTCTGAGACCTGATAGGGATTTTTTGAAAAGAAAATCGCAGTTTGACACTTTGCTCAAATATTTGCCATTCTGCTTTGAAGAGACAATTAACATGGGAGCCAATTGTGGTTGCCTTTTTGTCTTCTTGGTCCTGTCACAGCAGTGGCCTGACATCTTTTTGTAGTGTAGCACTCAATTAGCATTACCCTGACTTGAGAAATGTTGTAAAAGATCCAAACCTCACAGCCTGTAGTTAAATATTTCTATACATGACGTAAATTGAAGGCAATATTACTTTTTTCCTTTTTTTTCTTTTTTTTTGGTTAAACTTCTGCCAGATCTACTTTTTTTTTTTTCTCATCCAAGCAACACAATTAACCTCATGACTTACTGATAACTTGCTTCTAATTTGGTCCAAGGCAGAACTCATTTGGCTGAAACTATTTGTCCCTGAAGCCAGGGGTAGCTTCCGTGACATGAGAGGAAAGTAGGGTAAAGTTGAGAACATCAAATCTAAAAAGGAGGACATTATCTATTCTCCCCATTAATTAGCTCATGCCCACTTATCCACCTTCACCTAAAAGTTTCTAAATCTGCAGATTGGCCTCATTAGAGGAGTCGAGCGCAGCAGTTGGGAATGTGTGATCAATAGCCCAAACTGAGAGCAGCCCCCATGCTGATCACTTGCTAAATCCCACTTCTGATAGAATCTGTTGTTTGGCACCAGCAGAGCTAACTCAGTTGATTAAATATCCACCTTCTTCCTTTTTTTCCACCCATCTCTGCAGGCCTGAGTGATTGCCTGGGATGGAAAAAAAAGGGGGGTGGGCTTATGCTGGGAGAGAGGGAGACTGATAGAGGAATGAAGGCAGGGCCGAAAAAGGCGAAAGATCAATTGTGGATTTAGCTGAGAGCACAAGTTGGCAAACTACATTCTACCCACAGCAAATAATATGATTATCTGGGGAGAAAAGACAAAACAAAGAGCCCCACCTCACTGCATTATACTATGCAAAGGAAAATGTAAGAGGACTCACGTCCTCAGTGCATGTTTACTGAATTCCATGCTATGTTTTTTAATCTGTTTAGTAAGAAATATTAATACATAAATCAGAAAACTAATCACATGGTCCAGGGTGTGTTATATGTTTGGATGACGAGAGTGGAATTGCACATTATTTTCAGTGGGAGCGAAACATATGAGGAGCCTGTACATCAAACAGGGATGGCATTTCAATGTAGCAGTATTGAACACTGTGGATTAGCCACCCACTGTGAACAATCGACGAGAAACAAATAAGCGCGAGAGGTTTGTTTTTTGTCTTTTTTTCCTCATCCCTCTTTTTTTTTTTTGTCCATACTGTCACCGTGTGCCCCTCAGTAATTACTTGCTGATGAATGCTTGATTGTTTATCCGGCCCCATCCTTGTATTACGGTTGTTTTTCTCTGATGCCAACAAGGAAAAGAACTGCACGTTTTACGTTAATACGTCCCAAGAGCTGATCACTCGAGTTTCATGTTGTTTTGTTTGTAATCGGGCTACCCAGCACGGTAACAACTAATTTATGGGAAACACTGGGACATCAGTTAAAACAGCCTCTAAGCCCGATTACCTACAGCCCTGAGATTTATAAATAAGCCTTAGGTTGCAGGAGTAAATACATGAGTGCTTACATTATATCCAGAATCCAACTAGGATGTTGGTCTGGAAATTTGGATTGTTAATGGAATGCTTAACAGCTCGATTGCCTTATTTTTAACCGTGTTGCGATGTGTCAAGTCAACATCCCTGTTGTCAACATTAAGATTTTTGCTTCAAAATATTATTGTTCTGGGACTCCTTGTATAGCTAGTGTTATAACATGGAACACAAATAATTATTGCCATCATTAATGATATATTTAAGGGGGGGGGATTGTATATTCTAAAACCAAGATTTGCTTTTTCTTCATATCAAAATATCAAGGCAATTCAGTAAAGCTGTCAACAGGAATCCTCTGAAGTTGTGACTACTTAAGCTTCAAATAAGGGTGAATAGTTTTGGATTTGTACAACCAACAGACCGTTTTACCAGTTTTACTTCTATCAGTCACACTGGATGGGTGAATTCCAGGGCAAAAGCTAATTTTCGTAAAGAAAAAAGCAGGCACTAGCATTTGCAGGCGCCCCAGCTTCAACGGTATGGACATGATTTCAGTATCCATCTTCAAATATCCCCTGCTTTTTTCACAATTTTTATGCAAACATTTGTAAATCAGACCAAAAGTTCTGAAAAAATAACAGGCACAATTAAGACTATTTAAATTCACACATAAGAATGGCTGCAAAAACATTAATTAGATCAGATTATCAATTGATCTGAATACAGACCGAATGATTGGTGATTATGGTGATTATGAAACAAAATAACAAAATGATGATTCTCTGCATTCTGCCTGTCCATAGGATGTCAGTGGTTTGTGACAATACAAGCAAATCAGTTGCAAATACAACCCTTTCTACTCAGATCATTGCTTCAAGTTGCCACACTGCAGTAAATATTCACTTGACTGCAGCAATTTTCTATTTTTCACTTATTTTTCCACTCAAACTCAAAAGCAGACTGTCCTGAATCCCAGACATGAAACGTGTGGAATGGCTCTGAAAGTTAATCCTTCTCTTCCTTCCTTCCTTTTAGCAATTTTACAATTTTTGTTTTTTGATGCTGTCACAGTTTATTTAGCTTTTAGAATAATTAACACTCTGATGAGCAGGGCGATCACGACATAGTGCAATTCCTAGTTGGGGTTATGAAGAGGCATTTGAAACCTTCAAGACATGAGATGGTGAGAGAGCCCCCAGCAATCAGAACCAACCTTCCCACTTTTTTTCCTGCATATATAGATAGATAGATAGACAGATAGATAGATAGATAGATAGATAGATAGATAGATAGATAGATAGATAGATAGATAGGTATTTGACCCCTTGCTGATTTAGCAGGTTTGCCCACTTACAAAGAATGCAACGATCTATAACTTTAATCATATGTACATTCTAACAGTGAAAGACAGAATCCCCCAAAAAATTCCAGAAAATCATGAATATGAATTTATAAAAATGGATAACCATCTGAATTGGAAAAATAGGCATTCTTTGTAAGTGGGCAAACCTGCAAAATCAGCAAGGGGTCAAATACTTATTTCCACCACTGTAACTACTTTGTTAGTCGCTTTGGATAAAAGCTCCTGCTAAATGCGTACACATAAACATAACATCTGCACCGCCTGGTCCATGGTGTTAGCCTCAGTATTCAATTGGTAAATTGGTGTTTATTGGACTATTTTAGTGTTTTATTAATCATATTATACATGTAAATTACCTTTATTTATTTTGTTGCATTGGAAATAACCTTTATTTATGCCTCCTCGGTGTTTGTGCTTTTTTTCTGCTGTAATGTGTCAATTTCCCAACTGGGATCTAAAAAGTATTCTATTCTATTTAACATTATTATTACAAGTGCATAAGCCATTGCACTTGAAGTTAGACTATTTCTAATTGTTTTTGTGACATTAAAAACCTTGGACCTCTAATCAAAGCTGCTTAATCAAGAAGATAACAGTTAACTCATTGACTGGCAGCCATTTTCAGAACAGAGAGTCGCTCACTGCCAGAGTTTTTTGAGAATTTTGACTGATTTTTCAAGAGCCACAGAATAGTTTGTGCTATGACTATGTAAACACCGAACACACCAAAAGAAAGAGTAGATTCTCTTCTATCATCAGGAAAAAAAATTTTGTTTCTACCTTATTCCGTTCTTCCTCGACGTGCGTCTCACCGGCGCCATTTCTCTCATAGCGAACCATTGCGTTTGTTTTTATTTGCTTACAATCTATGCTCATCTCCCATCAAAAGTGGCACAGCTACCTAGAGGGTAAATTTGTTAGTCCATACTCTGTCTAGAAGCCGATATTTACGGAAAAACTTTCGCAGATCGTCCCCCAAGCCACTCGCATTGAAAAACATAAAAGACGTCTATAGACGTCTTTGGCAGCGAATGAGTTAACAGATAACAGGTTTTCTATAACCGATGCCTTTCACGGAACCATTGGGGACCATTGTGAAATCACATCACAGAAACTACGTTACACTGTCAGAGGCCGAGAATATCCAATTCCTTCTTCATTTTAGAATACTGAACCGGCTGCTTTTCTAACAAGTGTTCCGACGCGCTGTGACAGTGATCGATGCTAATCCAACGTTACAGCTGAAAACTTGAATCTCGAGAGTCAACATCATGTTTTAATGGGCAGGCAAAGGACTTCCTTCCAATCCTTCTCAGTGTCTTGGTACTTTACTTGTACTCCCTTGAATTGTGCCACCCTCAGATTTTCCTGGTGACACTGCTGCGTAAAATGATGGAGGGTCCACTTGTAAACCTTCCAAAAATCAAACTGTGGTTCAATCTTTTCTCGCCCTGGCCTTTTTCTTTAAGAGCCCTCGCCCCTTTGCTGCTGGAGGAGACATTTAGAGCAAATATTATACTCCTACTCCTGCTGTGGGCGAATAGGTGAGAACAGAATATAGACTTCTGTCTGGACATGTCTCTGGCTCAGTGTCAGGTGCTCTCTTTTTTTCTCACGTAAGGGAAATGGAAGCTGCTCGCAGGAGATAAGCCGCTTCTTGCCTGCGAATTGCAACTGTCACTGTCAAAATGCAGTGCCATTTCCGTATCCATTTCTCCATGTGTTGTCATTGGCAGAAGTGACAGGTGGATTGGAAAATCCATGAGCTCGGATGGGTCAGCGTTTTGGGCATCCGACGAATGGAGAGTCCGCCGGCCATTGGCATTCACCCACAGCTCAGTGTGAATTATAAAGGACCCGCGAAGTGAGACAAAGCTAAATACTTACATTTCTTTTCTTTTCTTTTTTTTTTTTTTAAAGTATTCATTGAAAAAATAAAAGGATGTGGGAAGATACTTGATTTATTTTGATCCTTATGAGTCCTCCCGATTTGAAGTGATCCGGCATATTGTGGTAATATCAAAATGGATATAAACTTTAATCTATAAACAGTTTTGTTGGTGGTTTTAAGTGGATATTATATAACTGTATGCTTAAAGCATTTCAAGTTTCTCACATCAAGCTCATTAAAAATTGACTAGGTTATAGATGAGGGAAATCTTGATGTAAACTTGAGTGTGTAATTAGATACCAAAATATGAACACATTATATGTGGCAAATGTATGCCAAAGTGCTGATAAACTAATTGCTTAAATGACTTTCTAGCCCATTAACAGCACTCTGTGCTGTTTGACAAATGAGACTCATTTTATTTAAACAGCACACCTACCAGGCAACAGCCAATTACCCTTGTGGTCCAGGATGCAGGAATTTGGTCTTCAATATGTTTTGACAGCACGGTGCTATATCATAGTTAGCCCCACAGACATACTCGTCAGCTTCATACTTGATCCCAAACACAATAGCTGTCAGCGAGGTCAGGGGCTCCAAGGGAAGAGGAAGTCTGACATTGTCTGCAAAAAAAAAACAAAAAAAAAACCTGCTCTTATCTACCAACCGCTGGGATGTGAGTTTGATGTTGCGGTGCTGGTTTACAAAACGTGTTAGGGTGAGGGCAGGAGGGAGCGGAGTCCACAGAAGCTCCGTTCCTCTGTTGTGCAGTGACATTATAATGCTCACAAAAGCATCCCGGGTGGCAGATTCCAACTATCCGAAAGGATGCAAAGGCCCCAAGAAAATAACACGGCACAGTTCGCTGCTCTGTTCCTCCACAAATATTTTTTGCTAGAAAGAGAAAGCTAAAACAGCATTAATAAAAGAACCGTCTTTGTCCTCAAACCTGGAATCAGAAGAGCGTATTTATTAGTTTTATCTGATATAGCTGCTCTGCTGAGCTCGTTTGTTGTCCTGATCGCAACAACCCGATGAGATTTTTTTGGTCGAAAATAAGATGTAGAAGACACAGTTACTTTTAAGTATTTTATCATATTTCTTGTTTTGGCTAAAGGTGGGTGTATTTGGGGTTGAAAAATGTTACATCTACATGACATTCTAGGCTGAATATGACAAAACTTTATTCCAGAAATTAGCAACGATGGTAAATCACATGGAACCTTTTTACCAGGAAGCCAAACAACAACAAACTCTTACCTAACACATCTCAGAACTGAAATTAACATAAAAGCAAGGCTGTTGTTTCTGAATTCTTTCTGTAGGGTGAAAACTGTAAACCCTGAATAATACTGTTATTGAATTTGTCTAATGAAATTCCTCTTTATGATACATCAAAAGTGTTTTTTTGACATACGTGCAGGCTTTATAGTTAAATATTGATATGAAAAAACATTATACACAACTGAAATAAAAGTTTAGGAGTACTATATTCAAGAAAAGTATTTCTTTTACAAAGTGGTTGTGTTTTTTTTTTTTTTACATTTTAATGTTTCAACTCTAAGATTGTACCAATTTAACCTAACTCAACACTGAATTCTGGGGTTCAGCTTTATGAAGTATTGCCGAATCGTTCTTTAGATTGTCAGAAATTGGATAAAAACTTATTATTCACAAATAACTAGTTTAAACTGGTATCTGCCATTAAAATAGGCACCCTAAGAGATTCCATATTATCTTTTCAACTCAAACTTCCATCCTGCGCTCATTCCTTAAGGTTTTTCTTGAGATGATTCTGTACTCATGCACTCATTGTTTGTTCAGCTGTAAATCCTCAAAATATTAAGTTAAAAGTCACATGGTCATGTACCTCTAATGATGCAGTACATAGGCCACTTTTATAGCAGTATATGAATATTTCATCCACTTATTATCCGTATAACTACTCCCCCTCCTTTAGCCGTGCTCCGGTGGACCCATAAACCGGCCTGCTTCATGAGGTATCTGATGCAAACTAGCTGTGGCAGTCCGTCTTAAGGTCAGCCAAGGAGACCGTCAGCTAGAGACAGGAAGAAGAGAGCAGCTGTTAGCATGGAGGGCCTGTAGCTCTGTGTGTATATGTGAGCGCACACCATCACCCACAGCGAAGTGTACTATCATCCATGTGCTCTCAAGTCAAAGCGACAGGTGCATCACGGACACTGTGTCCCATGTTGTTTTCACTTCCATATGCACGTAAAGTTGTTGCTGTATTCAATTGTGTCCAGTTTTTTTTTTGCAAACCCGCAGTGAGGTGGCTGAGAACTGCTGTCAGATTATTTCCTCGGAGGGCCTATTAACGTCCAAACTACAAAGCTTCAGGTACAGCCGTGAGTAGATTTACACAGTGACTCACTGCAGTCTCCATTTTTATGTAGCTTAGAAGGCTAGCATTGCTCATTTGGAGCTAAGACTGCTCACTATGATTTATGTTGTGCACCTTACTCTAATACAAGCCGACATTGTGTACAGAACATGTATTTATTTTGGTTTCCCTTTGAGACACTCGAAAGGGAATTAATAGGTTCCTTTTCTTAATGCTTTGGATTGGTTATTTTGTGTGTGTTTTTTCCCTTGATGTTTTAAATTGGAATGTTTTCCATAATACCATATACTGATAAACTGACACACTTAAGCAATTCATACTTCCAGGTTGAAGATATCAGGTCCTGAAAAACCATCAGCCAAACAAAAAGAGAGAAACCAAATACAGAGTGATTCCATCACAGCGTGGAGGCTTATTTTGAAAGGTTGTTTTTTTTTTTATTCAGGTGTTGGGTTCCAATGTGGCGATTATGTTGGCCCTTTGAGTACGTGTATCGTGTGTTTGTGTGTAATGATTTGAGAAGAGAATACAGAAGGAAATAGTAAGGGTCCCGGCTAACAAGGAAAGACGATTCCCTATGAAAATAACTTGATGTGACTCACAAAACACACCGATTACCATAACGGAAAACCACCTAGAAACAGATTGTTGTTTTTATCCACAAAGTCCGAATGACCAGACTTCAGAGAGACAGCAATCTTTGCTTTTCAAAGTCAAGAAAGAAAAAAAACATAAGCACATACCACAGGCATAAAGAAGAGCTGCTGAGCAAGTATTTGTTTTCACCTGATGCTATTTAAATTAGATTTAAAAATATTTAAAATCTATGTATTTATTTATTTATTTATTTATTTATTTATTTATTTATTTATTTATTTATTTATTTATTTTTATTTTTTTACCCAATGTATGGATGCTTGATGTTCTCATGCATGCTTGGGTTGATTCTACCATCCAGGCCAAGATTTTATGTGTACCACTGCCATATTAAGGACACAGGAAGAAAAAAAATTCCAAATAAAAAAAGAATAAAGAAAAACCCAAGCTAATTTAAAAAAGCCAAAAGCTTTGACAGCATAGAGGCATAGAGGGAAATCTGCGGTATACTGAGTTAATGGCCTTTGTAGCTTTGTTCAAAGCATTTTTTCTTTTCTTCCTAATGGCCTTCAGAGTGTGGTTTACCCTAAATGTTTTGCCTTACACTATATTTACCTGTTGCTGTCTGATTATATTACAGGGAAAACCACAAACCATTTGATCACAGCTCAGTTTCATGCTGACTCGCATGACTCTATTTCCTGTTTTATCACCAAAAACAGACAAAAAGATTTCCTTTTCGTGGTTTTTAGTCACTGGGGTATGAAGTGTAATAAGAAAAAAGACTGAAGTGTTTTGGACCAGTCTCTGATTTTTGTGCTTTCAATGTGCTTAGTTGTCTCTTCTCAAAACTAAATCAACAGATCTGCTTTTATTTTATTTCATGCTGTTCATTTTACGAATTGTCATGCCATTTCTACTGAGCTTTTAACACTTTAAAAACGGTATAAGCATTTTTCCCTTAAACTTCATCCCTGCCACCTCCACCCTATCACCAAACCTATTACAGTAGAGTTCCATGAAAAAAAAACACCCACAATCCCACAAGTTATTGCTAATATGTTCACTACATAGCTTCCTCTTTGGAGTTTCACCGAAGGCTTTTTTTGTTCTTGTTTCATATATGTATGTATGTATATATATATATATATA
>JABUIW010000027.1:2181661-2226508 GCA_013363375.1 Menidia beryllina | reverse complement strand
TGCACACACACACACACACACACACAGAAAGATTTTAGATTATTTTGTTCTGTTCCAGTGCACTTATACACTTTGACCCACTTTGTTCCAGTTTAACCCATGCATTGCACAGTATTTTCTTCTTCAGTATGTCCATCACCAGCAGCTAAAAATGTACTAATATCTAAATGTCTTTTATATACGATGGTACTTTATCTTAGAGCGTATACACGAGGGAGGTACTTTAATCCAGACTGGATTTGCAGAGATGCAATTTGACACTGTACATCCTCACTCTCACATATTTGTTGTTACTAGGTTACTAAGTTTCACAGACCTGCTAGTTTACATTGCCCAAGTACAAAAAGTCATCTATTTCATATATATATATACTATATGGTGTGTGTGTGTGTGTATTTCATGGCTGAAAAATCTCCAAGAGGTTGAAAGGGAAACAAGATATTTATATATATATATATATATATATATATATATATATATATATGTATTTAATCTGGTATTAGTAAATTCAGATTGGGTCTAAATTATGTAATTGTGTCAATTTGCATTGCCATGGTGTCACTGTGAGTTATTCTCCTATGAATCCATGTCGAATTGAGGGAGTGAAGATATAATCTTCCCCATCTCCCCTTTTATTGGTGCAGTAACGTGCAGATGCCACAACTGCTGCCACTTGTTAGTGGGCAATGAATAAACAACTGAAATGATCCCATGTGAAAATGTTAGATAAGGTAGATTATATTCCAGCAGTTCATCAACACTGTGTTGATGAAGAGTGTTCTACCATCCTTTCATATTTTCTTAACTGCTTTTTGTATTTTTATGGAATGTTAGTTTGTCCTTTTTCTTCATTGGAATGATTGAGCATTCATTATTTGTTCTTAATTATTTGAACATGGCACAGTTTAACAGTCAGAATTCTGGCTGACACAGACTGTGTCCTTATCATGGCAGCTCCTAGTCTGCACAAAGAAAACACAAGATGAGTCCACACACATGTGGCAAGCCTAACCTTATCTACAAAAGACTTGTTTCTTCTGCAGGGTTAAATTCAGGTGGCAACATGTTTGCTTGAGAAACCCATTGCCTCGCCCCATACTGGCAACCAATGGAACTGGACTGAAAAGAATCGTTACCATCTTTGACCAGTTGCCATGTTCATCTGAATATAAATTGTCTGGAATATGCATGCCTTTTTGAGAGATTGAGCAATTCCAAGCAGCTCAAACTAAATTATTTGGATATATGACTGTCACTTTTTTATTTTTTATTTATTTTTTTTTTTTATTTATTAATTTCATTCAATACAAAGAAAAATTATTCCTTTCATTCAATACAAAGAAAAATTTATTTAAAAAAAATGAAATGAAAGGTAGCAGAAAGAAGAAAATAATCTTATAATATCTGCCCCTTTTTCTCAACTATGGATGAAAACAACAAAAAAAGAAAAAAAAAAATTTTTAATTGTCTTATGTGACAAAAAAGAAAACAAAGGAAGAACAAGAAACAAGGTCAATCATCAATCTCAACTGAACGATACTATATTCTGACTTTATACTATTTCATACTTCTTCAAAAAACCAGTCTTTAACATTCTTTTAAACATGTGTAATGATTTAACATTTTTAACATCGTTTTGTAGGTCGTTCCACAGTTTGACTTTTTAAATTTGGGTGGTGGGAATTGTACTTTTTACCTTGTTTTTATGTCAAATATTTCCGACCACAGGTTGACACAGTTGTACAGTTAGTGTATCTTGTGCTGGTTTTTCCTCACTTTTGGGAGAGGAACAGTCCCCCGTTCTTTTCTGGCAGTGGATTCGGTCTGCTCAGCATTCCTAGTTCTTGTTTGTCAGTTTTTGTCTTTTTTTAAATTCATTTATCTATTAAGCTTTGCAATTTTTCAGCTGGGGATAGTTCTGGACTGCGGGCAGGTCTGTCTGGTATCTGTATAGCCATGCTGTTTTAATAGAGGCAGTTGGAAGGAAATGAAAAAAAAAGAGAAGACGTGATTACCTGGTGGGATTGCGATGTGGCTTCTTCTTCTTTAATAGAGCTTTAACCTGCAATTGTAGGTGACTGTGTTCACAGGCAATGATTTCAGAGAGTGTCCCTGATTTCATTTATGGAGTTTTATGGTTTTAATGTAGTTCTACCTTCAGGTGCTAATATCAGGAGCATCCATGTTCCACTGGGATTTGATATTCAATAATATGTGCCTTAAAGTATGTAGTATTCATGTTTTTCCCTCCTTTTTTGGGTTGAGAAACAAATATTGCTTAGCCGTTTATCATTGCAATTCTTTTAGGATTGTTGGCCATCTGTCCATCTTTACTTTTTTATAGACTTTGCTCCTGTAAGGTGCTTTTAATGTCATATAATTTCATCAACCTTCACCACTTAACCTGGCAAGTTGCAGTATGTTGTTTTATTTGTTATCTTGGCTCCTTCTACTTTTTTTAGTCTTTGTATTTTCCTGTTTTCCTTGTCACGACTTTCTTTGAGACACATAAATTCCAAACAACCCCATAATTTTTCATGAAATGAGTCTTCTCAACGTCTGATGCATTTTGATGCAAGTTGGGAATCAGATATTGATTTATTGGGTGTTTGCATATTTGCATCTTCTTTTATTTATAGAATATTACACAGGCTGTGATGCATCTACTTGAACAGCTACATTTTCTTACGGCCGATTATTTCAACACGTTGGCATTTCAAAGTATTCAGGCTTTTATTAAAATGTATAATGACATAAAGAAAATCTGTAGCTGAGGGGCTATAAATATTAAACTACAATCTGCTCAGTTTAAATATTCTTTCCACAGATAAAAGCTCTCCAGACTGAAAGTATGACTCCTTCTTGGCTACTTTCCGTTTTCTCACAAAGAAGTAGAAACACAAATTAATTGTTGCATAGCTATATTCTAAAGATGTCAATTTAACTCATATTTTCTCGTGTAAAATCTTTGCTCAGAGTCATGCCAATACCTATAATAAACCTATTTTTTGCTTTCGCTTTGCTATGAAATCTTGCAGTCAGGAAGACCTGTCGGCTGGACAGGATCAGATTTTGAATCTCTCCGTCCTGTCACATAAGTCTCATCAAATAGCGCCTGTGCATCTCTGTCTGCCACTACCCACAGTTCTTAAAATAAAGACACAACAGCAACCAGCCGAGTGTCTATGGCAATTGAAGAGCCTGGCAAAGGACATGAATCACATGAGGTTTCCAAGACTGCCTTGAGCCGTCACCCAGTGGTTGCAGTCGCCCTGCTGAGATTCGATTAAAGCTGCTGGGAGACATTAAACGGTAAAGCCGGTTGGATGGCGCCACTGCCACACTGCTCACTCTTCCGCGGCTCGCTTTTGACTTTGTTTTAATTCTGCTGTTAGTCAGTCCAAGGTTTCCAATGAAATCATATATCATTTGTTGGCCACTGCTTTCTGCTCCACGGCAGGTCAAATTGATTCAATGCATTTCAGACAATGTTTAATTGCAGTGTAGTGTGATGTTGGACAGAAGGTGCTGCAGAGGCCGGGCGTGCCACAAGAGTCATGATTAGTGCGTTGGATGAGAAAATAAATGGAGCCAGCTTGAAGCTTGACACACACCTGTTCCCAGCTGTAACCACTCTGGAGCATTACTTTGCTTGTCATCTGTAATGAGTTTCAAAGCTGTCATACCAGCAGCATTGCTCTCCTGAAAGGATGTGATCTGCACTTTTTTACCTTTTCTTTTTTTTTGTTTTTATAAAAAAGGGTTTGACGTGCGACCCATTCAGGCAGAAAAAAACTCCCCCTTTTTTTCTTTTTTACAAATATCTTTGACATTGCTGTAATTCCTTTTGTTTCCCTCTCCCCTTGCCCTGTGGTACATCGTCACATGCTCTCTCAGTTTGACACTACATGGAGAAATTGACAAATGTGAAGGCACAGGGAAGGAACCAGTCTGATTAATGTTACCATTGGACAGAGAAGATTGTGCTTTTGTCCAAAAAGCCCTCTTCTGTACTTGTTCCTCTTCACTTCTTACATGTTCTTCCATTCTCCTACCTCTGTTAATGATTACAAGTGTCGTATCGCTAATGGGATGCCTGGTCCCATTCAAGCTAACCGGTTGAATGAACAAACTCCTGCTCCATATGTGGAACTTTTAGTGCCCTTCACCATTTGGAACAAAAGCGTGCTTGCCTGTTAGGATATGAGGGGTTTAATTCTATTCAGCTGACATGGTCAGACAGCTTTACTGTTGGACTGTCAGATTTAAACCCTCATTTAAATCAGAAGGCAGAAACCGAAAAAAGACACTGCAGTTGCAGCTCAAACTTCTTCGGCAATATGTGGCTACCCATAAACAAATGAGATTTCTTGGAGGTAATAATTAATTTGTAGTCGGAAACAGATCAGAATCAATTCATTCCAGCAGGATTAACACTGTCACTGAATCTTTATCCAGGGGTTCAGCAAGTGTCTGCTTAGCTGGTAAGAAATAAATAGATGGAAATAGATGAATATTTCTACTGGCCGAAAGAACTTCGCACGCATCAAGATTTTTTAAATGTTTTCCCAAAAACCCTGTTTTTTTCTGTGTGTGATGGAGGTGTGTTTCTCACACAATTTAAGTAGGACTTTAGCATGTTCTTTTTAAAAAAGGACCAGGTGGGCTTTTTTTCATGCTTTACTTATACAGATACCAGAAAAAACAAACAAAAAAACAAAATAAAGTATTTTATCAGCAGGTCTGTTTTGATTTAATAACAGTTTTTATTCTTTCTTGTAAATACATGAGCAGACGGTAGCCTCCTGTGTAAAATTTAGTAGTGGTCTTTATGTGAGTCGAGCTATCATCTGTAATAATCTGCTGTACTAATGTTTAAAGCTTCCATTGTTGTCCATTGTAACTTCATAAACACCAGATTATTTATTTAACTGAGATAAAAAGTCCCCTTTTTAAAAAAAATCTTTGTTAATCTTAGACAACATGATATATTTGAGTTGATTGACAGTAGTATGTGCAAACACCGATGGAAATAATGCAGTGCATTAATGTAGAAGGAAAAAACAAGTCCTTAAATCAATATTTGGTACAAGGGAATGGTTAATTAATCCTCACCCCATCGTGAACCCTCTTAGTTAAGCTTTCTTGTAATTTCTTAAAGTACTTTTCAGGAACATTTCACCAGGCTTGCTGAAGGATATCTCAAAGCCTTTTGGATATTTTACTTCCTTTTGTTCCATTCTGATAATCCCACGCTGCTTCGGTGATGTTAAGGTCTGGGCTATGGGGAGGAATCATCTCTCCAGAGGACCTCATCCTTTTCTTTCTGCTCACCATTCCCACAGACACCATTTGTGATAAGGCCACGGTAAACAGTAGATGGATAACCTGCAGGGTCTTATAATTTTACGTTTTTCCACATCTCAGAAGGAGATCATTTTTCAGATTTGTCAGATTTTTATTAGCTCTCCCACTTACAATGGCCTGAACTAGGCCAAAAGTGTTTAAAGGAACCACTGCACACCATTCAGATTCAGCTACTGGCTATCTGGAAAATCGTTTTGTTACCCTTAATGTGTTTAAATATGTCATCTTTGACATTTTTCAGAGATACCACTGGAAAATCGAGAACATTCATTTTAATGATACAGTCTGAAAATGTTTGTTTGGAGAGTTGTTGTTTTTTTGTGCAAAGACAACATCGATTGAATCTTTGTCTTGAAGGACTAGCACATCAGTATTATTAGTGGTTTTACGTTTCAAAAACGATAACGATTCACACAATAAAATTACCAGGCACAAAGATGGGAAAAAGAAAATTGCCTAAAGAACTATTAATTAGGCATTTAGACCAGATATGCTGACTGTAAGAGTCTTTTATATCAGCCGTGCACTACATTATTGAAGTTCAATCTATTTCTAAGCCCACATTTGTTTGTCAGCCACATTGTTTTTATTTGCCGAGGAGCTGCATCCTCACATGGATAGGCTATCGGGGCTCAATCACCTACATATTTTTAGCCATGGGACATAAGTGGTTTGCTTTCCTTCAGGCCACGTTTTTATGTAGTTTAGATGCGGTTCTTCTCCCACCAGTGCTCCTTCTGTCTGCGGTAGTGCCCTTACTTAAAGACGTGGTCTACACAATCATATACTGACAGCTACAACATTTAGATCATGTTGACCTGGTCTGTGTATTTTTTCCTAATATTTAATTGCGACAAAACAAGCTCCCTTCAAATGGTGTCCCGCTCTTTTTGTTTGTACCTGTAATAAACACAGCTCAGTGGTAACTAGGCATCATTAGCAGAGAAGAATAACACTATACCAAGTTCTTTAATTAACACTAACTATCCCTTGATAGTTAGTGATCTCATCAGAGATACCACTGGAAAATCGAGAACATTCATTTTAATGATACAGTCTGAAAATGTTTGTTTGGAGAGTTGTTGTTTTTTTGTGCAAAGACAACATCGATTGAATCTTTGTCTTGAAGGACTAGCAGATTAGTATTATTAGTGGTTTTACGTTTCAAAAACGATAACCATTCACACAATAAAATGACCAGGCACAAAGATGGGAAAAAGAAAATTGCCTAAAGAACTATTAATTAGGCATTTAAACCAGATATGCTGACTGTAAGAGTCTTTTATATCAGCCCTGCACTACATTATTGAAGTTCAATCTATTTCTAAGCCCACATTTGTTTGTCAGCCACATTGTTTTTATTTGCCGAGGAGCTGCATCCTCACATGGATAGGCTATCGGGGCTCAATCACCTACATATTTTTAGCCATGGGACATAAGTGGTTTGCTTTCCTTCAGGCCACGTTTTTATGTAGTTTTGATGCGGTTCTTCTCCCACCAGTGCTCCTTCTGTTGGCGGTAGTGCCCTTACTTAAAGACGTGGTCTACACAATCATATACTGACAGCTACAACATTTAGATCATGTTGACCTGTTCTGTGTATTTTTTCCTAATATTTAATTGCGACAAAACAAGCTCCCTTCAAATGGTGTCCTGCTCTTTTTGTTTGTACCTGTAATAAACACAGCTCTGTGGTAACTAGGCATCATTAGCAGAAAAGAATAACACTATACCAAGTTCTTTAATTAACACTAACTATCCCATGAGAATTTGGAAAATCCTCTTTACTTTACCCTTTACCGTGTATATTCTAACATACATTCTATTCTCAAACAAGCTGTTCTCTCTAAAGTGCCACAACCTGGGGGGATTCCACAGCCCAGTATTTAGAATTGTGAGGAAGGCATATCTTAAGACATGAATGGTGTTTTTATAGTTTGACTGCTAACTAGAAGCCCTTTAATAGATACCAAGTATATTCAGTGTTGTCTTGATAGTATCTTGACTTAAAAAGCAATGATTTACTGAAACACCCCATTGTACTAATTCAGTCATTCATTTTTTTAAGGAAAAACAAACAAACTTGCTTCCAGTCAAAGAAAAGACAACCAATATATTGAAAAACAATGGAATGGAATTTTCCCATCCATCGTATCATAACGGAGCTCACCAAACTGGTTCGCTAATTACTGGATTGTCAAAGCAAGGCAAGGCCAATTTTATTTGTGCCGCACATTTCTAGTACAGACAATTCAAAGGGATTTACATACGGTTTTTATGTATTAAGTGTATTTAAAAGCAGAAATGAAAAATAATTCAATAAAATAGAGTGAGATACAAGGGAAGAAAATCATTGATCAAATACAATAAAATCGAAAGGTACTGATAAAATAATTTCAGCAGACAGTTAAAAATAAAAAAAAAATAACTTTGATACCAACAATCTCTATTCTCTATTAAAGTCTATTCTCTGAGCGACAGGAAGCTAGTGCAGAAATGAGCACTGGACTGTTTTCTGGTTCTGGTCTGAACTCGAGGAGCAGCACTCTGGATGTTCTGCAGCAAGTAATCTTACCTGCTGGAGACGAACACAGATGAGTCTTTCTCAGTCTGATTCAGTCAGCATTCCTTTGATTTTGTCAATGTTTTTTAAATGATAAAAGGCTGCTGATGTCATTGTTCTAATGTGGCTGTTGAAGTTCAGATCTGAGTCGACGTAGATCAGTTTTCAAACCTGAATATTAGGTTCAAGAGAGAGAGCCATACCTATTCGGCTTAGAGACAGTTCCCAATTTCAACAAAACCTCCTGTTCTCGGGATACAACTTGAACAAGTTTAAAGCTGTTCTAGAGATTCCCTTCATGTGTTCTAACATCTGTGATTAAGTCACATACAGTCAGGGCCAGAAATATTTGGACAGCAACACAGTTATCCTCCTTTTCCACCCTATACCTCAACACAATGGATTTGAAGTAAAACAAACAAACTGTGCATTAACTGTAGACTCTCAGCATTAATGTGAAGGTGTTAGCATCCAAATCGCATTAACAGGATTGAAATAGCAAAAGATTTTGTATGTGTTGCCGACTTTTCAAGGGATCAAAAGTAATTGGACAATGGGCAATAAGGGCTGAAATTAACTCAGAAGGTGTCTCCCTTGTTAACCTGTAATCAATTGAGTAGTTAAAAGGTCAGGGGTTGATACCAGGTGTGTGGTTTTGCATTTGGAAGCTTGCTGTGACCAGACAACATGCGGTCAAAGGAGCTCTCTATTGAGGTGAAGCGGAACATCCTGAGGCTGAAAAAAAAAGAAAAAATCCATCAGAGAGATAGCAGAGATGCTTGGAGTACCAAAATCAACAGTCTGGTACATTCTGAGAAAAAAGAAATTCACTGGTGAGCTTGGGAATTCAAAAAGGCCTGGGCGTCCACGGAAGACAACGGTGGTGGATGATCGCCGCATACTTTCTTTGGTGAAGAAGAACCCGTTCACAACATCTACTAAAGTCCAGAACACTCTCAGGGAAGTAGATGTACTTGTCTCCAAGTCAACAGTAAAGAGAAGACTCCATGAAAGTAAATACAAAGGGTTCACGTCCAGATGCAAACCATTAATCAAATCTAAAAATAGACAGGTCAGAGTTGAATTTGCCAAAAAACACCTCAAAAAGCCAGCCCAGTTCTGGAAAAGCATTCTATGGACAGATGAGACCAAGATCAACCTGTACCAGAGTGATGGGAAGAAAAAAGTTTGGAGAAGAAAGGGAACGGCACATGATCCAAGGAACACCACATCCTCTGTAAAACAATGTGGAGGCAATGTAATGGCATGGGCATGCATGGCTTTCAATGGCACTGGGTCACTTGTGTTTATTGATGACATAACAGCAGACAAGAGTAGCCGGATGAATTCTGAAGTGTGCCGGGATATCCTTTCAGCCCAGATTCAGCCAAATGCTGCAAATTGGTTGGACGGCGCTTCACAGTACAGATGGACAATGACCCCAAGCATACAGCGAAAGCTACCCAGGAGTTCATCAAGGCAAAAAAGTGGAATATTTTGCAATGGCCAAGTCAATCGCCAGATCTTAACCCAATTGAGCATTCATTTCACTTGCTCAAAACCAGACTTCAGACAGAAAGACCCACAAACAAGCAAGAACTGAAAGCTGCGGCTGTAAAGGCCTGGCAAAGCATTAAGAAGGAGGAAACCCAGCGTTTGGTGATGTCCATGCAGTCCAGACTTCAGGCAGTGATTGCCTCCAAAGGATTTGCCACAAAATATTGAAAAAAAACTTTTTTGTTTGGGTTATGCTTATTTGTCCAATTACTTTTGAGCTCCTAAAATGTGGACTGCTTGTAAAGAAATATGTACAATTCCTACATTTTCTATCAGATATTTTTGTTCAACCCTTTAAATTAAACGTTACAACCTGCACTTGAATTCTGTTGTAGAGGTTTCATTTCAAATCCAGTGTGGTGGCATGTAGAGCCCAACTCGTGAAAAATGTGTTACTGTCCAAATATTTCTGGCCCTGACTGTAGTTAACTGTGTCACAGAGGTCCAGCAGAGCTAAGGCCGAGACTTAGCCTGCGCTCAGATATCGGTTGTCACCTTGATTAGAGCCTTCTCATTGCTGTGGTGGTGCCTAAAGACTGACTGGAAAGCGTCAAACACATTGTTATACAGGGAAAAGCAGTATGCTCTTAGTGTTCAACCTTTTGCAGGACTTTTTCTTGGAGTGGAAGGTTTGATATGTGCTAGTAGTTGTTCAGTACTGTGACATCCAAACTGCTCTTCCTTAGAAGAGGCAGTTTTGGAAGTGTTCCAGTGAAGAGAGATGTTGACTAAATGGGCGAGTTGTGGTAATAAAATGCTCACCAGAGACTTTGGGAATCTAGTGGGTAACTCCTCCTGGCAGCATGTTAATGTGGATGTCAAGGCTGCACCTGGAATACACAATGTATTAATGATGATAATGTTTTGTTTTTTCCTCACCCTGTTCTTTCTCTCATGTCTTTTCAGGTGAGTGTCACTCAACAAATTCTGGGCTGTGTTATGCTGTGCACTCCTGCTGTGTTCCTCATCACTGCCTTTTTCTTGCACATCGCTGTAAGAGTCTGCTATCAGGTTTGAAAAGATTACCCCTTTCCACTGCTATTTTCTGGGATTTGGATCAAAGAGTGGAAAGCAGTGTCCAGGACAGTCCGCCTCATGCGGATGGAGTTACATGGTGGTCCCTTTTCCACAACTCTTGGTATCTTCTGTACTGGGTCATGACCAAATAAAAGCCAGCTGGATAGATATCTGCACACTTTGGTCTTTAGATATCCGTAATGTTCATTGTCTTGGCATGAACTGATATCGGTTGACTCTGTTTGCCTGTAGGAACCAAATGGCTACTAAATTTAGGAAACCTTTATTTGGGATACTTGTTATTCAGTTGTGTGCTCTACAGCTTTATAGTGTTTACAGCATGCAGGCTGATTACTGATTGCAGATGACTGGAAACGGAAAGTAATCACTTGTTGCGTTTTCCAAACTTACATGATTCCTGAGGATGTTAAAGTGTTTGTGATTTGGTAGTTTTACAGCTTTTTGAAGTGTGTTTGCAGGAAAATTGTTGACCTTCATGAAAGTATTTTAACAAGTGTTGGCTGATTGTGTGTGATCAAAGTAAGGTGCAAATATTCAGCGGGAAGCACAACCTGCTCTCACATTTCATGGATGAGCCTGAAGAAAGCTACAAAGGACTTATTTGATTAAATAACAATAAGATCCAATTAAGACTAAGCATATTTTTAATAGGCCAGCAGTAAAAACTCTGCTGATTCAAAATTGAATGTAGCTTCCAACTGGCAGGTGAAATCATGTTAAAATTACATTTTGGGTCACCATTAAGTGTAAATGATTCCATTATATCACCCAACACTTTAAAATCCTGTTATTTGGATGTTATATGTGGGACCATTTGGGATTTGTTTTCTCAATTGTTAACATATGATAAATTTGAATACTCATTTTCGTGGCTGGTAAAAGTCAAATGAGTGATTGATAAATCTCCACATACAACAGACACAAGTGATAAAGTGGAAGTGTAAACCGCTGTTTGTGTTAGTCTATATGCATAGGTATGGAATAAAGTAAAAATTAATGGGAGGATGTTGCTGTAAAACGTGACTTTTTCCAGTACTTGGCATTGCTTTGTTGTTGAGTTACCTCCAGTTGCTCATTGCAATGTACTTTTGCCACAAATCATTTACCTTCCTGGGTTGACCTTTGACGCAACTTGCCACACTGTGTATTCTTTTGCCAAAGCGCAGTTAAGTTCATTATTAAGGTGAGTTGATTACATTTGATTGGTCGTTGTAATTCGGGAGTCACTGGCAGATTTCATATTGCGATAACCAGTAATGTCCGCAGAATGGTGGATGGTTGCCCAGGAACAGTGTTTCAGAAGCGCGAGCAAAGCAGTTTTGTCTTCTTTGGCTTATATATCAAATTTTCTGAATCTGAAGCTTTTGTATTTGTCATTGTGTGGATAAAGATTCATTTAACCAAACAGCAATTAGAAATAACACAGGTTTGTATTTACACACCAGGTCCCCCTGTTTAATACATCAAGCTTAATTATATTTTGGAACACCTTTCAACACGAATTACATTGTTAATGAGGAAAATGGCAGAACATCAGCAGCTCAGAAGTGTAACATAATTAGATAAAAATCCTGTAGTTAGTAGGATAAATAAAAACTGAAAGATTAAATTTGAAGTGGGGGAAAAACGTGGACTCTATTGTCAGACATATGTTTATACATTTTTTTGCAGCCTCTATGGTCCCACTCAAGCCAAACAAAATGGCTGTTGAATTGAATGACCAGTGGGTTTGCCACAGATCCAAGTGTAAAGCTAAAACAAACCTTATTTTGAAGGCGAACACCACAGAAAGTGGGGACTGCGCCAGTTTAAAACTGTAATTGCTTCTAAGTCTTACATAATTGGCATTAAAACATTTTAGCTCCACATGAAGGCACATATTTAAACCTCAGAAATATTGATAACTCACTGGAGTGCCAATTATAAAATCATACATTGGGATTTGCAGGATTTGTTTATTTTCTTAAACTCTGTCCTTATGCCCGGACATCTCATTGACATACACATGTTACGCACAAATACACATACTCCAGTGGTCATTAAAAGCTCGTGTCACCGGGAGCATATCCCTGGCAGCACCTGCCAAAGCTATTATCTACCACCCAGTCGTAGACCAACGCTTTGGCATACAACTGAGCAATTAGGCCAGATTATTGGCAACCTTCCTTGGCCTTGCCCCATTATCAGGACCACTAATTACTAGCAGTGTGGAGCACTTTCTCTCCCTCTGTATCGTGCAACCAGCGGAGACCGAAGGGATGAGAAAAATAGGAACGAAAAAAACCTTCACAAACTGGAAAAAGGCACCAAAAAATGTGGGCGGAGGAAGGTGGGGTTTTTCGAGAGTAAGCCACAAGAGGAAATGTCGCTGCTCAGTGACACGTTCGATGTGACACAGCCCAACGCTAAGTGTGCAAGTCAGTCTAAAGGCCCCGTGGGAAATATTTTGTCAGAAGCAGCACTTTGAACGTGCCATCAGCAGAGAGATTGAAGTCTCTTCGAGGTGTAATGATAGCTGATGACTCATGTTGGTGAGGTGCTGGCTTGTGTGTTGCTTTTGACAGAGTGGAAAATCTTGCCTGCTGGGCAATTGCAGCTTTAATGGAGAATGGCACACAAACAAGGCACATATGGGCTCTCTTGCGCACTCAGATGGACTCACTCATCCCCATGAGCACATGCGGTGACACACATGCAAACATCATCTAAACCCTCATATCTACAACCATTTTTACTTGCAGCATGCTAATGGACCGATATCTGAAATTCCCATTAAGGATTGCTCTAAAGGTTTCAAATGCTGAACATGCATTTTTTATGGTTTTAAACTTCTTTTTCCCACCATCCCCTCACTTTTCTGAGGTGAGCTATCAAGACAAGAGTAATGAGTGTTGCTTTTTTGTTAAGTCTGAAATGGAAGTAATTAGGCGATTCACCAGTCCTCAGTTGCATAGACCATGTAAAGCCTCAAAAATAACCTTAATATACGGGTAAGTTAAACACAAATAACTGTTTTATAATTTCTGTTATGTGAGGAGGTGATAACCCAGTGATCGTTTTCGGTTTTGTTGTGGAATCATAGTCTTAGTCTGGCTCATCTAAGGTTCCTGTTTCAGTTGACCTTCCATCAATTAATTTTTCAAACTGCAGTTCCTCTCTCAAATAATTATGAGTTGAATTGTGAGCCATTATAATTCAGTCCATGTTCTACAACCAGCACACCAAGAGATGGTTTGAAGTTAGAGAAATTTCAACCCTTAATTGTGATACTCTCATGATCATGTGAAGGATTTGTGAAAACAAACATGTCTGAATCATTTGTAGCTATCTTAGTTTAGGTATGCAGTTCTTAATGTGAGTAGGTGTAATGCTATAACTTTTTCTACTTTTACTTTTTATTAAATAAAAAAAAAAAAAAAACATCTCAAACAAAGAAAAAATCGTGCACTATATTTTAAGAAATTTTATTTTTATATGAAAGTTTCTTGACTGGAATCTGTGACAAGGGTAGGGCACTGCTTCAAAAACTTTAAACTGCCAGAACTTTTTCTACTTTTACTTTTTTGTTAAAAAAAGACCATGTCAAACAAAGAAAAAAAAGGTATGCATTATATTTTAAGGGATTTTGTTTTTATATGAAAGTTTCTTGGCAAGAAAAGGAAAGGGTGGCAAGGGTAGGGCACCGCTTTAAAAGCTTTAAACTGTAAGAGCAGCTTCCAAGTAAAAATAACGCTTGAAACACACTGTACTTTGTCTAAAACTCACCTTCATTTTTTTCAGCTGATCTTTTGTCTAAATGGAACATGGACCACACATTTCTGATGATAAAGATGGCATTTTGGATATTCGATTTTGAAACCCTCAGCTATATAACTGAGATAATTGTGGTTGAGATTTGCCTCCTAACCTGAAAATTGCCATATAGCCATAGTATTTGGATTGAAACCTTATTGTAGGCAGTGGGTTAGTTGAACAGTTCATAGTCTGTAGTGCTCATGTTAAATTTGAATCTTTGTTCTCATTATGGCAATGTTGAATGATCTACTGACCAAATGAGGTCTTTAATTTTAATAACACCGTCATAGCTCTCAACTTGAATCGTAAAAATATGAAAGCAACAATTTGAGAGCGTTAACTGACTTACAGTAACTCTTTTGATATTTGATAAAACATGTATGGAGATGACAGATATTTGATAACAAAACTAACATGGTTATTTTTGCTTGTGATTTGATTTTTAACACAGTCAACTCTCTTGTGGTTTCCTGTTCAGCTAAAACTGGTATGTTAGTGTAGACTCTTCCACACACCTGAGCCTACCTTTTGAAAAACTAAAGGTTCAGTTAAGGTCTGGGGCAGGTTCCAAATTGGAGAAGCCCACACTGCAAGCTGTGGACGTTTTGCCTTCTAGCTGACTTTACAATCACCAAAGGTCAGACGTCAGAGACATTTTTTCGAAACCCCCGAAAGGCTGAACTACTCTCCACTTAATTTGAAATTCTCAGGGAAACTGCATGCTATCTGAGACATTTCTTTTTTTTTTTTTAAATAGGTTGCCTGTCTTCTTCTAATATCCTTGTCTTTTCTACCGTCTCCTCCACTCTTCCCCCTTTTCTATGCACCCATCGTTACAAAGTCTGTTCCTGCTCTGTGGTAAACCAAACACAGCATGGAGCAAGAAAAGAATGGAATCATAGGGTTATTAATCCTCCCTGGTGGCTGAAGCAGCCCACACCATGTCAAAGGACTTTAGAAATCAGTGGTGGACAGTAAATTCTTGTCTTAGGGTCATTTCATAGCAGGCGGGTTTGGAGAGGTTTATTGGAGTTCTCGAAAGTCTATTCCCTTAATTTAAACTTAAGGGTATAATGCCTGGGGAAACAAAATAACCAGTGAAAATGGTTGTGCTGGAGATTCAGGCCTCAGTTCTGCCCTAAGAAAACAGCACCGTGGTGAAAAGAATGAGGGAAAATTGAATCTGTTCAGCAGCTGGAAAAAAACTGAATATTGTATAGTCGTACAAGGAAAAGTTTTCCAAAGGACCAGAAAAAGAAGAAAAACTTTTCTTTTTTCCCTCTTTTTTCACATCAATTAGGCTCAGACGTAAGATATATAGTGTGTTGAACTGTCATGTTGAGTTCTAAGCTGTTAAAAAAAAGCATCTTAGCAAAAGTAAAACTTCCTTGAGCTGTTTTAATACATAATCTGTCATTAGAATATTTGAATTTCTGTACAAGGAAAATAATTGCTTCTCCGGAGGTGATCGTTAGCATGATTTTTAGAAGTAGGTAGTAGGCTGTATTATACACTGCCTGGATGGTTGCCATTCTCCTTATTAATATGGCTTTTTTTTTAGCTTAGCAGAACACCACAGTCCACCACGTTGACAGTGGTGCACTGTGGTGTTCAGCCATGTAACCATGCCAAAGCCAGAATGCAATCTTGTATTTTCTTTCTTTTTGTCTTTACCATTGTAAGATTTAACGGACTAAGGATTCGGCACGAGGGAGAAAGTCTTAGCCCCAATCACGGACCCTCCTCGGGAAGTAAGACCTCTTGGTTTGAGTTTATCCTGAACCATTTTAGATCTACCATGGGACATATCCAGTGATTTGTTTTCAACTGTATATCTCAGTCACTTTGTGTTTAACCTCTGTAATAGCTTTTACAATCTCTTAAGTTTAGGTTGCAGCACTGGAATAGTCATTGTTGTTTCTAGACTCGGCATTCAAACTAAAATCATCTTGCAGTTTCAGTCAGTTCTTTGGACATAGAGCTCACAGGTTTTGAGCCTGCCCAAGAAAGACTAAAGAGCTTTTTGTGTAATAAGAATGGATCGAATTTGAGCGCAAAACCCAATATAATGTACACAATGAATATATTTTGAATTTGTATTTTTTTATTCCTTGTCGGTCTATGTTTACTGTGGAGGGAGCTCAGAGTAAGTACTGAATCTGAATAAGAAAACATTCACGTCTAATTATTTTTATAGCAGTTTTATTTTCAAGTGCAAATAAAAACAACCAAAAACTTGAGAAAGCTTAATATCAAGACGTTTTGTGGCAAAAGACTCAAATCGAACTTTGAAAAGCAAATGCATGTTTTTAATTTTTCTCTGCCTTTTCAAAAACTCAGATGTACTTCACCAGATGTATAACAGCTCTTGCACACATATATATATATATATATATATATATATATATATATGGTGCATGAAGCAAAAACCCTGATCTTATACATTTACTTGCCTTTTGTTTGGCCATAGTGGTGCTTGTGTTGTCCGTTTTTACATAGTCCTCACACTCTTTTTTGTTATTTCACAAGTGGTGGAACAGATTTGTTGTTGAACTGCTTTAAATAGTGACCACTTTTTGGCATATCTTGCATATAAAGTTATTTTGACCAACATCTGTTACAATTTACAACTTCCAAGTCAAGTCAAAGAAACAACAAGAACATAAACTTTTAGAAAAAGGATCATGTGACTATCGCTGTGGTGCCCGTCTGACTATTAAATCTGCTGCTGAGCAAGAAGTTTTGTCGTGTAAGATGCCTCTTTTGTATTGTACACCCTATTATTTATTTATTTTTTACATTAAAATCAATGTAGAAGAAGAGTTTAAAAGATTGAAAAGGTTTAAACATTGAATGGTCTCCCTTATTGTTTCTGAAACTTCTTCTATTATGTTAGATTGAAAATTTCCTGGGCTAGTCCTGCCTGGCACTTGGTTTGCATCTGCCATCTCCTATAAAAATATCCTCCTGCTGCAGCAACATAAAGGCATTTTAATAGGCTTCAGATGAATTATCTGAAACTATGACTGAATAAATCTTTAATCGCTGTAATGAACTTTAGAGTATGGATTCAAAAAGCCATTTAGCTGATAAATGACCCACGGAGGGCTCTGATACCAGGATAAATCAAAAAGGGGCCGGGGTCTTACTTTTATTTCCACCAAAGAAGAGCAGTTTTGAATAATTGACTGTAAAGCACAGCAAATTTGAACAACTATGCAAATATATAGGATGGGGAGATTTACCAAATTTAGATCACAAGAAAATACTCAATCATCAAGAGTACAAAAAAAATTCAGCACATCTCCTCTTGTTAAATTCCGTGGGCTGGCTTAATTTTCACCAGCCAAGGTGAAGTATGAAATATAACTTGACAGTGACCCTTCTCTGCTTATTCTGCTTAGCTTTCCAAAATGGTAGCTTAAGGTGAAGTTGTGTCTTTTCTATATCTATTTATTTTGGGGATGTTAAAAATCTTCGCAGTGCATGTGATGTTTTATGGACTCAGCGATGAATTGCAAAGATTTCTCACAATCAAGCACAAATACAAAAATAAAAATATAAAAAAATACAAAACTCTTAACACAGACGGTAATAACAGGCTCTGGCTGTCATTACCGTCTGTGTCAAGAGTTTTGTATGTGTTTCACATATGGGAGTACCGTAGGTGTCCTTTTTTTTTTTTACACTTTTATTTATACACCATTGGCTGACAACAGCTTTATCTGTCCACAGGCAAGGTAGAGCTATCTTGTGGTGAAAGAGGACTGGTCGGTACGATAGCCTCTCCGACTGAATTAGTTGGGGATCTTTATTTTTTTTCCAGAGCTGCAGTATGCCAGCAAATCAGCCACAAACGAGGAGCTCAGCTATACAAGTTTTAGCACCAGTGGGGCTAATACTGCCTGCCGCACAGGCTTCTGTGACACGCACATTTTAGTTACAATAGCCCAGCCTCAATCCATTTACCTGAAATAGTATTTTTGTTTATGGAATAGATTGTGAATATTTGTGAACGTCGTTGGGGCTGTAAACAAACAACAAAGTATGAAAAATGAAGGGCTTTCCGACGAGCTAAAACTGCGTGGCCAGGCTCAGAAATGCTATACATCACCATCAATTACTTGTTTGATGAAGATGAATTGCTTTCATAGTTTCCCTACAGAGGCTTGTCTTTTATGTAGAGCTTTGAAGCACTGATGCACAGGCTGTACTGCGACCCCATTTGAGCTTTGCTCATCTGAGCATCAGTTTGAGATGAGATCACAAGGCCCCAAAATGTAATGCTCCAACAGTCTTTTTTTTCTTTTACCCATTATCGTTGTTCCCGTTTGACACACACACACACACACACACACACACACACACACACACACACACACACACACACACACACACACACACACACACACACACACACACACACACACACATATATATTATGTATACATTTGCATATTTAGACATTTTTTCCCCCTTGATTTTTCTTTGTTTTCCTAATTGCTGCTGCCTATAATGAGGGACGTTTTCTTTATATAGCAGAAGGAGGCATTAGATACTTGAAGAACTCTGCAGTTTACTGACAGGGTGGTGCGACCCTCGGAGGCTGCAAGGTGCTCAGCTTTGACAGATATTTGCCTCAAAGTGACTGAAAACAATATCCTCAGAGATGTGGCAGCGGCAGTGATATTCAGCAGGAAATCAAGTAAAACAGGCACTGTCAATTCCTTTTACTAAGGAGCTGTCATTTTTCCAAATGATGCGCGTCACTGGGTTTTACTAGTATTTTTTTGTTCATCTTTTTTTTTTTTTTTTTGCTCATTTTTTTTCTGCTGCACTTTTTACCAAGCTGTATCTGCATTGAGAAACCTGACATTACAACCCTTTTTTACTTTCTAAGAGAAGAAAGCCATTAATGGGCTTCAGAAGAAACAGAATAGCTGTTTGAAGAAAAAAAAGAAAGATTAACCTTCATGTTTCTGCTGAAATGTTGACATGATTGAAAAAAAATTACTTAGAAACATGATTGCACACTCTTAATGTGACAATATACTCATCATCATGTGTGAAATATTTGAGAAAATGACTACCAGCTTCTTTTGTAGCTAGTGATACTTCAAAGTGAGAAGTTAAAATTGTGTGTAAAAGATCAACCTACCCATTATTAATTACCTTTCTGCATTGAATAAGAAAGGTTTGTTCCATGCCTCACTTATAATGACAAGTGAGTGACACAGTAAGGGGTCACGGCATGTCAATGACAACTATACTACTTAAAATGTTTCATCTTTTTCATATCTTATGAGAGGAGCGTCATACGAGGAATTCTTCCCTCCCATATACAATGCAGCTTTTGATCATCCTGAAATGCTTTGTTTGTTGCCCGTGTTTTTCCTCCTTAGTTGTCTACACCGCCGTATGATATAATTACATAATGCAAGCCACATTTGCATGGCCTTGCACTCAGCTGCTAAGTCATAGCAGATTGGGTGCTTTTTGTGGGAACAAAGAACGGAAGCATTATAGGAAGGTGCAGTATGAGAAAGTAATGTGATTTTTATTTATTTTTTACATTCATAAAAATTTATACTTCTCCAGCAGACCAACAAAAGCAATTTCTGGCATATAACACAATTTCTTTTTTCATTTTTTGAATCTCTTCATATGTTTTCATATATAGTTTAAAGGTCAGTGTAACATAAGTATTATACCATTATACATCTGCCATTCCTCATATTTATTCTTATTGGAAAACCACCCTTTTTGCTTTGTCTTTATGGGGGGAAAGTAGTTTATGATTCTCTACTTAGATGCCTTACAATGCGTAGAGTCATGTTTCGTACACCAACAATTTCAGCTCATTAAAATTTTATTCTGTAAAGGAGGTTTATAGAATCAAAGTGGAAACAAAGCATTGGTGTTTTGATGCATTAACGCAGCACACATCAAACATCTTCCATCTTCTATTCATTTTACAAGGAGGAAAGTCTTGAGGAAATGACTGAAACATTGATTTTGACCTGTCAATCATAAACTGTCCTTTAGGCCAATTCTTAAAAAGCATGTCAAAAATATTTCCTAATAAATTTGCACTTAAACAGCTTATTTTATTTTACTTTTAGAAATAGAATACTTGTTTGTTATCTGTTATTGTAAAGAAAGCGATGGTGTTAAGCCCTGAGCAGGAATGACCTGTGTAACGTTTTTTGTTGGGTGGAACTGAAGAAGCCTCTGGCTGAACACAGCCTGTTATGGAACCAGTGTGATAACTAGGACACATAAAACAGCAGTTCAGGAGAATGGTTGGCATGATAATAAAGAGAACATATCCTGCTGCATGTGAAAAATGGCGTTGCGCATTTCTTGCTTGTGTGGTGGAGGTTAAATAAATACATAATGTTATATCAATTATATAGTCTGACTGCCCTATAGTCTTCAAGAGGCTGCATTGTGTGAGGCAGTTTGCCTTTGCACCTTCATATATATCCCTTGTCCTCTACTAGCTTAATTTCCATCCTAACTATTGAATGGAAAATTAGCTTGTTCTACTTATGGATTCAATAAATATTAACAAAAAAAATGGTCTCATTACACTAGAAAGGATCGGGCTCTAAGTCTGCCCCACATACCCGTGTAAATTGACAAGCGGAGAAAAATACATCCATTGAACTGAATAGTACCTCCCTGCTGACTTTTTTTTATTATTATTTGACCTATCTACCAATAACAGACACTTTAAAAGCCACCGCTCTTCCTTTTTCATCATAATGCAGGTGCATTGGCACAGCATGCCATTATCTGTCTCTTGTGCAGGCTGGTTTGTTGGCAGACTGCGAGGCAGGGTGGAGGTGTGTTGACAAGGCCACTCTATTTTTCGATCTTGCTCACACTGTCATGTCTCCTCTGCATGGGCAGCCATTTTTTTTTATTTATAGGCCTGCTTTGGAAGTGCTACACGCAAGGCCCGCACACATTTATTCATTAAAGAGTGTGGCCACAGGTCATGGCATCAAGCACACGGGCAAACACACATGAGCATGTTTTCTGAATACAATGTCTGTATGTCGCACAAGCGCTGTAGGGACACACACAAATCTTCCCACATTCAGCATGCTGCTGACATGGCTTTCAGCAAGATAAGCCAGGATTAGATCAGATCAGCTTCAGATGAATAAATTATTGAAAATAGATTCTGCTCAGAGCTTTAGGGCTCCTTATTTGTGATTTAAAGGCAGCAAGAATCACTTTTGGTGCTAGACAGGCTTTAAGCTGTTATGGAGGCTAGAAAGAGTATCCAACTTTTAACAACCCAATCTACTAAATTTTCACATTTTTATTTTAAAGATTTAAATCAATTAAAGTGCATAATCCCACACGAGACAGCCATAGTAATAAAGCCAGGTGAATGATACAATACTATGCTGGAATATCTCAAGTCCAGACATTCCTGAGAGCCTCACTACCTCAACATTAATGCAGACTGGGTAACATTCCCCTAATGGTCATCCTCCACAGTGGAGGTCTCACAGCTGTGTACTCGAGCATTGTGCAAGAGGTGCTCGGAAACAGAACAAGGTGCTGATCCTGCCCTCAAACTCCCCAGATCCTAATCCGATCAATAATCCACAGGATGCACCGGAACAAGCTCTGTTCACGGCTACCCAAGAGATTTTGCTTCCTAGATAGGATTAGGCTGTTCTGACAGCCACCATGAGTCTGTGGTATGCAGGTTGTTTTATTGTTGTGAATGATGGGTGTATGTTCTTCTCATTTTAAATTGTCACTTCAGAAGATTTCCCCTTAAGCCATTTAAACCAAGAAGAAGAAAAACAAACAAACAATTGCTCTGAAAAATGCCCTGGAGAATATCAGTTATGATTGGTTAAAAGGTTTTTTTTTTATATTATTCAGAGAAATCCTCATACATTTCTAAATGACTTTCTCCTCTTTGGAGCCCCTTTCTTGTCTTTCCTTTCTCCACATTTTTTTCAAAGATGATAAATTGGAAGACTGTTATTTTTTTTTATTTTTTTTATGAAACAAGTATGGATAACTGGCATTGTCAGATGGGAATAATCCACCAGGTTTAACGATCCAATATGGGCTCCTAAACCAGATGTGAATTCTAATAGTTTGCAGCATAAAACCACCTGATGTTGAAGACTTCTTATTAAGTGTTTTTGTGAGAGAAAAAAAAAAAAAAAGTTGAACGTCAAGGTGACATCTCAACTGCTCGTTTTAATCTGTGTGTAACATGATTTCAATTGGCACGAGGATTATTCCATCACATTTTTTAATAGAGGAATGTGGTAAGCAGCGTCGGTTACACTTACACCGAACTAATGATCAAATGTCATCTTCTACATGTTCTAGACCACACACGAGGCGCTGCGTGCACGCGATGCGCAAGTTTGAGGAGATTAATGAGGATGTCTGTTGTCCTCAGCACTGAGATGGAGATGCTGTCATGGTAGGGGAGTTGGTGGCAGCTGCTGTCTGTCACAGTTAGCTCTCTCTGCACACCTCACCACATGTTGTATTCACTGCAACAATGCGTGCCGAACACCTTCACACAAAGCCACCAAGACAGGACGTGAGTCATGTGAGTTATGAATAATCAGTGTGAAGAAAGAATGCTCCATATGGAAAAGACAGATAAATGCAAACTTTTAAACTCCGGGCCTTCCGTCTTTCTTCCTGGGAACACACATGCCTTCCTGCCTACAGATGTATGGACACACACACACACACACACACACACACACACCGACAGTTAGAGAGCCCAATTCCCCAGACTTGCTCACTGGCCTGTGGTTGATGTGACACATCCTCAGCCCCTGCAGTGATGCTCAGAGATGAGCCACAATACTGGGAGTGACGCACACACTCACACACCTCAGATTCACATTAAACATGGATCTGGTGACCTATGCCTTGCAGACTTCAACCATGCTCGCTGGCCCTTGGATGATGAGTGGCAGGCTGCTATTCTGTCGTCTTTCCCATCCTCTTCTTTCTTTTCATTTACAGCCCTGTAGGAATCCCATTCTGCCGCCACCCTGCAGAGGAGGAATGTGGGAAGATTCCAACTAATTTTAGCACAAACATAGCAGGTTTATAGCCTTCCATCAAGCACCAGTTTACGTATGACATACATCATTACATTAAAATGAGGTTAAAACTAACAAGATGACGCTCTTAGCATTAGAAAAAGTCACTCTCAGTTCATGCACTTAGACTTAAACATATTCTGCCCTTTATTTTTCAGAGAGATTTGTTTAATTTTGTCTGCATTAGTCTGTTTTAATAAATTGACAACTTGATGTCTGATCCATGATACTGCCCCTTACACAAACAAAATCAAACAAACCAATGTATCAGTGGTTCACATGGGGAACTGACAGCAAAGGGGCACCTTGTTCGACCTTTCGGTATCCTGTCCACCTGCCTTTGTGTGTCTGCTTCTCCCCATGTCACCGTTAGGTTAGTTAGTGGGTTTTCACACATGTTAACTCTGTGATGGAGTGGCGACCGTTTTGGCATGTACACCTCATGTGACGTACAGTTATTAAAGTGGCCACTGTGGCAGCAATTGCATCCCCTGAGAGCGTTTATTCTGAATAAAAGGGTTAGTGGAACATGTAGAGATGACGGCTCTGGCAACTTACAGTACAGACGTTTGTGAACCACTGCTTTCCTTTACGTCATCTATAGGACCTATTCCACATCACACATCAGCCTGTGAAATACAGTCTAGTACCAACATGTTAACATACAAAATCAATTAACAACAATAATTAAACAAGAGGTAAAGCTCAGTAAAAAAAGTGTGCTGGCAGCTGGTGTTTTGATAATTTTTTTTTTTATTTTACAAATGCACATAAACAAGACCCCAAAAATGGTCTCGAAGCTTGACACACAACATTCTACAAGGTTTCAGTAAAAAAAATGTTTTTCACCAATGATGAAAAAAGAAGCATAACCTACTCAGTGTGTTGAAAAAACCTCCTTAACGATATATCTGACTTTAGACTTTACACAGACTCATGCAGGTTTGCGCGTGTAACTTTGCTTCGATCCAACTCCAGCACAGTGGTTACAGCTAGTATAAAATCCAAGCTGATGTCAAAACAGCAGCTTATTTTCTGACTGCCTACTCCCATCATGCCAATGTTACAACCTCCCACTCCTCTGAGATTTGCATCCCCTGAATACCAATCCCACTGGAGCCATCTATTTCCAGTTCCCCACTTTATCATTGAAGTTGTACCAGTTCACTTTAAATCAGCCTGACTGAATTGACATTGACTTTCTTTCTCGCTTTTCTTTTTTCAATTTGCAGCACAATGGGCACTTTCTCTGCGGCTAACTTCTTAGAAGAGTGAGCCTCCAGTGCAATTGATAAGCGCCGGTTAAAGTTGTTTTGATTTTCCAACGTCAAAACATTACCAGGTTTCCAATCTGATGCAAGTTTTGCACTGCTCACCTGAAATACACCTGACACAGATTTGACAAGAGCTCTATGTTGTGTCTCCTTCTGGCCACTGTTAAGTGCTTCCACTTAATAGCCCTTTGGGTGGTTAGTTATGAATGACACAGTTATAAAGACTTTCAGCCAATAAATCCAATTTTTTTCTTTATTGAATGGCTAAAAAAATTCTGAATCACTTTGGATAGTAGTTTTTAATATATTTGCTGTTAAAAATCACATTTTTGCATGAATAGAGAAGATTGGATTTGTTATTTAGGCATCGTCTAGATTTTGTGAATTCTTAGCAATCAAAATATTTTGAAGGGGATTAGACTATTGGATTGACATTTATTTATATCCAGCCTCACTAAAGGCCTTTGGACTCACTTTAAGTGATTGAAAAACTGTTATTTCAAAGTGGTCTGGAAATTTCTCTAAACAAAACATATATATATATATGTTTTTTTAGAGAAATTTAAAGAACTATGGCATATTCATGAACAACAGTGTTGTTTAATTTGATGAAAGATCATGATACAATTTCTTTTTTTAAATATTTGTAGATCGTATATGTCTCAAAAGTCCTGTTCAAAAAAAATAAATGTCCACATTGCTGATTGGATATTACATTTAGCTAACTGTAAACTGTTTGATCATCCAGAAGCTTTATCACCCTTCGATCACACTTGAACGAACATGATAATGAGTCATGTTTGCACAGTGAAGTGAAAGATTTGTGATAAAAAGGTGCGTGCAGATATTTTAGAATGATTTGATCAGCAGTCTAGATCTACTATTTTTAGCAAATGAGCTCAAACCTCACCAAGAAATACCTGTGCTGTAAGATTAGCTCACTAACATTAGCATACATGCATTTTATAAAACTTTGATCTGAGTCTCCAGGTCGAGCACAAAAGGCAGAGCTGTATCCTGTATATATGTTTGGCCCTCTTAGAGGACAGCACACCTCTGTATAACGTCTGGTTGTTTCCAAGTATACGTATCATCCTGCCACTGTCATGCAGTCACCTTCAGGCTTATCATAACCAATTACATTTGACCGCCGTTGTTTGTAGATTAGGTTATCCATGACCTTATTGTCCTTATCTGGTTTGCTCATTTTTTAACGCTGTGGATGGCCTTGGTCATTGATGAAATGAGCTGGTGGCATTTGTCCATAAATGTTCTAGGCGGAACTATGCGGTGCTTTTTAGTGTATTTGGATAACAGGCGCGTTGTTTGTTGGTCATGCGTAGTAAATCTAAAACCAAGGGAGTTATCTGATCTGGAAAGATGCAAGATTTCTTTTTTAGTTTCATTACATTTTTCAGAAAGAAGAAGAGTCCTGAATGCTCTACAGTTCTTTTTTTTTTTTTAAGTTTCTTCCCTGTACATTGTTCGTTGGAATTCTTTTGGTGTGCCCAGCACAAACCGTTGAGATCGCCACACAATAGTAGAAAACTTATCTTTGCACATAACCTTTATAAATATATATCTAGTGAAACGCCTTGGTGACACACAACGAGCCCCAGAGCAAAGCAGAAACGTAAACATCACCCGTAAATAGAGACAAAACAGCAGAATCCTAAACGGCTGAAGAATCACCGTGGGGATGTTGCATCACTGTTTACACCTCTGAATGCAAATTACGTTTTAATGTATGAAAAACTGTCACAGTTGACACACATGTTGTCTTTGTCTTTTATCATCGTTTGTCACCACAAACACACATTTGTTTTTAAATAGGACTCTATGAGTGTTTATGTGGGGGACAGAAACTGATGGCTTTTAATTCACATTCTCAATATAAATGATGAATGAGTTAGTGTTGGTTATTTTTGTCATTATGCATGCACACTGAGTATGAACACCCCCCCCCATATCTATATCTATATACATATATTTACATGCACATACACACACACACACACACAGCTAAAACTGTTCCGCGACGAACAATTGCTGAGGCAGAGAAGCTTGTTGCTTCCCCATTTATCTCTATTGTTGCTCCACCATGATAACCGAAAACCCAAACATTGGCATCCTTTCTCTTCACTTACTCAATTCCTTTCTGAAACCCTTTTGTCTCCAAACTATGCTTTCATTTCCCTGATGGTGGTCTAAACATTTCCATGCTGCGGAAAGCCGAGGTGGAATGCTTTCAGGTTGTCCTATGAGCCCATTCCTCTGGATGTGATGTCTGAGGAGTGTCTCGGGGGGGGGGGAAATGTTTTCAATTTTTGAAGTAACATCCATTTGAACTCAGGAATGAACTCATTAGAATTTGGTTGTCAAGGTGGCTGGAAGTTATATCTTTCCAAGAGGATTCACCACATGAGTTCACTTCACTTGTTTGTCGTATCTGTTTTTTTTTTATTTTTATTTTTATTTATTCCATGTTATGTTGTTTTAATCTGCTATACTTTGTAATTTACCTGTAGTTTTCCTTTGTTAGCCACAGCCAAATGTGTCTGTTCTACCCAGTCCTCTCTTAACAGTCACTGCAGGCCCGACCACATAGGTATCCTCTATTATCTACATTTGTGAGATCCCAGAATGCCACTCAAGTGATCACATAGCAAAATGCAGCTATTTATATGATTTAAATCCCTATGAATTAAGCCGTGATGATACATACAGGGCAGAATTTGTGGTAACTCTCTGTGTCTTTTTTTTCCTCAAATATCCTCTAATACCTTACTCTTTTTAATTGGTGTTTTGGTCATTGTTTCACACTGCTGCCTCCCTAAAACCACCACAATCATTTCCCTCTCACACCATCCGTGTGCTTTTTTCTCTCCTATGTCTCTTTTTCTGTGTGATTTTGACTGTGTCCCTCTCATCTGTCCAAGATTAAAGGCTTGTCTCCTCTCCAGAAACCTGCCAGCCTACCGCCGGTTGATAGGCTTGGAACAGGGTCACAGTACTGATCTTGTCCAAGAGGCTGCCTTTGAATCAGGCAGGGACACACTCAGGCACACTTACTTTTTCTTGCTCTCCTCCACCCTCTCCTCCCCCTTCCATTGATGAAGTGACCGGGGTGTGACTTTCCTACTCATCTAACTCCTTTTATATTAATGAAGTTGGCTAATACACAGGAATAGATAGCAAGCATTAGACACCGGGTCCAGGGATGTTCTTTTGCCAAAATGTTGCAAGTGTGGGGAAGTTAATACGCTTGTGATTAAGCCAATGCAAATGTGGGTTAAGAGACCAGGAATACAGCTCATTAGAGATTCCAAAAAAGGCAACAGAAGATTAGGTTACAAAAAAATATTAAAAAAAACTTGATAATATGCTGACACAAATGTCCTCTGTTGATCTCATTCAGGAAAAAATTCAACTGAAATTTTTGGGAGTTAAGAAAAAAAGATTCTTTCCAACTTCATCAGCTTGAAAAAGTTTTCCAAAACACCTTGAAAACTTGAAGTGCTGTTCAACTGCACTCCATAATCCTCTGACAATTAATGCGGGGAAGTGCGAAGTGTGTCACGTTAAAAAGCAGGGTGCCATTTGATATTCATGAAGTGTCATCCTGTTCCCAATGTCCCCTCCGGTGTAAGCGTGAAAACGCAGCTCTGTTCAATCCCAGGCCTCCTGCTGATCTTAACTGGAGAATCATTACTCATTTCCGGTGTGTGGTCAGAGAATGGTAGGGTTTGGCCTGGCGTGCATAGCTACTTGTGCATCAGGGTGAAAGATTGCAGCCTGGCAGGCACTTTCCTCTCCTGAGCCAAGTCTGACTGACCATTAATGTCCAGTGACATTTAACGTTCCCCGTTTCCATCAGGGGGCCATGTGCACGGAGGATGTTCTGTGGAGAATTATCTGTTGTCACTTTACAGTTCCTTATTGCTATCGAAGCATTTCTAATTATGTAATTAAACCGGTGAAACAAAGTATTTTTGCGATTCTAATCATTTAACTGGACACTTTTAATATGTTTTAGGCATAAATATTATGGACATAATTTTGTAGATTATCAGCTTTCATTTGCGGAATCCACATTCAAATTGTATGAAGTGTTTAGGTCTTCCAGCTCGTTAATGTGTGCTACCCTCTTACTAAAGGGACAAGAAGTAATTGAAAAATTGGCCATCAGACTATTTTATGGGCAGGTGTGGGCATTATGTCATTATCAAAAAAACAGATAAATAGCTTGGAGACAATTAATCTATGACCAAAGGAGCTCTCCATGCAGGTGAAAAAAGCCATCCTTAAGCTGTGAAAAGATTAATTCTCTGAGAAATCCGAGAAATTTCAACAATGTTAGGAGTAGCAAAATCTACAATTTGACACGAAGACAGATAGAAAGGAAGCGCTGGTGAACTCAGCCAAAAGACCTGGGGCCACCTTTATAAAAGTTGAGTACACACAAACCTGGGCTTTAATTTAGCCTACGACACTTTCCATTGGTCGGAAAGTGTGGGGTGCCAACAGGGACATAAATCAGAATTTATTCCATATACACAAATGAAATTAAACTTTTCCACAAACTACCCTGAAAACCTTGCAGAAACACTTCTGAAAAGCTCTCAATTAAACTGGTGAAAACATTTACCTCTTATATGACCTACTCAAATGCTCTCATACAAAGTAGTGAGAACTGTTCATATAAACTGTAAAAAAGCTCTACCTTTCATACATATTAGTGAAAAGCGTTCACACATACTTGTGAAAAACGTTTATGCATGCTAGTGAAAAGCTTTCACACATACTAGTGAAAAGTGTTCCTATATACTAGTGAAAAGCTTTCTTACATACTAGTGAAAAGTGATTTATGTCCTTACGCAAAGTCTGACCCATACATATGCTTATTTCAGATACAGGAGAAACTGGCAATTTAGATGGTGGCTAAGTTATTCTCACCAACACATTCCTCTCCCCGATGATCAGCAGCTTGCTGTGTACCACAGATTAACACATAAATTGTGAGTGTGAGGCATCAGACTGACTGCTAAACATTTAAACACTGTGGCGACACCCATGCGTAATGCTGGATGTGATGGATGCATTGGCACAACCGGAAAACCTTGCAAATGGGAGAATTAGGAGGGAGCGCATTTTTTAAGGTATTGCCAAGTTTCCCTGGCTCGTGACGATGACTGGAAACTGGCTCTTACCAGCACGAATTAGCACTGGCATGGACATTCATGTGGCATTACACGTTGACCATTCACGGTTGAATATGGGCATGTAAAGGGCGGAACATGAGGCGGAAACTTACATGCAAATGTTGAGGTACAGCTAAGATTTATGAAGGGGAAATTGCACATGGTTTAAAAATCTGGATTTTTAAAAAAGGTTTTTTTTTTGGCACATGCCGTTTTTTACTTTTGGGCATATGTACGCCTTTAGTAGAACTAGTAGAGCTCTTATGCAATCTTTTATAAATGAGGCCCCTGGATGTCCACAGAAGACAGCAGTGGTGGATGATGACAGATTCCCATGGATGAGACCAACCCCTTCACAACAGCCGTACATACATACTTAAAGCCAAATATGTGCGCGTGTTTGTGTGTGTGGTTTTGCGTGTGGGTGTGTATGTATAAATTGCAAGGACCATTGAGTAGAAATCACAAAATGTCAAAGCAAACATATTAAATCAAGACTTTTATTGCATATTCATCTCTCTGGTAAGACAATAAAAAACAAAACAAAAAAACATGGTAATTGCAAAGGAAAAAAAAAACACTTAATTTACATACAAATATGAAACCCAGTGTTACACATGAGTACAAAGCAATTTCACAGATTTCTTGCACATGTTTTTCTTACTTGATTATCTTTGGGTGAAAGACAAATAACTGCCATTTTTAAAACAATTAGTATACTTTTTTTTATATTTATATAGTTCAATTTTCATATCATTTGACTAAGATGCAAAGATACCTTTTTATTTACATTTCCACAATGCATAAATGTCTATTTAATAAATGTGCAGACTTTTACATTTTTTTAAAACCAGCAACAAAATGAATTTAGTATTTAGACTCATCATAGATAGGTTTGATAGATATTACTGCAACTCATTAAGTCACATCTCCAGAGTTGTTGTTTAATTTTCAATGTCTGGAACATCTGTTGTGTCTGTGGTCTGCGGAAGTGTTGGATCCAATTGCGCGCCGGGCCAGTCTGAGCCCTCGGGAGGGCGTATTGATAGGGTTGACCACACCCTGTGTAGCTACAGTGCCCTCGCCGGAAGGCTGAGTAGCAACGGCGGCACCGCTTAAAGGCAGGCAACGGACACAACCCCAGCTGGAGGACTGGAGGCCGGTGGCAGTAAACCCCTCAAGGTACCGATCGCAGATGTCCCTGAAAAACCCAGAAACAGCACGGGTGGTCAGTAGGAGGTTAGGAAATGAGGACAGGAGCAGTGACCAAAGCACAGACAGAATACTGGAGGGTAGCAGTCACAACAGCGAGGCTTCCACTCTCAGATCCTTGACTTCTGCTCCTGCTGTATAGATCTCCTCCCAGGCTGGGTCCTCATTAGCCAGAACTTACTGGAATGATGTTTGGTTTAAGGATGGTGTTGGAGGCTGGAAAAGAGTCCACCTTGTGCTTCCCAAGTTCGGCTTTATCAGCCAGGAGTACTTCCCAGGCTTCATCCTCAATGTCCTGCATATCAGTATCAGAGAGGGTGGCTTAGCCGACTGTGAAGGATATCCAGAAGCTAGTTAGAAACATGAAACCGTTTCTCTGGATTGGCCCCGAAGAGCGTTGTAGAACTCCTTTAGGAACTTGCAGCGCCTGCTCTTGCGTATGGAGTGCCACTAGATCCATTCTTGGCCAGAACTCAAGTGAAAATTACAGTCTCTTTAAGATAAAAATACTTCTTTATTCAAGAAGAACAACAAAATGGCTGCCCTAAGGTAGGGTACAAAATTAAAAGATTCTCAAAAGTAACAAAATCTCTGAGAACACAGAAAATCACTGATATCCGTGACGTAGGTGGCTGGGGGATAAAAACACAAAGTCAAATACAAAAAGTGCTTAGAAAAGCAAAAGGTGTGATTTCAAAGGGAAGCTGGCTTGAACCGAATTAAATGAAATTACCAAGAATAGACATACATGCAAGGGAATTCTGGGAAAGGTGAAAAGAGGCTGAGACCGAGTGAAATAGAAGCATAGTTCACCCCCCCCCTCAATGTAATTTCTTTTGCTAAATTCATAGATTTACCATTGGATTTAATGTTATGGCAATTGCCCCAAAACAGCTAAGTTTGGCTAATACATAAAAATTAAGAAGAAAAAATTAGAAATTTAAAATGTTCCAAAGCTACTTAGTAATGTATTTATTTTGGAAGTAAAAGCCTTTGGGCAAAAGCATTAGTGTTTTGGTTAATTTTCCCCTGCATAAGCTCTACTGAAAGGGGCACACTGTTGTTTATGTTTCTGCTTAAATGCCTCCATTGCAAATAAACTAACAATAATGGTCAAATATTGTTTGTTGGGTGTCTGTTGCAAAGACAGCCGTGGTGTATAATTAAATATTCATGCACTGCTTTTTATTCATTTTCTTATTTTTGATGCGCTATAACAAATGCAAAACTGGGGAGAAACCTCTATTTCTATTTCTATTTCCATGTTTGTATTTAGGAGGAATTTAAGACAAAGCAGAATAAATGCCTCTCTGCATATTTTAAGTTGACCTCCATACAAAACAAAGGAACGCTACTATCAGCCCCCTACCTGTAAATCTATTTTAAAAAAATGTCTCAGTAGTAGTCAGAAGCAATGACACTTTTCCCAGGGCAGCTGACAGTGTCACGGCTTTCTTTTTCTGCTGTGGACAGCAGGCTGCTGCAGTCGGTTGCGCCATAAATGTCACTCTGTCTTTGATGGGACCTCTGGTGGATCGATGCCAATGTGTAGCATACCTCCCTGCAGCCGCCTTACCTCTTTCTATCTGTCCATCTATTTATTCATCCAGCCATCCATCCTTCGCCCACCTCCTCCTCGTACCACCCACTCTCCTATTTTCCTTTCATCTTTGTCCATTTACATCTATTCCATTTTCCCGTTTCCCTGGTAGCCAGACTGCACAGGTCTCCTGTGCACCCTCACACAACAGTCACCACCAGTTAGTGTGTTCAAAGTCAGCCCATAAAAAACATGCACTGGTATACAGTCTATAGAGAATAATACACGCACCGACTCAATTCTGGCAGTGTTGAATAGAAGAACACGTCACCTCAAGATTAAAATGGAACGAGGTTTATGAGCTGTACTTTGCTGTACAATGTAATGAGGGTGTTATTAAGAAATAGTTGATTTATAGAGCCAAAATTACCCGTTTATTCCAATTTGAAGTTGATACAGGTGATATTAGTGTTTGCGTTGACGATAATGACACACATCACAAAGCAGCTTGTAATATGTAAACTGTTGAGTTAGAATTCTGAAAATGAAAGATTACCAGGAGGCAGGGTGACCTCCCAACGAGAATGTTAAGAGGCTGCCATGCATATTTGTTTTTTTGTGCTGTCCAAAGCAGAAAAAGGCATAGGAGAGGTGGCAGTGAGAGTGAAAAAAAGAAGAATACCAGAATAGAGCGGCCACTGGCACAAAATCAATACAGTCCCAGTACTTTATGCAGGAGCTACTTCAAGGCAAATGCTAAATAAGTATATGCTAAAAGCTTCCCATTGCTCTTTTAAGGTGTTGATTTTCTGTGTTGCCCCATCATTACTTTAACTGGTCAAATATGCTTTATTGTAAATCGCAATAAAAATCCACACTTATAGTGTTATTTTAAGTTGTTTAACTGCATTTATTATACATTTGCACATATTATACTCCCTTTTTTCTTATGATTTGAAATAAGCTATGGTTATATATAGATATATGTATGACAAAGATGCCACATTTACTTATTGTTAAGTAGAGAAAAAAAACATGTTTTTCATCCATACTTGGCTACGTCCTGCTCTTAGGTCACATTGTGTCAGTATCCTTATCTGCCCCTTGTTAGACTCAACGTCAGCGTCTTACAGCATGTCATGAAGGCTGGATTTGGTGAGTAGAGGTTTATTTTTTCCCGCTACGCTGGTCCTCTAAGTTAGACCGCTCCTCGTGAAGCATCAGTGCAGGGCTGAATGACTTGTAGTAGAAACGACACTTCTACTGGAATCTAAATGTTTTCCCTCCCCCAGAAAGGGCTCTACACAGTTGGACAGCTGCTGGTCTCGAGGATCATACCTTGAAAATGCTTCTTACAGTTAGCAAAAAAATGTTTATCATTGGAAGTGGCGCAGCACATTTTTAGAATCGACTTCTTGTTTAAAACTCTCTAGAAAGGCTACAGTTATTTAGATGTGTGGATAAAGACGTACCGGGCGGTTGTTGGGTGTGATAAGACCTACAGGAGCTCCAGGTAAATCAATACTCTCAAAAACGTCCTTAAACTTAAAGGTTTCTTAGAGAATTTAGATCGAATGCAACAATGTTTTATTTATACCTTTTCACTCTCTTTGTCAACCACCTTACGATTTTTGTGTTTTGATCTTACCCCTAAGCCTTCAAGTGCCAAACCTTCTATTTCTTCTATATTGAATTCTTTCTGGTTTACGTTTGGCCTTTCTTCTTCTATAGCAGTTGTTTAAACTCTCTAATAATCTTCTTCAAACCTGTTTACACTTCAGATGGATGAAACCAACATTTTAGCGATAATGTTGCATGCAAATAAGAATATGAACCCAATTGGAAATTATTTATCAGGTGAGGAGTCTCAGGACTAATGGCAGGTGAATTGTGGTCCTCATCACCACAACCAAACAATTACAAGCAACAAAACGTATTGTAATATCTGCATTTGCTAATAAGTTTTTAAAACCAATAGGACGAACCACCTATACTAAGTAGGTATATCACGATTCTGACCTGTAAAAACAGCTGTAAATGTAAGAAAAATAAAAAATCTTGATATACCAAAGGTACTCATAGATAAGCGAATGCGCTTTATCTAAATTTGAAGACAGATTGGCAGCCAGTACTCGCCATCTGAAGAGAATTTCTGTGGCATAACCTTGAAAATACAGCCAGACGTATAAAAGTCTGTATTTTGCAACAAGAAGAAGAACAAGTCCTGCAACAGATGGTCGAAGCCTCAGAGAGTCCTGATCCCAACATCATAGAGTCACTTCGGGGTTAGATTAAGAGACAGAGGACACAGAAACAGCCCGAATCCACAAAAATCTGGCAAGCTCTCAAAGATACTCAGGGAAAATAAAAAAAGAAAAAAAGATGCTTTTTCTTCTTTTTTTAAACCAGTCGAATGGATAAAGCTTAAGAAGAGCCTCTGCAGGAAAACGCATGAAGATACAACTTCAACATTATTTTTAATATTTAACGTACTAAGACTAGGAATGCTGAAGAATTTTGGATTACCTTGAATTGTGACTTCTGAATTAAAAAAATAATATGAAGAAAAGATGTTCACATTTAGAGATCAAAGGGCACATCTTATTGTGTACCAACAGTTGCTTTATTTAATTTGGTTTTAATATTTGTCTCGCTGTTGAGCTCATCTCTTTTTCAATTATTATTTTTTTTGCCTTTCAGATCATGTGTGGCTAACTTTTGGCAGGTAGTTAACTTCATATATTAAATAAACTCCATATATATATATATTTACATTTAGGAAATAATTAAGCCAAATCCTTCATCTTGTTACTGTTTTTCTCTCAGATTTTTCCTTCTTAAAATATCTTCCTAAAAAAATTCCCACAGTTTATGAAAGAGTTCCCGTGATAAGTGGTTGTTTTCTGAATCATCCATTTTGGTCAACTTTTGAAGACATTCTTTTTTATCATCGACCACAACACTTGATGACAATCTGACTCATGACTACTTTGTTAAGATGAAAAGCGAGTAAATTAAAGATGTATTTTCCTAACAGCCTTTTTTTTTAATACGAGTAAATAAATTAATTAAATAAAGCCGAACTATCACATTTCTTTCTTCTCCTTGAAGATTCACACCTCTCTGCTCTGCAGCGCACCTTTTTATCAAGAAAGCATACAGAAGATCTCATGAGAGCAACCAGCTCTGGTAGAGAATGACCAGAGGGGGGGAAACAACGCTATCTATTGTTTTTTTTTTTTGTAGCACAAGGGAGTTATCTCTTTTATCTTGGTGCAATCTAATGATTTGTCGCCTCTTTCCAAAAAAAAGAAAGAAAGCGCAGATGACCTCTCGTCTGCTGCCCATATCACAGTGCCAGAGAAACAGAATTTTTTTTAGTTTTCAGGGCTTGGGGATCTTTTATAAAGAACTGAACTGTTTCACAGAAGAAGCGGACATATTTGCCTCTGTTCCTGCATCTCCCTGCGCTGCTGCCTGTCTCATAGAATTTACAAGATAATACGTATGTTGTTTGGCAGGCATGTTGCCATTTGAACCCAAATTTACAGCAGACTTTAATAATGAAGGACATCTGTTTAGCTCGGCCCTCTTGCTGGGAACCTCAGGTAATTATGGTTGCCAAAACAAGTTGCTCTTCCATTTACAAATCAGTGGCCTATGAACTAACTCCTTGGAGGTTTCGCTGTCTGTTACACTCCTGTTTCCTGTCTCCTACAATGCAAAATCTTGGTTGAACCTGATTTCCTCCTTTATTTTCAATCCATGTGACTTTTAAAGTTTTTTTTTTTTTTTTCATGTATGAAATTCACACCAAATGTGTATAAACCACTTGCACTCTTAAAAGTTAGCTACTACTGTATAGCTGTGTAATTTAGACTTTTTAGATGGTAGAATACACCAGTGCTGCATTTTTTTTATTACTATTATAAAAGATGGCATTGAAAACGGAGACCACAGGAGCTTAATAATTTTAATAAAACATATTAATACATTAATCTGTAAAGCCACCATGGTTGGATCACGTTCTTCTGCTTACATACGAAATCCAATCCAGATATTAAAAGGGCCCCAAACAACTTGGCATGTTTTTCCACTGGAATCTGAAAATGCAAACAATAACCAGAATTTAGCTGACACGATATGTTTGTTTCATCACTTAAGTAGTTGAAGCTTTGGTTCCATTTTCCTCTTTGACACGGAAAGTGAAACCTTCCTAAGTCTTATGACTGATTCCTTTTATGCTGTTTCTCCTAACTCATACAAAGATCTTTGCTTTTTTTGTTTTTTCTCCTTTCATTTTTTTTCTTTCATTGGACCCCTGCCGTTGTGTCCTCAAACCACAAAGGCCAATCCTTTGTCCAGCTCCCTGTTGAATCCAATGAATCATGGCATTTCTCTTGTAGAATTGGACAGAATCCATCTCATGACTGTGCCATCATCATTTTAGGACCGCTCCTACTTGGTCAGTAACACAACATGTCCGAATTTCCATCCACAGCCACCTTTCCTCATTTTCTATGAATCCCAGATTTCCCTAAAGGCATACCCTTACAGTCTCTACAGTCTCCATCTCATTACTTAGACTAGCCTACCTGACCTTGGTCAAGTCCTACCGGGGATTACAGAAGAAAGGGGGGCGTTTATGTTCGCTGGTTTTTGTACCCATGTACGTTTCATTTAAGAAGTGTTATTTGGGTAAAGATACATTTACCAGCTAGCATAATTGCAATTTGAGCACAATGAATACAAGTTCTTTGGCTCCAAGTGTGTGTTGTTACACATAATGACATTGGGTTTCAAAGCCGTGCGAACAAAATGAAAGGTACTCTTTGCATGAGCAGCAGTGGAAAGTGTGTGCATGTAAGTAGTGTGTTCGTGTGTGTGTGTGGGCGGATGGGTTGGCAGAGCTTTACTGATGTGATGATGGTCAGATGTGTGGGTGAGAGGAGGTCATGCTGACTGCTGATTACGCAGATGGTATGTTCACCATAGGTGTTTGTGATTGACAGTTGGTGCAGCCATCTTAGCTTTTCTCCACTTGAAACCCCCTTTGTATTCTGCTTTAGATTAGTTCACTCAGTTTATTCGATTGTCACTGTACAATTGGTTTGCTTGTTTTAAGAACTTTTTTATAAAACAGGTTTAAGGAGAAAACCTCTAACTCTGCAGCATTTGCTGTGCCATGCCTCCTCATCAAAAGTTGACATCTAAAACTGGTACAAGAAAAATTCACAAGCATTTGTGTTTAGCTAAGATAAACCAAGTCTTTTTAACAGTCTCTTCTACAAGCATGAAGATATCCTACCCACATCCATATTGAAATATATAGAGATGTGTATTCCTTGATATTTTTAGCTGCGTCACATCAAATTCCGCTTGACCAAAAAATGGACTAAAAGAAGGCTGATTCGTAGATACTGATCAACAAAGGGATTTGAATGTTCAACCCAACTCAATATACAAGAAAATAGTCAAACAAAACAAACAACAACAAAAATCTGACAAATTACTTAACCTTAAAAATGTTGAGTACAACATTGAGAATAATTCTTATCCTACTCACATTTTATGTGTATTTGTTTTTAAAGATATGTTCAACTTTCCTATTTGTGGATGTAAAGTCAAAGCCCTCCTTAAACAGAATTTGAGCTATATTCAGGAGACAATCACCCCGATTCGAATAAAGTCATTCAAACACTTTTAGCTAATGTGTTATTCGTATGGCCATCACTTATTAAAGTCACAAAAAGTTTTCCAACGATTACTTTTCTGACTTATTAGAAACCTTACGTGAAAGTTAGAAGCTGAGCAGCTTTGTGACTGAAATTAGTTTCAGAAGTTATATAAACAGTTTATGTTCAGCCAAAGCTAACGCACAATAATTACTCGTATCCCGTCTCTAATGCACTGAGCTCACTGCGCAGCTGGATGGACATCTATTAACTTGCCCTGCATATTATGGCATATTACCAGGCAGTGGTGATGCAAATCTCATCCATACTCTCTCTTTCTCACTTTCTCTTTCTCTCTACCTCTCTCTCTCGTGCACACATGCACGCCAACACACGCACACATATAAAGCTTCTAAACGATCAGTGGAAGAACTGAGGATTTATCCTGCTTTTTTTCACATTACAGTTGGGAGGATGTCTGCATATTTACACGCTGCATTTAAGCCTCGAGGGGCAGATCCCCCCTCTGATGTAGGAGTTCCCATAACAAGCATTACATCACGTATTAGCTAGTTATCTCGGTGTAAAAGCATGTTGTGTGAAAGGGTGTCAGCAGCTTAGTTGCCAGCACATGTGAGGAATGACATGTCACATTTTTTCACAGTTGACTGCACCTTCATCTGTGAGGAAGCAGCGTCGGGCAGTGTTTATGTTGCCTAGTCACCAATCACTTGACAGATAGGTGCGATTTGATGTCACGTAATTTGTTATGCCGCACAAACTTAGTTCAGCTTTGTGTAGACAGTGGCTTGGTGAATATGTTTTCATTTCCTGCTGGTAGAACACATACGTACATACCCATCCATTATCTATACCGTTTATGCCCAGTGGGGACTTGGGAGGGCACTGGAGCCTGGTACACACTGGACAAGGTCACCGGTCCATGGCAGGGCCACACAGAGAAAAACAACCTACACATTCACTCCTAAGGGCAATTTAGAGTGTAGAGTTAACCTCAAATGCATGTTTTTTGGATGGTGGGAGGATGCTAGAGTACCCAGAGGAAACCCACACAGACACTGAGAGATCATGAAAACTCCACACGGAAAGGTCCCCCAGGGATTAGAACCAGGAACCTTTGCTGTGTGGTGAAAGTACTAACATGTATATGAAATTAAATAACAAGAACATCATAACTTAAAAAACATTTTAAAGCCATAGAACATAAAATCTTTTTTAATAGAATATCACATTTAGAAATGACAGAAACAAACCTCAGTGCTTTGCGTATGCGTGATTCATTTGTAATCTGGACACAGCGTGGACTGGGTCTCCTCTGCGCTCTGACTGCAGATGGGGTTTGCTGCGTGAGGCTGACCGCCTGTCAGAGCTTGAGAAGTGGGCTTACAGCTGCACTCGATCTCGTGGATGTTCAACCCACTGATAAACACTAAGTTTGCAACACTGTTCCCTTTTTCTAACACTACAAAAAAAGCAAACTGCTGTCTCTCACAACTCAATAACTTAACATCTCAAAAGGGGCAAATTGGAGGTTTGCTGTTGTTTCATCTTTCTCTCAAGTCTGATGCAGAGTGCAATCCCAGCTTTGCAGACACTATTATTATGTCGGCATCTGTTAGTAAATTAAAACTGTACTTGCATGTTTAAAAAAACTAAATAATTTCAAAACCAAACCCCTGACTCAAACTTTGTGCCTTTTGAGCGGGGATTCAGTTGAAGGAAGATTCGATTACCAGTATATCGACATTCAAGTTTTATGTAATTGAAATTTATAACAAAAAGTCAGGGATAGGCTTTTAAGAAATTAAGCAGATCCCACCATGAATGAGATGATTATGCTTTCACCTTTACACAGATTGCTGGAGGAAAACCACCTGCCATCCTTTCTGTCAGCACCAGTGATTTATTTTAAATCTGTCCCATAGAAAATGTCAGTTTCAAAATAAATGTATAGAACAAGAAAGATAACATTTCTGAGATGTAGTCAATCAAAGAATACAAATGAATAAGCAGAGCATATTTTTGATTGACACTTCTCTACTATATATATTTAGAGCAGGGGTCACCAGGTCGCCCGCACGGACCTCACGAGTCGCCCTCAAGCCTGTTCTAAAAATAGCACAACTCAAGTGAGCTGCGTATAAAATTTAATTTTGTTCCTTTGCTATTCTTTTTTAATCACACTTGCATTCATATAGATTTGATTTAAAATGACAATATCTTAAAAATATGTTCATTATATATTAAGTTTTCTCTAGTTCAAAGGTCAGTATTGTGCACGTGACAAAACAAAACCAGTGTCAGTGGAGCGTAAGCTAGCGGGCGCAGCGGAGATGGTGCAGTTTCTTACCCCCAAAACATGGGAGAAAAACGAAAGAAAACTTATCACTGCCACAACGATTGGGAGAAGGAGTTCTTTTTTACGACTGTAAAAGAAACCTGCGTGTGTCTGATTTGCGGCCAACTGTGGCGACGGCAAAGCGGCACAATGTGGAGAGACACTTCACTTCGTGCCACAAAAGCTACCATGCTAACTACTCACCGGGAAGCGCACTACAGGCAGAAAAAGCACATCTGAAATATGCACTCACAGTTGCAGTGTCAAGTTACACACCAGATTACAATGCACTGGTGAACAGCATGCAATGCCAATCTGTTAAAGATTTGGTCATGAGATTTCAGATTTCTTTTTAATATGTGAGTTGATTTTTCTTTAACATTAGATAATTGATAACTTTTTGAAACATGGTGCAACATAGTTCATGATTTGTTAAAAGGTTTTGTCAGTGGCTAGTGAAAATGAGTGAAATTGAAACTCCTATGTAAATGTAGTGATGTACGGTAAGTGATCGTTAGAAAATTTAACAGTTGCTGAGATAAATAGAGATAAAGTGGTGGATATTGATATGTTTCCCATTTTGTTGTCACTGTTGTCACAGATGATTATCATTAATGATTATTAATAAAGTATAGCTAAAAGCATATTGAGCAAATGTATTATTTCAGAAGAGTGTATCAAACTGGTAGCCCTTCGTGTGACTCAGTACCCATGAAGTAGCCCTCCGTTTAAAAAAGGTTGGTGACCCCTGATTTAGAGTAACCAGATGTACTTTCCCTCCTTCATAACATTTTATCTATGAGGCTGTAGAAGTTATAAAGTCTAAAAAATGAGCCTCGCTATTTTCCGTAGTCCCAGTATGCAAAACTCTTTTTATTCATCCAGCCATCAAGTCATGGCTAGTAAGAGCTAGGAGCCACCCTTTGTCCAGCTTCAGAGCCAGCCGCCCAATACCCATTATTTTTCACCAGCTAGTATGAGATCCATCTTGGCGCAGTGATATTTGTTGTTGGAGAGTCACCCCCTAGGATATTTCATCTGCCTTTTCATAATCTCCAGAGTCACGTGGGGACATGAAAAGCTTTAGAAATGACAGGACAAGGATTTAGTGGTGCCAATCTCTCTCACCTTACGTGGGCCGATTTTAGCACCCCCATGAGAACACATTCAGCCTCAGGACAGAAAGAAATGCAGAAAATTATTCCGAGTAGCATAAAACTGTGATTCACAGAGCCCACAATCCCAAAATGTATTATGCAGGTTAAGATTTTTAGAAATTCTAACCGTACCATCATATTGCGATCATCATGTTTCCATCAGTGTCAGCACAAAGTAGTGTTCTCAATATTTAATCACACAATGATCGAGAAAATCACTGAGAAAAGCATTCTGGATGTTAAATGCTATTTTTGGGAGGTCCAGTGAAAAGACTGTTACAGTGATCCAGTCTACATGACATGAACCCATGATTGTGTGAGGAAACATTAATGTTGTTAATCTTTCTAAATTGGTAAAAAGCTAGCACAGATTTGATGTGGCTGCTGAAAGTCAAATCTGAGTCTGTCGGCACTCCAAGGTTACAAACTTGGTCATTGACTTAAAAGCCAGATTCATGATGTTTATTAATACTGACTATTCTATTTGCCACTGAAGAGGATATTCTCATTTTTTTTCTTAATCTAATTTTATTCAATTATCTCTTCCAGGTGTTTATTTTCGTCAGACACTCAAACAGTATGTCTGATTGGGTGCTGTCATCTGGAGACAGAGACACATGTTGTGTATAATTTTCAAAACTGATCATTTACGTTAAAGGTTCTGTAAAATATCACCCAAAGGGAGTGTATACAAGTCGAACAGAAGAGGTCCAGGAATTGAGCCTTGGGGGACTCCACAAGTCATGGCCACCCGCACAGATTTATAGTAACCAATTGCAACAAAAATATATATATATATTCAAAGTTGGACCTGAAGAAGTTAAAGGACAGCTCCAGAAAGTTCAACCCAGTTTTCCAGCCTGTGCATTAGGACTCTGTGATATACAGTATCAAATGCAGTGCTGAGATCCAGCAGAGACCAGGACTGAAACATGAGTAGAATCAGTATTCAACCTCATGTCCATTAACAACTTGACCAGAGCAGTTTCAGTGCTATGATGGTGTTGGAAGCCTGATTGAAAGTCAGATTTCCACTTTCATTCCAAAAGATCATGAGCTTGTTAAATATAACTTTCTCAATAATCTTGGATAACAGAGATAGAGTTGTTTGTACTAGAGCTCTCTAAAGGTTTGTTTTTTTTAAAGGTTTTTCTTGGCAGATTTCTTTAGTGACTTGTGGAAAATTAGACAGTGAGTTGTTTATTTTTTTTAGAGATCACCTTCTACTGTGGTAAAAAACAGTTTTTAAAAGGTCAGGTGGTCAAACATCCACTAGCAAATTGCATGGGATGGCGACAGAGAGCCGAGGGAGAGCACTGCTTCTGAATTAGCTATTTTTATGGAAGAATGGGGAGAAGCAGGCTGGAGAAAGATGTTGACACCAAATATGATTGCCGCCCTCCATCACCAATGAGACCTGGCTGGTAGATTGGCGTGCCACCCAGGCTCTGCCGAGCACTCTGTCATCCGCCATCTCCAAATAGTGCAGGGACGCTGCCCCTCTCTACAGTCTGCTTTTGATGGATAAACACAATGTCATCATGTAAACACGTCCCTCTCCTCTTTTGCATTTCAAAGCCGCAAGCAATACATATCCTCAGCCTGCTTGTGGAAGAGGGCCTCTCAACTCACCTTTGATTTGTGGCCATGTTGTTGTCTTTTTTTTCTCTGTTACCAGGAAGTAGTTGAAATGGCTGATTTAACTGTGAAAAAACAATATTCTACCAGGACCCCCCCCCCCCAGAAAGTAATAGGGCTAACAGAAAACAGAAGGGAACAGAAGCGCTATGTTCACAGAGTTTTTGTCGTAGAGACAAATGGTTGGAAGCATGCCAATTGCTATTCATTGTGGAATGATTTCATTTAAAAGAGCTTGAAGAAAATGCAACTGAATGAATAGCACATTCCTCTTGCTCTCATCTGTAACCTGTCCTCAGATTGAGTCTCGAATTACGATGCCGGTTTCATGCCAGCTAAAATTTAGAAAGAGAACTCTCCTCTCTAGAGGGTTTCCCTGTGGGTGAAAATTTAGATTTCCCCCTCTCCATTAGGGAGCATATCTTAGAAGAGATACAGGCCTTGCCATTTGAACATTTGTAACCCATTTTCACGAAGCCACATTGGTTTGGATGGTGCAGACCTCTCCTATTCTGACTTCAAATGCCTTCGTTGCCGTTTCTCTCTTCATTCATCAAGCAGCACTATAGGCCTGTTTTGCTTAATAAATCTGTTTGTCTTTGCACTCATGAGGTTTATTTCCCCCCAGCTGGACTCTACAGCAAAAACGGGAACGTCTGTCTTGGGGCTTAGAGTTTTAATTAGACCCGACTATAGCAGACCTCTGAGAAACAACTAGGCCGGATTTCTGAATTTGATTGGCTATTCTAGCACGTCTGAAAGTCTACCAAGAGGGGTAAATCTCTTTGACCCTGAAATGTATTTCGTTGGTATAGAAAATGCTCGGATGAATGACTGGAATGTGAAATCTCAACTATTTGAGATTTTTATGTAGTTTACCATCAGGTTTCATCACACTGAGGCCGTGTCATGATTCGGGGGCTGTTTCTTTTTAGGGATGCCCTTTGATCAAAAAACGAGGCTCTACAGAGGATTAGCCATAGAATTATTAGCTTCCATTAGCAGTGATCTCCATGCAGTGGATTTAAAAATACTGAAGATAACAAAGGTATTAGTTAAAAAATAGTATTGATTTAGTTTGTTTTTAACTCATTGACTGCCAGCCATTTTCAGAACAGAGAGTCGCTCACTGCCAGTTTTTGAGAATTTTGACTGATTTTTCAAGAGCCACAGAATAGTTTGTGCTATGACTATGTAAACACCGAACACACCAAAAGAAAGAGGAGACTCTCTTCTATCATCAGGAAAAAAAATGTGTTTCTACCTTATTCCGTTCTTCTTCGACGTGCGTCTCACCGGCGCCATTTCTCTCATAGCGAACCATTGCGTTTGTTTTTATTTGCTTACAATCTATGCTAATC
>JABUIW010000027.1:2136682-2181651 GCA_013363375.1 Menidia beryllina | reverse complement strand
CCATACTCTGTCTAGAAGCCGATATTTACGGAAAAACTTTCGCCGATAGTCCCCCAAGCCACTCGCATTGAAAAAAATAAAAGACGTCTATAGACGTCTTTGGCAGTCAGCGGTTGGATTTGAAAAGACGTCTATAGACGTCTTTGGCAGCGAATGAGTTAAAAAAAGGTTTAATCTAACTGTCACACTAAAAACATCGAATGAAAATATGCTCTAGTGATACATTTTTATTATTCCCCTCTCTTGTGATGTTTGATTTGGTGCTCAAAGAACAATAAACAGTTACTTCGCCCTGATGAGAAATGGCTTTCTTTACGGGATACTATTGGGGTCAGATATTAACAGACGTGTCCTCATTTTGACTGGTATTTAAAAAATTAGTTCTGCTTACTAAGTTCAGCATTGACTGTGGCAATGGGGTGGCTCCATTCCTGTCTTTTTTTTTCCTTCCAGCAGTTAAGTCCCATCCCCAATATTACATCCTGCCTTGTATCTGTAGAAGATGAGCAATGGTCCAATGAAAGATAGACCTGTTGTGATATCAGAGGAAGTGAGATATTATTTTTCTCTATAGTTAAGTCACAGTAAAAGTCAGAAATTTGTCGGGGTTATATAGAATTTGTTACTGCATGCATGGTGATGTTGTAGTAAGGATGCTGTGGCAGTGATATACTGGTTACATGTTGGTAGCCACTTGTAGATTCCTGAACAGCCTCAACGGAGCACTACCTTAAAAATCGGCTTTGATTTTTACATCGGTTAGTGAATATTTCTCCAATATTAGTCCTCCACTGTAAGTATCACTGCTGAGTCTCTTGAGTTGACATCGCTGTTGCAAGCTACCTACGTAAGAATCAAATGGCCCACTGGGATTGTTTTTGTCCGATTTTAATCTTTAGCCACCTAATTTATTGTTTCAATTTTTGCTTCGTTTAACCGAAATTGGTGCAATTTACGAGTCAGTTATACAACTGTAAGAGCTTGAATTTAGCCATCCCCAGCTGTGTTGTCTTCGATCGAACATCAGAGGTGACTTTTTTTTTTTTTTTTTTTTACTGGAATTCCTCTCACACTGATTCATTTGGAGTTTTAAGAATGCAACATTTTTGCCTTGGCAGGGGAAATACAAAGCCTTTCAGTGATGTTTTATCCACTGTCTAATTTAAATAACAAGATAAACCCATGCCATCTCTCCTGAGGGAATTGGATGCACTTGCCATTTGGATGCCCCTTCGCTGTTTTTAACTGTGACTGTGAGTTTATATTTGCTTTGACGCATTGAGGGGATTTGCAGAAAATAAAAAGAAAAAAAAGAAATTTGCAACTTTCTATTTTTTTATTGAATTATATTTTACGTCTCCCTCCCATTGAATGGGTGCCTGAATCTCACACCTCCTGTATGTATCTTTTCACTCCTCTCTTTGGGGTTGCCAAAATTGAAAACCAGTAAAAAATCATTTCTTTGCTACACAGGAGCTAAAGAGCTTACTCTTGGTGGATCCTGAAGCTAAGACAAAATGTCACACTTGATTGACAGTTCACACTTTGCCCTTTTTAAACCTTCCTTGACGCAGAAATGCTTTGATTTTGAGACCTTAAATAATAACGCTTCCGACAAAAAATAACTATTTGAAGTAGCTGAACTGGACATTGACTTGGGCTCCGGCTATTTATATCATCCGCTCCAGTGGTGATTGTAGATATGATCTCAATTGGAGCCATTTTTGTTATGATGAGTGCTGTCTGTGTGAATCGGATGGTCTGCCTCTTAACTCAAGCCCTTAACTAGCAATTTTACTCATGTGTTAAGGGGATCATCCACTATTTTGCTACCGTTAAAACAAATATGATATCCTATGTTTCAAGTCTAAAATGCACACAGGAAACCTATTGTTGAAATAGGTCACAGGTCCCCCCATATGAGTGTCTCTACTGCCGGCACGTGCTTGAGACATGCTGTTGTTATTGCGCTTGAAGGACAGAGCTGCATCAGGACGTATCTGTAGCAAACAGCTCTCTGAGAGGAACATGAGGGAGGTCGCGGCTCTTAAAAATAAGCCATGTTATGGTAGATTAGAGGACGAAGTGGCTGTTTGGATCCCCTGTTTACATTTGCTGAAGGTGTTGACACAGATTGGCGAGAACAGCAAAGGTAAAAGGATAACTAGAGTAAAAACGAATCCAGTGTGTTTATGTCTGATTGTCAGTAAGACATAAAGTCCAGGATCAGCTCCTTTGTATCTGTCTGATAATGACGAATGTCAGAGATCGATAGCTCAGTAAATGTTGCCTTTGTTGCCTTTCACCAGTTGTTTCCTTTAGTTCTATGTTTGTGTCTCCTCTCTGCTAATATTCAACAAGGGTCACATTAAGGGAGTTCTTAAAAACTGATTATTTATATAAGACAAACCTTATGTAAATGAAGATCTCTGACATATAGCTATCATCGCTCACCTGATAGAAATGCACAATATCAAAAGATATGTGACCTCAGCTTTGGATTATTTGCTTTTGCATTCAGAATGGTGGTGCTGTGGTGTGTCTGCTAACAGAAAGTGCTCCAAATTTCCATGGCTGTCATTTTGTCCATTGCAAGTTGAATTGGAGAGGCTATTCTATGTGTGTGCACACCTAACTGGCAGATTTTTCAAAGGCGACAAAACAAATTGAAATGCTGAAGTAGCAAATATATCCATCAGAACAGCATACAATTTTAGCTCCAAACCAAGTCTGATTGATGCTTTGATAGCTGTAGAGGCAGGTTTGTTTTTTTATTTTTGTTTGTGACAACACACATTTTTTCCTCAATGTGAAACGGATGGCCGATGGTCACCAAAAAACAAATAGGGCTGAAAATGTTAAAGGACAATACTACGACTAATACTCGCTTTTTATCACCGCAGCAGGGAGACAGGTAAAGGGATGTGACAGTGGTTGAAGTCAGACCTGCAGGAAGCCTTTCAGGAGCTATCTTAGAGGGTGTGTGTGTGACTGCTTAATCTGTGGGGATGACTCAACCCAAGGGAGGCCACCATGTTTGACCGTGTCCAGGGCATCAGAGAATGAAATGGACTGATGATTGTAAAGCAGAAACCACTGAGGCTCACTTGTTTCAAAGTGACTTTATATTTTTAAACCGGCCTGTGTTTGTTAACTCAAAGGGCCATAATGACTGTCCATTACAGCTGTCCTGTAAAATTGAAAGCCAACGTTCACCATGACTAACAAGATTATTTGTTCACAATGATTTCAGGACCCTTGGTGGTCATTTTCTGAAAGTACGAGCTACACAGCTGCACACTGGCAATCAGTCAAAGAAAGAAATTGACTTTGGAGAGTTTCCAGCTGTAATGTTGGATTACTATTGATCACTCGCACTGTGCATCGGAACACTGTTGTTAAAAACGCAGCTGGTTCAGTATTCTGAAATGAAGGAAATAGTGGTGTTTAATAGACATTCTGTGCCTCTGACAGTGTACTGAAGTCGCTGTGATGTGATTTCACAATGGTCCCCAATGGTTCTGGGAAATGCATCAGTTATAGAAAACGTGTTATCTGTTTACTGTTATCTCCTCGATTGGGCAGGTTTGATTCAAGATTGAAGGATTTTATTTTCTCAAACACAATTATACAAAGTATAACATCCAGTGAAATGTAGCTGTACCTGTTCCACACTGAAACAATAATGACAATAGTAATGTGCAAAGAATTCAATACGGTAAAAGTAGATCAAAAGCAAAGGACATATATTCATATACAGGTGAAAGTGGACAGTTGTATTGGCATCAAGTCTATTGTTCCAGGTTCAGCAGTCAGACAGCCTGGGGGAGGAAGCTCCCCCTGATCCTCCATGTATTTGCCTTCAGGTAGCGGTCACACCACCCTGAAAGCAGCACAGAGATCAGTGGGTGGGCTCACTCGCAATCTTCCCGGCCTTCAACCTGCATCGTTTGTAGTATACGTCATGAAGGTTTGGGAGGTTGGTTCTGATGGGGCCTTCTCAGGGCCAAGAAGTCCTACTGATTGCTGTTGCCCATCCAGATGGCGATGCTCCCAGGAAGAACACTCTCAATGGTGCAGGTGTAAAAGTTCCTGAGCACCGTGACAGGGAGCTTGAACTTCCGCAGAAGTCTGAGGGAGAGGAGACACTGTAGAGCTGTCTTTACCGAGGCGTTTATTTGACAGGACCACATCAGGTCCATTGTGATGTTGGCACCCAGGCGCTTGATGCTCTCCACTCTCTCCACATTCTCTTCATACCCCTGTTTGTCCCCCATCAGGATTCTGTGGACACTATACTTGGTGGCCCCGTACTGCCCCGTGTCTCCAATAGCACTGAACAAGTTGTTAATGCTATGCAAACTTTCCAACAACAATTCTTTTTACTGTTGAGATTGTCTATACAACTCCAGTACTGCAGTTGTGTAATGTGGAGAGTAATACAGGCAAAATATTTTTGCAGTACATTGGCATACTATCCTGCCAATGCATAGACATTTTGGTTGTGTGCGACCTTTTGGACTCTGAAAAATACGGATATTATAGTAGAATAGAAAAGCTGACATTTTATTCATCACCAATGGGGGTAAATTCCATTCATATAGACTACATTAAATTGTTTGAGGGTGATAAGAATATTGATCCAGAGAACCAAACAAGTGAAAACAACAACAGATGAGTGGACAAAAACAAAACTTTCAATATTTCCATTCAACTGGAAACAATAGGTATTGATGGGTGAATGGTCTAGGGCACCCAAAGTAAATTCTCAAGGGTCAATGTGCTGTGGGATTTAGAAGTTTCCCTGCTTTCAACTCACCGGATTTGCATCAATGGGCCATTAACAGGCATGTACAGAGCTTTTGACTTATTTTTTCTGTGATATCTAAACTTCTCAAATATTTTAGGCAATGAAAAAAAAAAGAATATAATAAATAAATAAAATAAATAAACAAGTTACATGCACTTTAACAATCAAACAAATAAGTATTATGTAAGACCTTGCAAAGTCCAAAACCTTTCAAACAAAGATGGTGATATGTTAAGACAAACATATCTAGACTAACAATAGATGGAAAGGGCGCTGTTTAAAAATTTAACAGCCCACATTTGGTACTTTCAGCTTTTTGTTGCTTAAACTAAAGAGTATTCCTCGTATGATTTATTAATATTATACAGAGGTAGCAAGACGCAGAGAAAAGAACATCAAAATAGGAAAACTGGCCTTTGAAAGAATTTATTGTAAACAATTTGAGTAAAAGCTAAGATTTTCCATTCTTGTGTTATCATGCCGTAAAGTGAAACACATTATAAGACTAGTCTTCTTTGTACTCTTCTAAAACTTCTTAAAGCCACCATCACCCCTCATATAACTCTTAAAGTATACTTGACTATTATGACAATAGAAGGCTTTTCCTTGAATGAAAGCTCAACAAGTTTTCCTTCTAGGAATTATAATTTCTTTTTATAAGAGGAGATGATAATGGATGACATTATCAAACTTTAAAATATGTTTTGTTTGTATTTACGACATTTCATTTGACCCAAAATGTTTAGGTTAATTCGTTTAAAAGAAATTATGGTATATGTGATGCTTTCAGTCTATTTAGTGATCATTTTACCTGTGTATGCTGGTAAAATGTGTCCCAATCCTTCTAACTTCCAAAATTCTTTATCCCAGAGGACTACAACGCTTAATGTACCTGCACAAACTGCTGTGCTTTATCCCAATAATCCCTTTTGAATATTTGCATGGCCTCTAGCACTCTTGCTCAGAATGTTACATTCTTAAATAAACCTTTTTCACTCTAGACTGGCAATTACAAAGTTGAGTGAAATAAATGAACTTTCCTCAATCAACAGAAAACTAATTATTGTGGGTTGAGACCCCACGGAAGTCTGCTTCAAATGACGTTTTCTCATTTCATGTAATTTTATGCCTTTGTAAGTAGGGCTATACATTTAAAGGTCTTGAATATTGACTCAACCTCTACTCAACTACTGTCAAGTCAAACCATTTTAAGCAAATAACTCTGAAACATGTAGTTTTTTCCCCCTGCTAAACTACAAGCTCTGCTTTATGTCCTGTGTTGGCGGAGTTGTCAGCGCGTCAGTCGTATAATCTGAAGGGCGTGAGTTCGACTCTAACACGGGACAGGCATTTTCTCTGTACGTCGCTTTGGATAAAAGTGTCTTCTAAATGCATAAACATAAACATAAAATTTACCTTACAGTTTTCTTGATGCAGTTGTCTCTCAACCGGGAAGACGTGTGACAAGCTCCAAAATGGGTTTGAGTGGTAAACCGATTTAAGTAGGATACAAAATATGTCATAATAGGTGGTGTACAGTGGCCCGATTGGCAGCATCCCTGTCAACCAGTATTGCCCATTCTGGCTGCTTCTCCACCAGTCACTATGTCTGTGACATTGTCTACCATATCAGTATGACTAAAACATACATTCCTAGAAAGCAACATGAGCTGAGCCAGCTCACAATTCTATCTGATTTTTTTCTGTTAAACTAAAAACACAACATCAGCTTTTCAGCCTTGTTGTGAACAGTTCTTCTTTAGACCATTCATTCCATTTGAAGAAGAAAGTATAAACAGGCCATCAGTGTATCTCACTAAAATTGCATTCAAGTCTGCAATCATATGGCATTTAGCTTTATGGAAATATTTGGGGCATTTGATCCCAGCATATCTCCAACATCAATATTCTTCAGAAATGAGATCATGCCTCCTTGATAGCACTAGAAATGATGGGTTTACCACATTTCCTGTGTAAGAGCTTCAAATCCACACAAAGTAATCTAGATGGCGGTAACCGAAACACTGAAAAACAAATGTAAGTATTGATGAAGTTGACATAGCCAGCTGTAGTCTTTCCATAGAATACTTGGACCCACAAGCACCATAATAATTCCTGTTTAGTTTCAAATGCTTTAGCTCCTTTGTTTAAACTTGTAAAGCAACCATTGTTTGTAATATCAAACACACTATTGTCATTAACATTACTCATGAAGAGAATTTTCCTGATCTGCCCATTAAGACGTGGCGGCAATACATGATAACACTGCAAAAGAGATTAAGTCAATTTCATCCTTTAGCTCTGGCATTGCCCTAGCCTTTTTAGTGTTTTCACAATCACTGAATCCATCCACAGTCACAGTTTCTGGCCCATACTTCATTGGGAATGAGCATTAGATGAAAAAATATTTTAGAAACCATCATTCACGTAAATGCACATCTGTCTTAGATTAAAGAACAGACAGAGTGAGAAAGTCTGGGAGTGAGCTTTTTTGGAATGGACATATGTTTTCTGAAAGCTAAATCAGCTCTAGGAACCAGTATTTATTTATTTGATTATTTGATTGATCTTGTATCCGCAATGGTAATACTGCATCAAAAAAATGATAAACGATTTTTTGTTTAGTTCGTTCCCCTTGAAAGATGACTTTTGGCGCAGCATCCAGTAAGTGATTTCAGTTTGGTTGTTAGTTCCCATCTACAGCACGCGTCTTGGGTCTGGTAACTTACAGAATAGTTAATGTATCTCTCAGGGGTGTCAAAGACCCAGTATGGATCAAACAATTTCACAACAGTCTTAGAAGGTGCATTCTGTCGTAATTTATGAATGCAGAATGCAGTGGATGATCCCGTCTAAGATGACTGCAGGGATCTATAATTTATTACTGCCAGTAGCTGACATACAACCAAGAACACAAGCTGCAAAGTTCAAGTCTTTGATCCCGTGGAATACAACAGAAAAGAGACTATTAATGCTGACTCCGTTGAGCTCAAGCAAGCTAATAAGCTCCTCCCGCTTCACTTTCCTGTTTATTATATATTCTTAATTTGCCTTTTTGCAAGATTTTGCTTTGAAATATTACAGTAGAACACATCGATATAGGGTTCAGTTCAGATGGCACTTCAGGTTGATAGCAAGGGCACATATATAAAGGCTGAGGATGGATTGGCATTAACAGCCTATACAGACATAATTTTGTCAGTTTGTCATGACTAAGTTTTCTTTTTTGCTTAGTAAATGTTGGATACCCACCAAGTCCGCTACATAAGCCTTTTTTATTATTTTTATACATTGTTAAAAAAAACAATGGCTAATTGCACATTGAATGACTTTTTCAATGTGAATAGCCCACAAAAATATTGGATGTTTGCATCATAAAACACTGAAAAAGAGATGTAGCATCTCCTACCAAGTCATACACAGTTGTGTTTTCCTTTGTTGTGTATCGGCATTACCGATCCCAAGCTAATTTGTCACTGTGCAGCATATGACTGTTTCGGTTCATCATTTGGTCCAGACACATCCTCCCCATATTGAATTGAGCTTGCCGTGCCAGTTAAGTTATCCTCAGAGTGAAGCATATGGTTGCTTTTTTCTGTGATTCCACTGTGTGAGAATCACATCTGGTCACAGCAGTTTGTCTTGCAATATGGTGTTCATGGACCAGTTAGCACATTTCATGTTTATCTGGGCCCATTGTCTTCTACTTTGGGTTGTTGTGAAATGGAATGTAATAAAAATTTTTAAGTTCCAAGCGTGTCTTAAGGATTTTGTATTCTTACCCCTCTTTTGCCCCCCGACAGTTACGGTAATGTGGTCTTAGCCCTGTGCTTGCATGGCTTTAAACATATATCGCTGTGATGCTTTAGAAACTGACAAAGAAGCCACCAAAAACATGAAAAGATGGTGCAGGACTTTTTTGTTTTGCACTGTCATACACCTTACTATCAAACATTCATATTAAGACCAGATAGGAAAAATGCTCTAGCTTCTTTGTAAAAAGTTTGTTTTTACATATGAATGATGTATACTTGTATCATATTGCATATTTTGTATATTACATTGCTAATAATCGCAAGCGAGCAGGTAAACACTGCAACCTTTTCATGAGTTTTATTATATGAATCATAAATATCTGATATACAGTCCACACAAAGCAGAGGAAGAAGTGATCGTGATTGTTTATTTCCATGAATTTAAACTGTCAGATCAGAGCTAAGCCAAAGGCATCAGAACAAGGGAGCTAATCAGTTATTACAAACCATTAGTAACATTTAAACTCACTCTGTGTCTTGCTTTGTCTTGCTCTTCCTCTGAGATCTCCCTTCAAGGTAAATCCGAGCTGGAGTGGTTGGTGGATTTAGGGCTCAAAACTTCTGTCTTGTTGAGTTTAAGCAGAACTGAAAAGTTGTCTTTCTTTAAATAGTTTAAAAAGTTTTTGCAGCTGCTTAGCCTTACTTAGTATTACTCGGAATAGTCCTCATCAAAGGTCAATTTTCTTTTTAGAATCCATCCGTCCTATTTGTTTGTTATCATTTCAAGGTGAATTATAGCCACCATCTCATCATTCAAAGAAAATAACATTTAGCTTTTTTCCCCCAAAATTGTCTTTTACTGCTATTGTGGAACTGTGCTTCGAACTGAGAAAAGTGGAGAGCAGTGTATGTGGGTGGCCTACAGGCTCCTAATGTGTGAGAAATGCTTGATAAATACCTGCCTTCTGTTTCCCTGCCTCTGTGGTGAACATGAGCTATGATTATGAAAAACATCTGGGATTAAAGCATGCACACACTGCCCTACTCGCATCTCCGTTACTCAGACGTACATTACTCACATTTCTGAGGAACAACCGGTTATATTTTCTCTACAGTCTCTGTTTTGTTGCTACATGTAGTGTACAGTACTTAATTCTAACAACAGGTAGGCCCCATACACAAATATACTGTAAATTCATGGAATAAAAAATGTATGAGTCATTGGTTTAACCTCCTCCCCTCAAAAGTCAATATTTCAGTCAGAGATGAGAAAAGAGATGAGTTACTTTTTGTTCAATTTTTAATTAATGGTGAACTAATTCTGTATATAATGAAAATGATCCAACTTACTAAATGTATTTGAGATGTATTCCATCTACTGTCACACTGATGATAATAAGACCTTAAAAGATGGTAGTGTCTGTAATAAGGTGTCTGAAAATCAGGTCAAAGCTCATAAGCAGAGGCAGAATCATTATTTAATGTAGCTGTACTGCTGCAATGAGAAACCACTCCCAAAATCCCTTTCTCACAAGACAGTGTGAGCTTACTTTTTAAATTCTTTGTCAACTCTGTATTGCCTTCAACATTCAGATAGCAATTTCTATTTTAGAGAGCCATTTTCGAGAAGAGTAGATGGAAAAACTGCTCAAACTGATTAATATCTCACAGATATACTGGTTAAGTCCCATGAGTGCCTTCCATTTCCTTTTGGTATAAGGCCCACTAAACGAAAAATACATGAGAAATATATAAAAAATTGCTTTAAAGTTATTTTATTTTGCCTCCCTGGACTGCCACCTTATCGTGGTGGAGGGGTTTGAGTGTCCCAGTGATCTTAGGAGCTATGTTGTCCGGGCCTTCAAGCCCCTGGTAGGGTCACCCAAGGCAAACAGGTCCTAGGTGAAGGATCAGACGAAGCGCAGCCTAAAGACCCCTTATGATGAGTAACACCAATGGATCCAACGTTCTCTCGCCCGGACGCAGGTAACCGGGGCCCCAGCCTGGCGAGTGCCTGGTGGCAGGGCTTTAGCCCATGGAGCCCGGCTGAGCTCAGCCCGAAGAGGCCACATGGCCCCCCCCCCTCCATTGGGCTCACCACCCATAGGAGGGGCAAAAGGGGTCGGGTGCAATACCTGGTCGTGAGTTGGCTGCGATGGCGGGGGAGGATGCCCGTGACACCAGAGAGGCCCGAACGTATTGTGAGGGTCTGCTGAGAGCGCCTGGCGGAGTCCCCTGTTAGGCGGAGCTTTAATTCCCACCTCCGGGAGAGCTTCGAGCACGTTCGGGGGGAGGCAGGGGACATTGAGTCCAAGTGGACCGTGTTCCACGCCTCCATTAATAACGCGTGGGGGGTGCTCCGTGAGTATGGGCTTTGTTACGGGCTGTTCGGTCCCTGTACGACCGGAGTCAGAGTCTGGTTCGCATTGCCGGTAGTAAGTCGGACTCGTTTCCAGTGGGAGTTGGACTCCGCCAAGGTTGCCCTTTGTCTCCGGTCCTGTTCATAACTTTTATGGACAGGATTTCTAGGGGCAGCCGAGGTGTTGAGGGTGTCAGTCTTGGTGGCCTTGGGATCGCGTCTCTGCTTTTCGCAGATGATGTGGTCCTGTTGGCTCCATCAAGTCGGGACCTACAGCTCTTGCTGGAGCGGTTCGCAGCCGAGTGCGAAGCGGCTGGGATGAGGATCAGTGCCTCCAAGTCCGAGACCATGGTCTCTCACCAGAAAACGGTAGAGTGCCTTCTCTTGGTCAGGGGGGACGTCCTTCCCTATGTGGAAGAGTTCAAATACCTCGGGGTCTTGTTAGCTTTTTCGAGACACAGTAGTCCTACTTTTAAGGAGGGTATGTACTATCTGTCCCTGGTCCTCTGTACCTCTGTTTAATTTTGCCCTTTCCCTATCTGTGTAAGCAAAGGGCATTATTTTGGCATGAAAGCAAGCTAAAATAAAATTATAGGAACAACGAAAGAGACCATAGTCTGCTAAACGGATAAGTCCTTCTTAAACATTTTTAAGCCCAGAAATGTTTTTGATGCATTTTAAGTCCTCTGGGGGCTTCATTCAAAGGACATTTGTGGCCTTTCATCCCTGACATTAAGGCGGAGGGAACATTATTGAGGCTCCACAACATAACAGAGGGTTTTCCTTTCAGTGGGAGGCTTGAAAACAAAGAGTCGTCTCTCTCTGCCCTATGAGAGGGAAGTCGCCTAATTGCCACAAATGGATGCTATCTCTTTGCCGCCTGCTTCTTGGTATTTATCAACTATTTATGGTCATCATTGCCAGTGTCAGCTCCACACAAAGCCCAACGTATGTTTTGGGATAAAGAAGTTTTTTTTAAATGTTTCGCTCCTCAGAAAAAAACTGTCTATTTTTGTTAACCCTAATCTGTTTTACATGTTCAGAAATTCAGTCATGCAATGTTGCACTTCACTTGCAACTGCTAGAGTAGAACTAACTGGCAGTTATTTTGTCATTTGAACCCGCACTGTCATTCCATTTATGGTATTAATTTGAGGGATACAGACGGTCTCTCTGGAGGTAAAGCCCATTATCATGAACTTAACAACAAAGTTAACCCCAAAAAGGAATTAATTGTAAATCAGTGGTGCATCAGTCAATGTTTATGTGAATTGTATATCCTGTAAGTCCACAGTTTTGCTCTCCATGAAGCCTAAATTGAGACTGATGATCTTATTTTTATTTAATGTTGCCTACGGAGAGAAGAAAAGAAATATAAAATTTGAAATTCAAGCTTAGCCACAAAATAATTTTTTTCATACACTACTTATTGTGTTTCACTGCTCAATACTCCTTTCATAAGGCTGAACGTTTGATCGTTTGCTTAGTATACTGAACAAAATCTATCACTTTTGCAAGTAGGACTTAAGATAATAGTACAATATTTACACCTTTAAACTTCTTTAGCCATATTTAATAGTTACAGTACGTTTACATTTGTTTTATAATAACAATATAGTCTAGGTTTCTATTTCTTTTGGACTTTTTTTATCAGGTATAGTTTACCAGGGGTGACCAAATAATATTTTATGGGATGGTATGGGATTGAAAAACAGGATATGGGAAATGTTAAATGTGCATACACAGTCTAAAACAAAACAAAAGGTTATGTTCCTGTCTTTGGATTTTCAACCCATTTACTGTTGCACTGCCACTTTCTTTTTGTGTTGCTGTCAAAAATAGTCATCACATGTTTTCTTCTGTGGCTGTGCTGACACATAAAATCTATTTTCCTTAATTCCACTGGTGCCCCCACCATTTCTCCCACTTTGTTTACTGTTTGTCTGACAGGTTACACCAACTAGTGAGTAGGTGGGCAGCATCAGAGTAAAGCAGCTCCAACTCTAATGCTTGTCAGCGGCTGGCAACAAACAATGACATTTTCTGTCAACTGGACTTGCATCCTTTTCTTTTTTGATGTAAGGGCAACTAGATTGCAGCAAACCTTTTAATGAAACTGTAAACACGGTAACAAGTGTTAAGTGTTTTCCACATGGCCCAAAAATGTGTCATTATTGTACCCACATAGATTCAAATGATTTAAAATCATACATTTGAACGCAGGTTTTTATATTTTTGCAGAAAATAAGCAATGTTATTTGCCACAGGAGACAGCTTCCACAGGCCCAAAGTGTGATATTTATGCCAACTGAGCTAAATGTAGCACTTTTTTCCAGTTAAAATTCACAGAAATAATTCTACCCAAGCTAAAGCAATAGTGTCGAGCTTGAATAAACTTGGATGTTAAAACTGGAATCACACATGTGTTTTGGAATTCTTTTATTATTTATTTACTGCAGTTTGATAATGAATGCAAAAAAGGCTTGCAAGATATGAGAGCTCCTGATAGTATATTTAGCATATGCTAATGGATTCCTGGTTATATACAGTATGTGTAAACTTTTACATTGATCTCAATACAGTATTCAATACTTTATCTTCATGTCTTAGGTAAGCAACAAATTCATGTCCATCTGTGTGGATGGGTAAATGAACAAATTCGCATGCACTGGCACACATACTGTTCAGCCTCATCTTCCTGAGTCCCTTCCTTTTGTTCTATTATCAATATTATTATGTTTATCCTATTGCATAGCTACATACACGTACTCAGTGACTGACCTAATTGTTCTCGCTCATGCACTCTGTGCAGATTCAATTATACGCCACTCTGGGCATCCTGCATTAAAGAGGGTGGGGAAAAGGAGCAGTGTTAGTTGAAAAATGGAAAAAGTGGAGAAGAAACTTGAGGAGGATGTAGAAAAAAGAAGGGCAAGTTGCAATGCAAAGTAGGAGGATGAGAGTAAAGATGCAAGAGAAGGGTGAATAAGTGAGAGAGTGGAGTTAGTACAGTCCCTTGAGTCATACATTTATGTGTGGGCAAAATCAGCTCTCTGGAGTATATACTGTAATGGCACCCCTCTGTATAATATTTGCCGCTGACCTCCCAAATAAGAAGATTAGTTTGTGCCTTAGCTGGCCCATAATAATTGACCCCACCTTAGCTTAGCTACAGTTTGACACAGCAGAAAAGGCTGGGAAATAAGAGCGCCTCAGCAGCAGGAGGCTTCCCTGAACCCCATTTATTTGCGTGGCCACTGTGTTGAATGAACACGCATTCCTGCATATCGGCCAGCTTCATGAACAGATGGCAGAAACATACTGCACCCATGTGTACACATAAAACAGCGTAGCAGACATCATGGAAATAAGGTGCTCCAGACTGTAATATGTTTCAGAATTTTATTTATATTCCCATTTAACAAGGACTGCAATGACTGTTATTTACATGCTAGGCTGACTGCAGGAAATGAGCTCTTGTTATTGTAGCTTTCGGTCAGGCAATGACAGGGCAAGTCCTCTGCTTAGTAGAATATTGCTGCACAGCAGAAAATGTTATGGCTAATGTCTGACTGCAGGGCATGCTCTCCTTTTGTGTGCTCTGAACCAGCAGGATTAAAACATCCATCTTGCTCTCCCACTTCCCCTAATGGTATTAGGGAAAGGGTGGATAAGTTTCAGTATTCCGTTAAGGAATATCTGATATGGGGACTTGCTGATTCAATTAAGTAAAAAGCAAGGTAGGAGGGAGTGAGCACTGTTGTTATTGTCTTTGAGTTGTTTTTTGTTCCGGAACCTCCTGCAATACCTCCAAAAACAAATATGTTTTGGAGTTATTTCCAAAGGAAAGATTCTGCATGCAGTTTGTGCCCCTCGAGAGTTTGTGAGGAACCAGTTATGAAATAAAAACCACAAACAGACAAATAAATAGCTTTTCATACACAGCATGTTTGGATAGGGTCATTGACATGTGATATTTGAAAAAGAAAGCAAGACTTTACTTCTAGTATGGTTTTGACTTCCATGTGGGGAAACTTATTGTTGTTACGGCTCATTTTAGATGCCAACATCCCTCATCGTGTTTGCAGGCCAACTGGATATGAGCTTAAGATCCATACAAGTTTTCCAAACCTTTATCCAAAAGCAGTGAGATACAAATTTAGAGACGAGCCATAGGTCAGCTACAAAGCACTGTCAAGCTTCTTTAAAAATAACATGTGCACGCAGACAATAAAATAAATGCAAATAAGCCCAGGATTACTTACAATGCTGCATAAAGATGCAGTTTCCACAAAGGAGCATTTAGAGAAAGAGAGCAAGCACATATTGTGTTTGCTTGTTTTTTTGTGGGTTGTTTCTTATTTTTGTACTCCCATACAACATGTGGGGGGTGATTTAAAACGGTCAAAAATATATTTTTATCAGTGTTATGCCTCACAGTCTTTAAAACTACAACATGTGTTTATTTTACCAAAAGCAGACCACATATTTGTATTTTATTTGGAAGGATATCAGGGAAAATATGTCTTGAACAGCACTGATTCAGACTTGTCCACAAACCTAGTGCTGAACTTATGACCCAGTCATATGTGTGGCAACATCATTCAGATTTATGTTATATAAAATATTAAAACCTTAATTATTTTCAGAAAACTGCCAGAAACATTCAATATCTACACAGTCATCAGATGCATGAAACATAACATTTGTTATGTTGTACCTTGTGGTACACCTTCTAAACATATAAATGTAACAAAAATACCTTTGTTTGTAGACCAGATATTCTGATAGAGTTTAGCTCATCAGTGTCAGATTTGAGTATAAGTACCTCTACTTTCTCCCAGCTCCTTTAATTTTCACTCACATACTCATGTGACGTTGTGTTAAAACTGAAGAAACTAAAATGTGATGGTACTACAGTTTGGTATTATTAGAGGGGATATTTTCAGCTAAAGTCAGAGCTTATTTGATGTCTCCAGCTTTGCAACACTTGAATGCCTTTAGATGGATTTCTAATGCATTATGCTAAAGGCTCTCAAAGTGTGTGGGGATGAAAAAATTTGAATAAGTATTTAAACTTTTTTCACTTCATACACCTCAGTGTTCAGGTTATCACACTGCTGTTTGGTGTCCTCACACCACCAGCTCTCTTTGCTGTCTGGAGCCAATGGGTCTCCATTACCACAAATCCATTTCACTCATTTCAAATTAATGGCTGTGGACCTTCACTGACCCCAGAGATGCATAGGGGCAAGACCTATTTTTTGGGAAAGCCTTGAGGACCAGGTTTTCCTGTGCTTATAGGCCCATCAGTATATTTTATTTGGAAACTGTAGGATGTAGCTGCTCACTGGAAAATGCTGTCTGTCTTAGTCTGAATTGTAACACTTTAATTTGAACTATTTAAATATGTTCCCTAGTGCTGTCACACTGAGGTATAGCTGCTGATAATTGAATAGAGATTCCAAATGAAGTTAGTATCCGATCGCAGGTGCATCGGATGTTGGCAAACAGGTTTTCTTCTTTCTTTTCTTTATTTTAACAATGTTAACATTTTGTATTTTCTAAAAGACTTTGGAGCTATTTTTTGCTGATATGCAATTATTATGAAAAATGTTACATTGGTCCAACTGTAAATGTTTTATTTCAGCATAAAAATAGATACACTGGGTGTTGGTACGCTCTCCGTCAGAAAAAAGAATAGTGCAGACATTCTGAAAATCCTATTAATTGGAAAAACGTATACCAAATGGAGAAACATAAAAAAAAAAAAGTGGATTCTTTGCATCAGTAAATGTGCAACTTTAAGTCATTGTCCCATTTTCTTGAGCTTAAATGTGGAGTCATCAGTGGTAACACCAAGTGACCTAAGTTGGGGCTCCAAAAATGTGAAAGAAATGCCCCTTTTGACTTTTTTTCTGAAAAAAAAAGAAGCTATTTGTCAGTGTAGATCTGGTGATTGTCTTGCTCTGGCTGATTGAAAATGTACACGGACATTCTTGCCTTTTCTGTTTTCATTTTAGAATTATTAAGGAATTTTCTGCCAATTCTGCCTGTTCAAGGACAAAAGTAATCCTATTTTATACTTTCCTCTTTTGTAATGAAGCCCAGGAAAATATGAAAACCAGTAGCAGTCCCTTAAAGTTAAACTTCTCTTTTCATGCAATAAGTTTGAGAATGACAGCGGTGAACTACAGTTTCTCAGCTGTCAGTTTGATCAAATTCCTCTCAGTATGAATGAACTATGCTATAATATTTGGATATTTTGACAATAACAGCTCTGATAAAATGAGATTTCACTTAAATATTGTGAATACATAATTGAGAATGTGATATTTCTCTACTAAAAAGGGCCCTCACTGCATTAAACTGGTTAGTGTTGAGGACCTTAAGAGCCGAGCTCTCGTGTTGAGAGAAGGGTTGAGGATTTTGGCTGTTTGGGGGACGCTACCCTGGGCTTCTCCTTATCTGCTCCCAGAGGACAGAGCCATCAGTGGTGGAGGGAGGTCTCTTAGCCTTATCAGCAGGACAGCACCCAGCTCTCTAATCACGAGGTCCCAGAGACAGCTGGAGGTAAAGGAAGAGTGGATGGATGAGCAACGTTCAAGGAGAGAAAAGGGAAGGAAGTGTAAAGGTTGAGTGGGAAAAGCAACGTTTATACCATTCACATGGTAGATCCATGGTCACCTGTCAACCCAAATTTCCTCAGTTGCTCACACAATTTGCGAAACTGCGGCATGTGGTTGTTTGCTTTGGTCCACAGTGTTGGATCGCAGACAATTTTTCAAATTAACAAAAGGAGAAAATCTGGTGAAATGCTAGCATGAAACACTTAATCACTTTGCTCTCTAAGTAACTTTCGGGGAAAAGGTGGTTATCTGTGAGTATTCATTTAATTATGTCCGTGCACTTTAAATTGAATACTGACAAAAGCTAATCCTGTCGCCTTGCCCTTGTTGTCAACTTGCCTCCGTGGCCCTCTAATACTACTCAGCAAATGCCTCAAGAAACCCCTTTTTTATGTTTTGCTTTCAAGCTGCCAGCTAGCTTCTTGTGATATATCGTTGTACCTGACCACTTTCATAAGAACGTTTTGGATTTTTTGGTTGTTAAGCAGCATTATAATTGCTTTAAGTTAAATGATGTTCCTATTGAAATGCCGCTAATGGTTGAGGTAGAAACAAAAGTCATTGTTAGCATGCCTAAAAAAGCTATTTTCTAGTCACGAATAAGAACATACATAAAACATATATCTGTGTTATCTGATTATTTAAGACACACAATCTTTGCATCATATCTGTTGTTTGGTAGATATATGAACAAAATAGCCTGTTTAGGTTAGGCCAAGTACATATTTAGCTTGATGTTAGCTATCAAAAAACATTAGAAGTTCTGTTCCCCTCTAAAGTGAAGGAAGCCACATGCATTCTTGTCATTTGTGCAGTTTTCATTACCACCTGGAGCGTAAATAAGTGCTTTCATAGTAGCACATGGAGGACGAATGAAATTCCTGGACAAAAAGAATTCTGATCATTGTTTATTTCTTAGTTTTTATATATCTATGAGACCTGTCTGAGTCACGAAGACATATCTTAAAATTTGTTGACCAAAGAAATAGTTTGCAAAAGTTTTGAATTGTTCAGTTACGGTTTTAGAACAGTGGTTCCCAAACCTTTCTCCTCAGAGCCTCCTCATTTGTGTGTCTGCGTCATCTTTGTACAATAACTACGTTTTTTTTTGCGTTTTTTTTTTTATTTTTTACTGCCTTTAACGTGTCATTAACTAATGGCCACCTTGCCCTTGCTTACCTCAGACCAGAGAAGCGATTTCAGGTGTGGCACTTGTGACAGCCAACGACAAGTCCTGGCGGACATCAAGTCTGTTTTATGATTTTGTTTTTTTTTTGTCGCCAGGGTGCCGAAGGCACTCACAGACAGGCATGTGGTACTAAATCGGAGAATAAACCCTCATAATTGCATGTTTACCCAATGTGGGAGCAACGGTGTGTCATTTCGCAATCCAAAACGTTTTGTATCCATTCTCCAGAAAACATTTGACAAAGAATAGGCCTGAAGGTCACAAAGCTCATCTTCACAGTTGAGGTATTCCGCGTATTTGAGAGAAGAAATGTAGACTGGCCCACAATTCTTTTGTGCTCTTTTTGTACTCATTAACATGACCAAAACAGGTATTTAACTCATTGACTGCCAGCCATTTTCAGAACAGAGAGTCGCTCACTGCCAGAGTTTTTTGAGCATTTTGACTGATTTTTCAAGAGCCACAGAATAGTTTGTGCTGTGACTATGTAAACACCGAACACACCAAAAGAAAGAGGAGACTCTCTTCTATCATCAGGAAAAAAAATGTGTTTCTACCTTATTCCGTTCTTCTTCGACGTGCGTCTCACCGGCGCCATTTCTCTCATAGCGAACCATTGCGTTTGTTTTTATTTGCTTACAATCTATGCTAATCTCCCATCAAAAGTGGCACAGCTACCTAGAGGGTAAATTTGTTAGTCCATACTCTGTCTAGAAGCCGATATTTACGGAAAAACTTTCGCCGATAGTCCCCCAAGCCACTCGCATTGAAAAAAATAAAAGACGTCTATAGACGTCTTTGGCAGTCAGCGGTTGGATTTGAAAAGACGTCTATAGACGTCTTTGGCAGCGAATGAGTTAATTTCCTCAAGTGCCTGACAAACTTGGTGAGTAAAGATGCACAAACTCCCCTTTTGATATTTTCCCCAACTCTGTCCTCCAGTTTTCAGACAAGCACGTCCAGAGCATCCTCGCATACCTTGACTTTTTTATTCAGGCTCCTGCATCCACTTGTTTGTCTCCCTCCAGAGCATGAATGTGTCGGCAAAGTGGTCATTAGTCATCGGTTCATACAGTAGTCCACTGTGCTCTTGTGAGAATTCCTTAATTTTTTTTTGTTCCTCCAGCTCCTCGGATGCACTTATAAGTACTCTGTGCCCACAAAACACATTTGAACTCTATTTACACTGAAAGCCTTTATCATTTTATTATTCTTAAATTTGTGGTGGCAACATTCTCTGTGAGCTCATCTCGATTTTTCAGCATGACGTTAAAGTCTTTGAGGAATGAGAATTAAAAAATATATCTGAAAGTCTCAAAGCCACCAGAATCTATGTATGGTTCTAGCTCAGGCTCATTGTAACAGAGGACTCGGTGTTCCATTCTCCACACTTGACACACTTACTGCTATTTTAAACGAAAGGCAATAGCATTGGCGCGATTGATAATTAGTTTTTAATGTGTCACACTCATCATGTCCAATTTCATGCCCCTTGGGCAGGTGATCACAGATTTAATCAACACATTATTGCTTGCTATACTTAAACTGACTACAGGGAGGGCTTCTCTGTGGATGTGTGCGCTTGTGTGTGCTGGGAGGAGTGTGAGCGGGACTTTGCGCTAGTGTGTGATCGAGGAGCATGCGAGAGAGGTTGTCAGCATGTGCATCCATCCCAACAACATCCCTCTTTGATAGACGTTGAATGTGTGTTCCAGGCTATTAGCCAAGAGCGACTTTTGAAGATGGCGTATTTGGAAGTGCGCAGCTTTGCTGTGCCAAGAAAGTCTTTGTTATTTCGTTTCTAGTAAAGAGTGTCTCGTGTCCAGGCCTCGTTCACCTGGTGAATACAGATGATGGTCTGTTATGTCTGTATTTTTTGCCCCAGTGATTCTCAAACTGATGGTTGAGACCCACAGGTGGTAGAGTTGGGAGAAAAAAAAAAACTTTCCATAGATGAAAAGTAGAATTTTAGTTTCTTCCTATTTCTGACACCCTGCATTTTTATACTAGCACAGTTAGTCACATTTTGGATTAATTTTCACGGGTGCTAATCTATCTCATTACCACAGTCCATCCATGCTTGTTCCAAAATAAGACTGCACTTAAACTATAGAATGAGAATATTTTCTAAGATTTTTGTCCTTGAACAATTTCACAAAATATGTTTTTAGTAAATTTTTGCTTCTGTCTTTGAAAGGCAGCAGGATACTGGTGAGACATACCAGACAATGACCCTTCAAGCTATGGTTTTTAATAGTTCTGACTAATCAGCATCTCACACTGGCAGCTATGGGTGTGGTGGTTTCCAACAAGCTGAGCTGCAGGATAATTCGAACCGTCACTGAACTATATCTTTCTCCTAAAAATCAGAGGAAAAATGCTTCTCATAGACTTCCATTCGTGGTAAAGTTGTTTGTGCTTTTCCCCAGCCTATCCTTGTTGGCGGTTTGAATTAAAAACTCAACCTTGTTTTTTGGATTGGTCGGGGCCCTGATGACAGATGTTTTTCCCTTGCATTCCTTATGAGGCAATTTTTTGTAGAAAACATGCAATGACTCACAAGCTTGAACCTTCAAAAGAGGAAAAAAAACAAATAAACCAACCCCTTCAACCAATTGTAAAAATATTTGGCAAACTGAGGTTTTCATTTTATTTTTTTTCATCTGTTACTGTTAGGATATTTTAATATACAGCATCAACATTTACATAACACTATTGGGGAAATGTAACTTTCCACATGATTGGCCCCTTCTTCCATCACAAGACTTTGTCCTTGATGGGAAAATTTAAACTGTACTTACCACCTCTGCTTCTGGTCCCACTTTTTATGAGAGCCTCACAAGTTAGTTTGCTGCTGCAGAGTCAATAGAGAAAAGGGGAAGAGATGGATAATGTGACAAGTGGAGCAAAAAAAGGAAATGGTAGTGTTTATCTTGAACTACTTACATCCACGGCTGTAAGTCAAATGTTGAGGGAGATATCGGGAGGTAGTAAAGGCCTTCATTAAATGCAGCTCAGGCCCCGGTGAAACCCAGGCTAATGTCCCCTATCATCTCTGGAGTGGTCCAGCATTTGAGTCTCTGTCCAAAATTATTCATGTTTAATGCATCTCTACACTCCTCGTCATCTAACCTTACTTTTGGAGCTTGTGGATCAGGGTGGTTTAGCGAAAGCTCCCACAGGAAGCAAATGAGCTACGTGATCCTGAACCCAAGGGGGGTCTGGAGTGCATGTAGGGCTCATTGAAGCACTTTTGTTGCTCCACTCTCTGTGTGCCATGGCTGAATGCCGAAGCATGGGTCCGCTGTTGCTATGCTGGGATTCTTTGCAGTGTGCCCTTTTTGGTGAGTGCTCCGGCTTTGGTAAAAGATTATCAGATTATACTCAAGGTTGTCAAAATCAATCAGTGTATTGCGGTAAGAACAAGCATTTTTGTCAGAATTGACAGAATTTAAGATTCTTAGTCGGCGGTATGATTTGAACTTGTCTTCCTCATTAAATACAAAGTAATATCATACCCTTGCTTGTTTAAAGTAGATTAAAGCTTCAGCTTGCAGACAGAAATGTGTAGTACTTTAACTCATTGACTGCCAGCCATTTTCAGAACAGAGAGTCGCTCACTGCCAGAGTTTTTTGAGAATTTTGACTGATTTTTCAAGAGCCACAGAATAGTTTGTGCTATGACTATGTAAACACCGAACACACCAAAAGAAAGAGTAGACTCTCTTCTATCATCAGGAAAAAAAATTTGTTTCTACCTTATTCCGTTCTTCCTCGACGTGCGTCTCACCGGCGCCATTTCTCTCACAGCGAACCATTGCGTTTGTTTTTATTTGCTTACAATCTATGCTAATCTCCCATCAAAAGTGGCACAGCTACCTAGAGGGTAAATTTGTTACTACATACTCTGTCTAGAAGCCGATATTTACGGAAAAACTTTCGCCGATCGTCCCCCAAGCCACTCGCATTGAAAAACATAAAAGACGTCTATAGACGTCTTTGGCAGTCAGCGGTTGGATTTGAAAAGACGTCTATAGACGTCTTTGGCAGCGAATGAGTTAAGAGCAGGCTTATGGTTGCTTAAAGCTGTGTATTGAGATGCAACTGAGCTGGCTCCCCACGTGCTTTTTATGTTGTCCTCGTACTCCATTTTACCCCACTGGAATTCTAAGTCGACCCACCCCCAACGCTTCCCTCACCTACATACACACACTCAACTCTGTGTCACTTACTTGCTCAAGATAATGGCAATTAGTATAACACCAGTTAAAATTTGGCAAAAGTTGGAAAGGGGATAGGTATTCAAATCAAAAGCTACATCTCATCCGTAATCCTGATGCCCACTGAGCTAAGAAATGTTCTTCTGAGATGGGATGCCTAATTGAATGTCAGACTGGTACTGAAGGGCACTTCTGCTTTTTCTCCTCAGTGTTGTCCCGAATGAGGGGGATTTAACTGATGTAGCCACTATCAGTGGTGGGAAATGTACTATTACTTGATCAAAAGCACAGAACCTACTGTTGAAGTGTCACTCCAGTAAAAGTAGCTCTGTCAAATTATTACTTGAGTGAAAGTAATGGAGAATCTCTTTTAAAAAATACTTATGAACTCAAAGTACCTGAAAATCATCAATCGAGAAAAACAAGATTGGAAGAATAAAGGCATGTGAAAGCTATCTGTCAGTATAGATTTAACAGTCCATTTTGATTAAATGTAGTCGAGAACAATTGGGGGAAATTTCCTGCTACAGTAGACAGGACGGTAACCTCAAATGTATGATAATCATAACTATAATAATAAAGAATCGGCCCTAAAACGCATGTTTCCAGACCCTCAAAGATGTTTTACAATTAAACGCATAATTCATAGCATTCATTGTCAGTCATATTTAGTGTGGAAGTGATATTCTGCAGCTAGAAAGCTCCCAAACGACCACCAGGGTCACACTATCACAGTCAGACACAGGCAGGCCGGGTTACAATTCTTGTCCAGGGGCACACAGACAGTCTGCGCTGGGGCAGGGATTTGTACTGGCGACCATCTGGTTGCATGCTACTAACGAGAGGTGGCTCATTAGATGAATAAAAGACATTGAAATAAATCAGAAGTCAGAAGATATCTGGAACTATCTATATTACATATAGAGGTTAACCCACAACTTGAGACTAAACTTAAATCATAGCAGTGCAAGTCTATTCTACTTAATTTAGGTCTCAGAGGGACAAAATAAATGCAAACTACATTAACAAACATAACTAACAGAAGTAACGAGTAGGGATAGCCATCACAGGAATGTAGTAGAATAAAATGTTCAAATCGTCGTTAAAATGTAGTGAAGCTAAATTGATATTTCTTCTAAAAAAAATGCTACTCAAGTAAAGTACCGTACAAATTCTTAAAAACTGTACTCAAATGCAATAGTTGGTAAGTTGCTGTCCACCTGTAATTTTTAATCGTCTGCCAGCTAATATATTGTTTCGTATCAGATTATACTGTGAGAAAATAGTAATTGTGGCAGTGATTGTTGAAACTTTTTTTGCCCACTCATTTAAGTCAAGTTAAAATTAGTATTCATTTTATTTGTCAGCGACAAGTAAACACAAAAAACTGATAGGAGTGTGAAATGATTGCTTGATTTATTTTGTTTTAAAATATCATGTGTTGAATACAAAACTTCATTGCTGCACCACTCATGTCAGAAGCATTTTAAATTTGGAAGGCGTAAACTATAATAAGATTAAAATCCTTTTAGATTTTACTTTGCTGTTAGGATTTTCCATGTACACAAGTTTCACATGATTTTATTCTGTCTTGTCAGTTTTGCTAGTCTTTCTGCTTGCACTAAACTGTGTGGAAATGTTTCTTTTATTTATTTTTTTATATCAACTTAATGATTGAACATTTTTCAAATAGCTTCATTAGAACATACATAAGGCAAAAAGGGAAGGATTATGTACTGGATTGTCTCTTGGCTCAGAGCTTGTTCTTCCTGGATTTTTTTAGTTGCTTAGCAACCTCACACTTTTGCCTTTTGGTGGGATGCTTGTGTTAATAAAGTATTATCCTCTCTGTTAAGGCTTTTTATTTGAAATTGTATTTTTTTACATATTCAGGTTACTCTATAAAAGTCTTCCATAAAACGAGGTAAAATTAGTCTATGTTCAGCAACTGCTTTGTTCGTTATTATCTCTGCTGTTGGGATCACAAGTACGACCTTTAACAACTGGCTTCGTTCCTGATCACCTGTTTTTTTTCTTCTTTGTTTTTCTAATATATTCATTTTCTTTTTTATGAATCAAAATTTCTTAAAGAGGGTAATGTGTGAATATTTCAGCCTTGCTTTTCCTGTATTGTACCAGCATGCATAATTTTGCCCCGGTAATTGTGGCTTTACGTGCTAATCCCCCTTTCTGTTTTTTCTTTTTATTGTCTTTTCCCTCACTGCTCCCTTCCCAAACAACTGCCCTCCTCCAACTCAGGAACTGCACAAGACCCAGGTAAGCTTTTTCCTGCATGCTTCCTCTCCTTCTGACCACAACCATCCAGCAGTTTCTATCCTTGTGGCTGTCTTTCTTCCTATTGGTCTTGAGTTGTTACTTTTACTCTGTTTAGGTTTCTTTCTTACATCCACAGGCCATTCCTTCCAAAGCTTTTTTGCCATCACTGATACTGATTGATGTCTTCTGTTGCTTAACAATATTCTAAATAGTGCTGTTAGTTCTTGGTGAACAGTTCACATATTCATATTATCCACCGATGTAACCCAATGATATGTGTAGATTAATTTAAGAAAAAAAAATTCTATATTCTAAAAGATATTTATGTTCAGGATCGCTCTCCCATAATGCTTAAGTATTGTCATAAATCTACATTTGTGTGCTCTATAGTTTGAAAGGTTTGAAAGTGTCCCTCTGGGAAGGGGCCTGTTTTCTCTTCCATCATCCCTTTGCTCCAGCCAGTCAATTTAAACTGTACAAATGATCCCACAGCTAAGAGTGGAGTTAAAAAAGCAAAGCCCCACCTATCCAAAAATAAAAGCATTCCATAACTCTGTCCATGTCCATCTTAAGGCATTCACTCCCCATTTCCCACTGTGTCTCTTCTACCAAGTCTTTTAATCCAATTAGAAATCCCAGTGACAGTTATTTATATGTGCATGAACAAAAAGATCCCGGGGTTGATTGGACAGAGCCAAGTCTTTCCTCGGATACAATCCTACACTGCAGCGATCACCTACAGAATATGCACAAGTTCCAACTCCTCTGACCTCAATTGGAAAACTGAATCTGGGCCCAGTCTTTAATCCTCCGAACTGAAACTGTTTTTCTTTTATCTTTTCACAGTTTTTTATGAAACTGTCACAATTACAGAACTATTTGACACAATTGGATTAGGACTCTATAATAAGCCGCAGTGTTAGTGTTGGGGTGAATCACAGATCTGTGTTTCTGTTGCATTGCATTGCGTGCACTGAAATAGTGGGTTTGCCTTCAGATCTGGCTCACTTACTCTTTTGAACTATTAGCCAATGACTGCGATGGATTCATTCATGTCACACAGTCGCCAAAAAAAGGCTTTTAAGGGCTGTACAATTCTAAGATGTCATTAGGAGAAAAAAATCCCTTAATACATTACCAGTATATTCTCATAAACATTGATGTTGACTGTTAATCTCCAGATTTGTTCATCACAATGTCTGTCTTGGTAATTTGAAGTAATCAATAGATGGTTTGCATACACTAAATCTTGCTCTTCATTGTGAAATAAAAGTACTCTCGATATGTAAATGATGTCCTTTATAAGTCTAAAGATATTTAAACTTAGAATGAGTAATACAAACAAGATAGAGATGAAAGGCAACCCCCTCCCAAAAAAAAGAAAGGATTTTTTAAATATATAATCTAGATTTGCTTTAGTTATTGTTTTTTTTATCAATTTATTTATTTTCCATATCCATCTGGTGAAATTTAGGTTAAATTCTTAGCTATATTTCCTCCATCTGATCACTCTGCCTCTAGCCTTTTTTCAGGTATTTCATTTGCGTTAATAGATTAAATATTATTCAAGCGTTATCAATTCTGGCTCTAAAGAAACCCCAACAGATAAATCCAGAACTCCATAATTTTGAACTTGTTTCCTCAAACCAAAAAGTGACAGGTTAACAAACTAGATTTAGTCTTTAAATGAGATCTGATGACTATAAAAGCTGTACTCTCAAACTAGTTAGCACCATGTGTCATAGCATCTGTTTTTTTATCATTTGTAATTATCGGTCTATGATTTTCATGTAAATGTGTTCATTAGCATTGTTATGGGATATGATATATATGATTGATTCTTAACATTCAGAATTGTCTTTTATTGTCTTTATTTAATGATGTGCTATTGCATCCGCTATGAGGGATGGTATGCGCCAAGAACTTTTCTAGTCACCATAAAAGAAGAAAAGAATACGACTTCTTTATTTTCATGCCTCAGTAGATAGTGTAACATTTAGAAGCAAGATGCTGTTTGTATATAGATTAGGAAGATGTGCAAATTCAAAGAACACAGAAATTTGAATGATTGGAAAAATAGGTCCTGTACAAATTTTGCCTTTTAATTCTAGCGTATTGTAGGTTTGCAACAACATGCAGCTTCCATTGAAAACAATGCTTCTAGAACACATTCCCCTCTTGTAGCAAAAATAAACATGCGTTTTTAGAAGTGTGACCAACCCATTTTAGATATTTACTTTACAGCGGTCACTTTGGAATTGGCCTACATATAGAAATAACTAATCAGCTGTGCGAGATTTTAGAGTTAACATCCGTTACTAAGTAAAAGGTAATGATGGTGGTATACATCCAGAAGGATCTGTGATATTTACTCAAGTCGTTTACTTGTCAACGGTTGAACATACCAATTTTCCACTGAGAGTGAGGAAAAAAAATAGAATGCACTCAGGTCACATTTTCCCCTGACTTGACCCACCAATACAGATACGGCTTCTTCCTTTCTGCTTGGGTGTCTCGTCTGTTTGCTTTCTATGTCAATCGATTGAACAGAAGACATGAGAGGATGGAGGTGTTGAGGGATGCAGCAGTTAAACACTGCGAGTGTTATCCATGTGTGCACAGACAGGTTCTTTAAACACACACCCAGCTTGGGTTTATGTGCATGCAGTAACACACGCAGAGCAGCCGAGATTAATGACTTAATCAATCACACACATATGGTGTTTGCCTGTCGCTCTGCGTGCTTTCCTTTTGAAACACAGCTTCAATTTCCCATGCAGCCGAAGCCCTATCAATGTTTTCTCAGAATATGTATTCAGCAAGGTCATCTTAGTCCCCAAAGAAATATCTTAGCTTTGAGGATGTGTCTGCGATTGAAGTATCAATAATCCTCTGTATAATCCACGACAAAGTACATTTATCAATATATGAGCTGTTTTCATCCTCACAGTAAGCTGATAACATTGGTCATTCATGATTTATTTTCATTTTTTCCCCTTTTTATCCTTTTGCTTTTGTCGATTGATTCATTATTTTTTTAACAGGTCGAGTTTGAAATATTATTCATACTTAATGTTACATATTTGTTGAGATTTGTAAGATTTCGGATTTTAAAAAAAATATTAATTCTAAAAAAAAAAATATATTATTCTATAAGAATAAAGTATCACTGCCTATCTCGAATTAAAAGCATGAGGAAAACTGTGTAATTAATTAAATGTAGGCAAAGTTGATGCTGTAAAATTGAAATTCAATTTCAGACAGATCCTCAAAGCTTGAAATTCAATTTTAGTGGGACCACAGAGGTTTTTCTCCACACTTATGGCCATGCTGAGGGCTTAAACACAACTCAGTAAAACTGAACTTATGTTGGCAACACAGTTTACATGGAATGAAAGAAAATGGTAAATGATGCGTAGTTTAAACCAACCTTGGAGCTCCGGGATTATAGAGCACCAAACCCTGTTGATCGAGCTTCCTGGTCCCCGTGCGACTGGTGCAAGAGTTTGGTCCGCATTGCCGGCAGTAATTCGGTTTCGAGTCCAGTGAGGGTTGGACTCTGCCAAGTTTGCCTTTTGTCACCGGTTCTGTTCTTTTATGGACAGAATTTCAAGGCATTTCCAAGGAAATGAGATGATCTGGTTTGGGGACCCCAGGAGTGGATCCTGCTTACTGCAGACGATGTGGTTCTGTTGGATTCACCTGTGCCGGGATCTCCAACTTTTGATTTACTAGTAGATCTTTGTTCCTGCCCTCGCTGACGAACATGAGGTGTTGGTAGTGACTGAAAGAGCGAGATTGCGGATACAAGTGGCCAAAAGGAGTTTTCTCCCTGGGTCAGCCGGGCTCTCCCTTAGCGATGTGCTTAGAAGTTCATTCATCCATGAGGAGCTCAAAGTGGAGATGGTGCTCAACTGCATTGACGTGGCTTGGGCATCTGGTGTTCCAGGCACATCCCACCTGGAGGAGAACCCGTAGAAGTCTGGGCTTTTTGACTTCGGTTGCTGCCCCCGCTAAACGACTCTGGATAAGCGGAAGAAGATGAATGACTGGATGATTGGAAAAACATTTGTGTAGCTCTACAGTTTATTATCCCTCTCATATAAAAGAAAAAGCAATATTTCTGAATTTACATTCTACAATTTAGCAAGGTTGACAAGCTTTTTATTTTGCCAAACGGGGTTGTGAAGCAGCCAAACATGTCCCCTTGAACCCAATGTCAGCCAACTTTACAAGGATGGTTTGCTTTCAATCAGTTGCCTATACTCAAATCAAAGCATATCTAATTGAAAAAGATCAAATTCTCTGAAATACGGTACACTTTTAGAATTTTACAGCCTTTCACGATATTCCTTTTTTTTAGATACTGAGCTCCGTTCTTTTATTATTTTACTCTAAGTTCGATTGCCCTTTGGCCGAGAAGAACAATATAGTGTTTACCCAACTACCTCTTAGCGTAAGAAGTTTGAGTTGTGTTAGATGTTAGAAAAAAAGATACTGGACATCAGAAGATCACAAAACCTCCAAAAAAACAGAGCCACATTTTTCTTTTGCAGAAAAGCTTCATGATGATTTTTTTTTTTTTTTTACTTTTAATATTGCTTTTTATATTAAAGTAGAAGGATCAGAAGAAGGAAATACTTCTGTAATATACGGTAATATAAAAAGCTTTGACATTTCCTACTTTTGCTGAAAAGAAAGAAGTTCAAACATTCTTTACTTGGCAATAGAAAATCTGTGAAAGTTTGTTTTAATAATGTTTTAAGATCGATAGATATCCTTAACCACAGCTAGGGTTAAGGTTCAACCTAATTTGTACATTGTGTTGTGTTATACAATTCTCACTCTGTGATTGTCACACACAATAACATTCTCATCCTCAACAGTGGATTTTGCTGTAATTTTATGGGTGTGAAATTATTTGTCTTCATTAAATCATAATAGCATAACAGATCCCTGTTTCCAGCCCATGACAGTTAAGTCAAGCAACAATGACGTACAAGACAATCAGAGTGCATCAGTAAACTGTGAGACTCTCCATCATGGAATATCAACTGAGATCATTTCTTAAGATGTTTATCCTCTTCCAAAAAGTGGAGCTTCAACCTTTCAAATCTCAATGTCAGATGTGCTACCTGTAATTAGGTTAAAAAAATAGTGCTAATGACACTTAAACAGCCTTAAAAAATTGTTGTGGAGAAATTTACTCTAAAATATCACATTCTGTGAAGAATTAGGACATGTTTTTATTCATAAAAGGTTACAGCTGTGCTGTAGGTTCTACTCAATTCAATAGGGAAAACACAGAAAATTGTGTGTTTTGTAGTTTAATGGGAAAAGCATTGCTTTGAAAAGAACACGAAGCCATGCTTTGATTGAGTGTTGACTCTTTCTTTTAACCACTTGCCTAAACCCAAAACCGCATGAAAAATCAGAAAAAGCTGACACCATCTTCTAAATGTTCTTGACCACATAGAGGATTTCTACAGATTTCTACAGATATTTACAACCAGGCTGTTATTTCATTTAGTGTTTAAATGTAACAGACCTGCAATAGCAGTGTTAATTCAACCTGAAAGCCATTTCATGGTTTCAACACCACCACATCAATAAAGATAAAAGTCACCATGCTACGTTAAAACATTCCTCACATCTAAACTAAAGTACAGGCTGTGTAGCTGCAAACTGATGTGTTCCCTCAGTTATTTTTCATTGTTTGACACAGCTGCGTCTCAGGTATAACATTGATCAATTAAAAAGGTATGATTCACAATAAAAACGTCTTCTGCAGCCTCTCTCCAAACAGTGGTCTGTCTGTGTGTAGTTCCTGTGCAAAAGTGGGCCGCGTATATGCTTAAAGGAACCTCGATCATGATAGTATAGATCTTTTTGTCAGGCAACCACCAAAAAAGGAAAGTATTTTTATTTCTGAAGTTAACTTCATATGGAAAACTAGAATATCTTCAATGTCAGTTTAACAGCAAGCTTGAACAATAACCATACATTTTACTCTTCATTAAATTGAATTTGGAAAGAGTATCCAGATATGTATTAAAGAATCCATTGTCTTGTTCGGTGGTCCACCAAATCCAGCGGCTTTAAACTCACAGTCACTGATTCCACCAGACGCTCTATGCAAGATAAATTCTGATATTGAGGCTCTAAACTCCTCTGATTGACTTACCTGTCAAATCTGGTCATACTTCCTAATACAGGTATTGAGCCTTGCAATGTCAAACTGGACTTTAGGCCCTGGAACTTTGTTAGAATCTGTTGCCTGTAACTCTTTACCAGGCCAGTTCATTGAGGTTACCTCTAACAAACTAACTACTATTTTAAAAAACACCTCCTTCTGTGTTGCTTGTAGTCTTATGCTGTGTTTCAAATGCAGCCCAGACTTTACATTGAAATGTAAATCACTCTAGAACTATTTCTGACATAAGTCAGCCTGCCTGCTGTTTCTGATTTCTCAAACTACCATCTATGCTATGAATTCTGGGTACAGTCAGACTGCAAAAAAGTTTGTCCTGCTCAAGTCTGATGCTTTAACCTTGCAGAACTTTATCAGGGCTACATTTATGAACTCAGCAACTTAAAAGTCAGCAGTTTACAATTTTAATTAATTGAAATAACCAAGTGGATCAGTGAACTTTCCATTTAGATTTAAAAAAAAAGAGTGTTGCGTTGACAGATATCTATTGTTGCTTTGATAGATATTCAATACTATATTCATAGTTATCAAGATTTATACAGAATTTGTTTTTAAGAGCCACAAAAGAAAATCAAACTGTACTTTTAACGTAAAATTCAGTGTTTATATTTAGCTTTAGTAGGTCAGATTTCTTGTACTTTCCTCTATAAAAGATGGCTCTTTTTATTTTGAAAAACACACCTTTGTCATCATTCATTTGTCACCTGTCGTGACCCCTGAACAATGAATCTGCTTCACTCAGCATGCGACACGAGCCAATGTTGAGATCCCCTTTCTGCTTTCTTACACTATTTTGCAGCTGCCTGACTCAACAAAATATCCACATGAGTTGCCACACATTTGAAACTGTTCAGTTGCTCCACAGTACAAGCTGTTTTCCACCCGGTTGTCCTTAGCCTGGAGGTGACTTTTCCATGGTTTGATGTTTTAAATAAACTTCATTCAGTTTTTAAAAGGAAAATGTTTACATGACAGATGTTAAATAGTGTCTACGAGGCCATCTAGACTTTTAGTCCCATGCGAAGTAAAACTTGGAAGCAGACATCAAAGTATTTGAGTTTTACTGTAGAGCTAATCCATTACTTATCCTGTGCACAGGCTGAGATGATCAGATACTTTTTCTGAGGAACTAGGAAGTGTTTTACGTTATGATGTTTTTATTTCTAATACAAGGTCTGCATTGAAAAATAAGTTTTAAGCAACTGCTTTTTAAAAATTTTCTCAATTCATTGACATTATCATAACATTTTTGTCGACGGGTCAAACAACACAGCTCCGCCATTAATAAATTCCAATTTCTTTCTTTTTTTTTTTACTCAGTGGCAAGAATTTGTTGGATTTGGAGCAAAACAGAAGGTCTAACAGTCTAAATACCACCATGCTTCTCAACCCCATAATGCCATCCGTATCATACAATGTTTGTGACGTATTATTTTTTAAATGTTTTGCAACTGAAATCTTTTGCAACATGTAATGGTAAAAACTTAGCTCAAAGCCCCATTGTACAATATATTCCAAATATTCTGAAATCATTTCTGTTTTTTTTGCCCAAACATTTTGGTAAATAGCCAAACTATGACTTAAAACAGACAGAATTTTTGTTTTCTTTGGATTAAGTTTTAAATATATGAATGAATATAAATAAATGTATTTTTAGATAAATAAATGAATTTTTGGTAGATCAGCACAGATAGAACTCAATGTTCCGTCTAGGCACACAGAGGAAACAATTAGTTTCCTTATTTCCTAAACAGAAAAATAAAGACCAACCACATTTCCTCCTTGGTGTAGTTAATAAGGCTGTTGTTAAGTCTGCAGGGTCAGAGCAAAGTTATGCAGGCTTTTAAACAACTTTGAACAACATATCTACACAAAGCAGACATTGATAGTTAAACAGTCTATTCTATAAATGTACTCAATTTATGGATCACAGTTTTTTAACAAGTTGATGTAGGTCTCGCTGGCATTTTTTTGTACCTACCTATTTTGTCTTTTATTTCCAATTACCATCTTTTGTTGTTGTAGGAGTCTATCTTCCCTTTGTTTGCTTTGCCTTCTTCTGCATTCCTACAGTTCTTCTTAAAATGTTTAGCGGTAGTCAATCTGTTGTTTTTTATTCAGCTGGACTGTAACAATTCCCCTTGGGAGATCAATAAGTTATATCTGTGTCTGTTTATTCATCTGTTGTAGTGTTGTGAGCAAATAGTGATTGTATGGATTCAGTCAAATTAGTTAGATAAGGCATTTTCATTCTTAGCGAGTCTAAAGGATCAACATTGTAAAACCTTGAGGGTTCATTGAAATGATTTCAACAACTGTTTATCTATTATGAGGAAACATGATGATGCCTGCAGCTTCTGTCATTTTAATGGTTTCTTTAAAAAATTAATTCAGCTTTCAGGCTCTGGATATGAAAAGGGAGCTTGCTGGGATCTGCATTTGCAGCCTTTTAGGACTGAAGGTTTATTTAGAACACACCTTATCCTAAATGACCAAGAACATTTGTTGCTAACTACCCTGTTATACCAATGTGTACAATCCAGGTCAATTAAGAGATCTTTCATAATTTAGAGCACTTCCCCAGTTGAAAATAGATTATGCTAATATTTTCTGAAATATTATCTTTGCCAATTAAAATAGTTTTTTTTTATTGAAGAACAGACAATATTACACAACGAATAGCCATATTAAAAACCGGTAACATCTCAGTGAACTTTTTTTTTTTAATGAATAAAAACACAATGCTTGAATGGACCATGGTCCTTAAAGGAGAAGTTGACAAATGGTGTTGATGGTTTGTTGGGAGAACAGAAGGATGCTGCAGTGCCCGTTGCCTCCCTCCCTTTCATTGTAGTTCTCTTTCCTTTGCTGATCCCACTGAAAGCTTCCTGCTTGCTTTTGTTTATTTGGCAGAGGATGTAGAAACCTCTCCCTCTCCCACTGCTCTCCTGCTCCGTCTTTCTTCCCTGAAAGATATTTCCAAGCCAGTGAGTGCAGACCACTGCTGCCTCCCTGATACATCAATCACTCGGCTGACACGCCCCCAACCCCACTCTTACATTGCACACTTACACAGGCTCACGTGCTCTCACTCATGGTTAACCTGGTTTGCCTGGCTTTAGTAAAAACACGCATCCATGTTATGTAAGCACATTTCAGCCCAGAGGACTTGAAGGTGTAGACAGAAAGAGCATACACATGCAGCATCTGCCCACCACTTAAGAAATCTTGACTTTTTATTCTACAGCACCTCCCCTCTCCCATCATCCAGCTCCCACATGACCCTCCATTTTCCTCATCATTAGCGACACCAGTGAGGAGCTGCGTTTCGCCCATCCCTGACGGCTGCCCTCCTTGCCTCCCTCCCTCTGTTTACTTCTCAATTTCTTTATTTGATTCCGGTACAATACCTCCCCTCTGTGTCCTGAGTAAAGAGGGGCGCAAGAGGATGGAAGGAGGAAGTTGAGAGGGGAAGAGAAGGGCAGAAAACCCTGATTCAGATGTTAATTTGTAGGAAAGCGTATTGAAAAAATGACACGCCTTGGTTGTTTTGACAAAGATGAGCAGAGCGTGTTGCACATGCAAATGAGGACTGGACCTTAGTAGGTTCCAGTAGGCATAAAAATGTGATTATTTTACTGAAACTTCAAGCTAAATTTCTAGAGAAGCTAAATAGATCATTTTTGGTCTTTTACATAATCTTAAATAACATAGGAATTGTTTAAAAACTATGAATTCATTGAAACTAAACAAACCACTTATTAAGTAACATCGTTAGGGCAAAGACAATACAATTTAAACAATGCAACTTCAAAGTATTCAAGTCATTATGGTTCATGTCTTCAAAATTAAGTTACAGTTGCAATGAACTGTAAAACTTGGTGACTGTGGAATTGAAGGAATTCTACTCGTGTCTAATGGAATTAGGCCATCAGAACAAGAACAATAACTGTACCAGTAATCATGTCAGCATCCACCAGTGGTTGCCAAACACATGCTGTGGAGTCCAGCTGTGCACATGCCCCAAAACCTTAATGATTTTGAAGGGTGTGAGTTTGAAGAGTTCTTCAAAGAAAAGAGGAGGTTTGTGAATGTACTATGTAGCTGTAGATTTTTCATAACTAATTTTGTCCATGGGTTTGTAAGCAGCATCGGCTGTGTAACTGTATCCATTATAAATCATAAGGGAACATCAGAAAGGAGCAAACTTCAGAGACCCTGCCAGCACATAAATTCACTTGGCACTGTGCTTTGAGGTTAGTTTACACAGTTTTATGCGTATTTTTTAAAATCCAAATATCATGTTAATTGAACATTCAATAGATGATAGCCCGCAGCCAAGACTAGGTGATTTCAGGGCAGGGAAGGTTGTTACATCATCGGTTTGCAGCAATGAAAATATTTGCGAATGACAAACACGAATAAAGAACACAGCATAATTTGGCCGGAGTGTGCAGGATCTTTTTGAACAATCACAATAGTTAATTGTGATTTTATTTTATGTGAATGGCCCTAGGCGAAAAAGGTTCAGATCGCACAGAAGCAAAACAGACTGAAGAACAGCTTCTTGCCCCGGGCAGTCAGAACTCTGAATGCCCATTGAAACTGCACTGGTTCCATCACAGTCATGCTGCTACCTCACCGCCGCTGATGTCCATGTGCGTATCTACTGTCGAATGTGCAATACTTTACTTCACGATGTGCAATACCTTACGTCATAATGTTTTCCTTCAAATTCCCGTGCACTTTACAGTCCTTGCCCCTCCCCCTCACTACTATTTATGACACCTTTGCACATACTTCCCATATCCCCCTTAATTTCTCATTTTTGTGATTACTGTCGTGGCCACGCATTTCTACTTGCACCTTCAGGGTCTTGCTGACAAATTTCTTGCACAGGCTACTGTCCAATGACAACCGAAAAGTCTCTGAACAGAAAAAAAGATTCCTAAAACAGGAAGAGAGGAGAGAAAAAGAAAAAAAAAGGAAAAAGAGACAACAAAACCATCCATCCAGCTGCTGCATCTGTAGAAAGATGTTCTGTAGTCACCGTGGGCAAACTCAAGGGAGAACCTGCAAACAAACACTACGGGGAGACACACACAAACTAACAAACACTAACAGCAAAATAGCAAAATAATACTGCACACAAGCCCGGGGGAGAACCTGTAAAAGCACCTGCAAGCAGACACACGAAAGAGACACACACAAACAAACAGGCAGCAAAAACTGAACGCCAACACGACACTGATAGTAATGACAGACAGGATATATTTCTAATTTTGTACGGCAACTGCACAGAAGCTCAAAGGTGTGTATCTGGGCAAATGAGTTAATGTGTGTGTGGGTGGGTATAAGCACTGACGTGCAGAACATGCAACCCAGGTTTCACACAGATTGTGCTCAGCTAAGCATGCATAGGGGGCGCCCTGAACAGAAAATCTTGAATCTTGAGATATCCCCAGAAATGAAAGCGATTCCTTAAGACAAGCTCTTGATTCTCACTTTAGTATTTGAAATCGAGAATGTAAACTTCTGTTTTCATCTCCCTTTCACCTTTTTTTCGGCATTTGATAAGCTGGGAAAGAGAATTCAAACTGTAAAAGCAGAATTCATCTGCCATCTTGCTTGACTGTCTTTAGCAAGGCCACAACTTATTTCTAAACTGATAAAGTCATACTATTAAGTGATTCATAATAACAACGTTTGGTATTTAGCAGCAGTCAATTTTCACTGCCATCATCAAAACCGCACAAACAATCAGAAAAACTAACACCATCTTCTAAATGTTCTTGACCACATCGAGGATTTCTACAGATATATACAACCAGGCTGTTATTTCTTTTATTGGATTCCCCCCCCCCCCCCCCCCCACGTAAAAACATCAGAACCTGTGAATATTAATGGTAATGGTATATCATTGACTGTTAAGGAGGTTCCACATGTAAATTAGTTTTTGTTTAAATTCATACAGCGATTGACACATATTTAATATCTGTTACAAAGTATGAACTAAGAGTTTATCTTTCCTCAAAGAAAGGAATTACATTGGATACTAAATTGTCCAAATAATAAGACATTGTGTTCTAAATAACCCGTTAGGGTAAAATCTCTGTTTGAAATTGGTTTAATCCAGGTCACCAAACATACAAGTGCTCCTTGAACAGACAATCATACTAGATCGATGAAAAATACTCAACTCAGCAATGTTTTATTACTTTTAATAATGCTTTTATCTTGTGTTGGCCTATTCCCCTGTCCTTGGTAAACTGTACCTCACAATCAGAAAGCTGGTTGGTAAACATGCTCTAGTCCCAACAGTATATAACAGAGTGGGATGTTTGCCAAGTGACTCTCTTTGGATATAACTAGTTAATATTTTTTCTTCTAGTATCATGTTTAGATATTTTCAATATACGTTTTTATCTGTTTACAATAACGCAACACCCCCCCCCTTCCAGTCTCTTGAAGATTTTCTCCTTTTGATCAATCTAAACTCAGACTTATATTATTAATTATTTCACGTCAGCATGTAGTTACTCATCGTTGCACATGTGAAGTTGAACTTAACCTTGTTAAATTTTCTCTCATGCATCTCCACAGACAAGTTCAAACCTTTCACAACTGTATCAGGAAACATCATTGCAAAGCTGTCTAACCCTGATTTGCAGTTGATTTAATGTATACTTAATGTAAATTGGTATTTAGTGAGTTAAAAAATATGAAGATGGAGGCAGCTAAAGTTGAATTAATGTAGACTTTGTAAAAAATAGAACATACTGAATAACATGGCCTCATCTTGTTGTAGTATCGTCTTGTACATCATGATTCAGATTTAATTAATGATACATTTTATGTTATTAAACTCAACTCAACTGAACAGCGTTTGGAAATTACCCTCTAATTTGATACAAGTTATGATAATCCCTCAGATAATTGGTGCACCTCTTGTTATGGCCTCTGTTGGACAGTTTGATGTGGTTTTATAGTTAGGTTAGGGTTGAGGATAAACTTTAAATGTCATGCTTTATAATGAAATACTATAAAACATTCACAATCATGTTCTGAATATCTTGACAATGGAATTGTCAGATCAATAAATTGCCTCTCAGCTGTCATATGTTTTGTGTGTGTGTGTGTGTGTGTGTGTGTGTGTGTGTGTGTGTGTGTGTGCGCGTGTGTGTGCGCGTGTGTGTGAGCGTGTGTGTGTGTGTTCTATTCTATTACTTTTGTTTACCTCCCGTCAGATTTAATAACCGAACTCCAAAATCTTGAAGAACTGTGTAAAATAGAAATAATAGCTAAATAGGATTTGTGTGTTATAAAAATGAATAGCCAAAGAAACTTGTTTCAACAAATGAATTGGCAAAAGGTCAGTAACATGATAAAAAGAAACCTTAAAGAGAAAGACTGAAGATCAATTGCAGACGTCTGTGATCTCTGGGACTTCAGACAGCGCTACATCAAAAACAGACATGGATCTGTTAATGAAATCCCTGCCTTGGCTTCAGAACACGCCGTCTGTGAACACAGTTCTCTGTGCCATATACAGCAGGAAACAGAAGGCCTTGGATATTTCAGCAAGACCACGCTAAACCCAATCCTCCATCTCTTGCAACAGCAGGAATGCCAGGATTATTGAGCAGCTGTAATCCTGTAACAGAAAAGAAAAGGACAACATTCTGCTCCCAAAGGTTCAGCTCATCTCCTCAGTTACCCGATGTTACACATGGGTAAACAAGGCCTAGTCCCAATATTTTATAAGACACATTTTTTCCCATCATCTTCAGGAAGTGCCAATATTTCTTATGACATAATCAAATGAAAATAATTTGGGACATTGCAAAAGACATGAATGCAGCTCAAATAGCTTTCAGGTGGTTTTAATTTTCCTTTTACGACTGACGTCTTTCATCATCTGGTTAGTTGTAGTAAATATTTCAAACTCTCGAAGATAATCCAAATGGATTTGATCCAATCTGGAGCTCATGATCGGTTCCGAAAGTCATAAAGCTCGAGATATGCAACACTAAAATAACTATTTGGAAACAGCTGCTCTAAATGGATTGATAATGACATATTTAACCCGCTTTCTTTACCGAAGACGTTTTTCGAAGTCATTTACACCAATGCGTACCAGTACCACTGCGGTAAACCCATAGTTGTGTTTTGACTCCAGGCATTGTTACTCTGTTTATCTTTGTAAATTATGTAAAAGGAGCAGTGCAGGCAGAAAATGTTTATTTTACATGCATATCTGCTTTAAATCCATCAAGACTTAATACAATAAGTGAGCACGGCCATGTTCATTATGTAGTGTGTAATAGCTGTAAAGTGTGATGGACCAAACAGGTGGAGTAAAAGAAATAGCAGAAAAATGTCTGATTTCATGCTGGAAAACAGAGGCAGAAAATACAAAGGTAGGACTATTTTCTATGTAGACCAAAAAAAAAACAAAAACAATACTCATAGGTGACAAATAATGTTGGTTGTTAAAATGTGTGTTGAACCTCTTGAGCTCTACTATACTGAAAAGGTGTTGTGTTCACCATGAAGAATCAATTGAAGTGCAAAAGCCGGTTTTACCCCTTGTTCTCTGCAACCACATAACCTCTGAATAATTTTTACACCCTCTTGTTTCATAATGTGTCCTAAATCCACCAAGTGTCATAGGGAGAGGCAGAGTGTGTGTGTGTGTGTTTGTTCAGTTTATTAATACATTTTTCAATTATCGCATATAATTCTATTTTCTTGACAACTGGTTGGACGTTGTACCGGTAACACGGTCCTGCACTTTGGACAAAATTTTCCCATCTGTTTAACTTGAGGCTAAAAAATACTTTTATAAATAAATCCATTTTAAATAATTAGTTAATATTTAAAAGTCCCACGTAAGGGTTTTAAATCTTTATGTCTGTGTATGTTCTGTGTGCTTTCAAGGCAGACCATAAGCAATTCAATCACAGATATTATCTTACAGGTGGATTTAAAGGGGCTCTCTGCTATCAGCAGCTTTATTCTATCATGGATTATGTAGGTTAAATAATGCAGTCTTTGATTGAAAGAGATGATAATGAAACACACGCACACAAAAGAAATGGGCAAATGTGATCATGATGGTCTTTACTGTGGTGCAGGTGCTTGATATGTATCATTACATTGCATGCAAAATTATCATGAAAGTGATTGCCTGATCTTATTATGATTCTATTCATGCATTTAAACTCCTGAGAAAGAAAACTTGCTATGTGCTAAGTTGCTTTAAACATCCTTTTTTGTTTGTTTTTTTAAGAGGAAGTTTGTGGCTTCCGTAGAATGTGTCCTATTTTAACTTTTGTTTTGCTACTTTATTAACTTTCTGAAGACACACGTTTTAAAGGTTGGAAACGCTCGCGGATGGAAACGGTTTAAAATTTTAACTCAATAGTCTTAGAGAAAAGATTTTCTAAACCAGGGTTTTCTTTGGACATCTATAAATGTAATCTATGAGTTTATTATCAAATGATGTCAATATGTTAAATGTGTCTTATTTATATAATTTAACATAAGTAATTCCTCATAACCATGAACCTGTATCGCTCTCATAGAGTTCATGAATTTGTTATTTTTTCGTAACAAGTAGAAAATCTCAAATCAAATACCAAATCTTGCCATTGTCTCACTTTTATCTATGTTAAATTGGCTAACCTGAGCCTTTGTTTCATTGTATTTTTTATTATTACATTTTCGCTTCACTCCAGATAGTTGGTCTTTTAAATTTATTTCTAAGTATGTCAAAAAAAAAAAAGTCAAATCTGACATGGAACATAACTGTGATGACAAAAGTCACATTAAACACTGCCTATGAAAAAGTGTCCCATTGTACATACCTGTCTCATTATCACCCTGTAGGTATTCCCACCTATTATTATGGAGTGATTTCAAAGTTACATTGAAGAAATCAACTCCATGCTCACAGCACAGACATGCAATCAGGTGTGCTCACGCACACATTTGAAAACATCCCACAATACTGACCGCAATCAGACAGGTGCAATACACAAACACCTTACCTCTGGATCTGCTCATAGAAAAGAAAAAGAACATGCCCCTAGACACCTGCTTAGTCCCAGCTCACAAAGATTTGCCGTTCAGATACATATGTCTGTTGAAAAGTTCAAAGGGAATTATCTCTAAGCTGATTTTATGGATCTAAATCTTTGCAAAGTAACATTCCATATAACAGTTAACACATCAATTCCAAAATTCTAAGATTACTGTTTGTTGCATTACACATCAGATTGAGTCAGAGTATGAATACATTTATCCGTTGCAGTGAATTTGATAAAAAATAGAATACTATTGCTTTTAGTACTGACATCACTAATATCACTATAAGGAGGGAAGTGTTGGGAAAAAGATTCACTGAAAGTCTGATTCATGATTTGAAATTTGATTTCGTGTTACCATGTGTCGACTGTACTGTCATATGATGAAGTGTAGCATGTAGTGAATGTGTAGTGAATTCATGAAAATATCCAACATGATGTCTGTCTGTTTGATTTCTCTTTCTGTATTTTTCCCCCAAAGATGTATTTATTGAACAAAGTGCCATTGCAATGCACAACACTGAAGGCTGCGGAACTTTCACATTTTAGTTTCTTCCCCGAGCATAAAACAGACAACAATGGATCATTGACAGCCGGCAGCTTAACTAAATAGTGAAGCACACACTTTAAAAACAAAAAAATGTTTATCAAGTCTGTTTGATTTCAAGAAGAAAACCATATTCAGTGCCATGGTGGCCATCTGTGTGACCCAACTTGTTATGCATACATTTCAGAGTGAATCAGATGGTAATCTGCAGATACTTCTGGCAAATGGGATATGGCTTTTTTCCCTCCTGTAACAGTCTTAATGATTTTTGGACCATGGCTTGATTTGTACAATCCAGTGTGGAGTGTCAGTATCTGGCAACTTCAATTTATAATTGGCTGCTGTGACTTTAACATTTGTTTTATTTAGATGTTGCGTATTTATTTCACTGCTGAACTTTCTGGATTTGCCAAACACACAGAAATTTCAATAAAATAATTCTGAATATTTTTTATTTTTCTGATTAAGTTCAAATATTATAAAATCACTTGTCGTGGTGAAAATATTATGCAGTCATCTTGTAATTTGCATTTCTTAAGCAAATGATCTGCACAATTTTGAATATTCAAATGACTCCGCAGGTAAAAGGGAGAGCTTCCATCTCTTGGTGGGCTTTTGCAGCTTGCTAATTGACATGAAATGTTGCCTGAAAAGAAATCTTTAATTTAAAACAGGAAAAAGGATTTTAAAGAATAAATTAATGAAAGGAATTCCCTCAACACAGAGTGTGACAGTAGTTGTTTTTTCATCTCAGTCAGCACTGCCATAGTCGGTGTGAGCTAGTGCAAACACAATGGGAGAGAGTTGTTGAAGAGAAACATACAGGTTTATGAAGGAAAATATTAGTGTCAGGGCAGAAAAGATTAGCCATATACATTTCATACAGAAAAGTTACAGAAAAATGTATTTAAAGCCAGAGGGCTGAAATAGGAGGCTGTGTTTTTGGACACTAAAGGAAATTAAAGCCTAAGGTAACCCATCACTAACACCTAAACAAAGGGAGATGTTGACATCATCATCATAGGTATTCAAAACATACTTAAGACCTGAGTAGTTTGTTGGGTGGGATGGGGAAATTATTTGTTCAACTTAAATCATATTTGTCTGCAGTTCTCATTTTGTTTTAGTTTTTTGGTTGTTGTTTTTTTATTTTGCTATAAAGCCCAAATGAATTTGAGCAGCAAAGCAGTGATTCATGCACCTCCATGCCCATACAGTGAAGGGCTTACTGATTTAGATTCATGCAGATTAGTCTCCTATTCCCACTTCCTAGGCAGCATTTCTCATACTGCATAGAAAATTGGGAAGACAAGCACTTCAAAGCTTTGCTGAATACTAACACTGTTGAAAGACTGAGTAATGTGTATCCTAACTTTTCCATTGTGCGCTATACTTTTGGTATTACACCTATATTTTATATATTCTGCTTCTTCCAAATGTTTGACTTTTGGTGTCTTCATCTGACCAGTGAGCATCGGAGGCTCAAAGTGTTTCTGTGTGTGTGTGTATGAATGCATGTATGCTCTCTTGTTATGTGAAAGGCAAATTAAATGACAGTTTTACACATTTAGAGAGAGTGCTTTTGAAATGGCTCAGAACAGCGATTTTACTTTACTCTCACTCTCCTTTGAGAGACTCAAAATGACACTCCTGTTCAAAGGAAGTGTATCATTAAATGCATTCTTCTGTCCCTAACTTGGGGCATTTGAGGTTCTAGCACAAGTCATACTCCGTGAGAAGTTGCCTCTCATTAAATAGGTTTTCATAGCACCTTCACTCAGCTGCTCTGCATATTTATTCTAGGACTTCAAGAACATATTTTGTCATCTGAACTCATTCGAAATAGCTTATTTGGGTACGTATGAATACTTTGATAACATTAAAAGAACTTCTGGCAATTTTCGTTTCTATTCACTCACAACTGATAGTCCTTCACTACTTAACACCTGACTTAGTTATAGTTAAGGAAGCACAAATAAATAATTAAACAGCCAGATTTACTTGTTTGCCATCAATAATCTAATAATCTAAATCGCCATTAGAGCTATCAGTTTGTTTTTTTTACATTGACTTTGGAAACCGGATGTGCCTTGAGGTCTTATATGAGGTCTAAATATTAGAACCTCTCATTTTCAGACGGCAGTTGCTCTTAAAAGGAAATAATTTACAAATTCTCACAACTCTCTATGACCCTGCCATAACAGAAGTGCTAAAAAGCTTGAGCAGCCAGTGGCCTGGATTATATTTACACTGTGTTAAACATCTCTTTTGTTTTCACTTCACTCAACGGTTACATCAGCGGCCACACTTTCAGGTGAACTGATACCATTGTGGTGTCACAGGGGCTTTCTCTGAAGCTCCTTTGATGGCGTCCTCCGTTGCCACAGCATGTGGCTGTAGTTGGCCACTAATTAGTGGAAAGTTCCTCCGCCAGCATGTCAAACGTGTTTATTTTTACGCAACAGGAACAATTAAGCAACTGACAAAGTAGCCTCATTTGAAGTCCTTCGCACACCTCCGCCGGCTGACAGCATGGCTTGGCCGAAACTTTGCAGCACCCCGCTGCTGCTTTGTAACCTTCAGCAGATGCCTTAAAATGCATTTTGTGGTATGTCAGCGTATTATCATAACCGCTTGTCCGCACTACCACCCACCTCTGCACAGCTTTGAAAAAGGGGGAGGTTCAGTCCTGCATATCAAAGACACGGAGGTTAATTTATTTAGGTCTATGTTCAGGCCATCAGGAGATAAATCTGTGATCTCGTTACAGATTTTCTCATCATTCCTCATATGACATACTGGGATTGTCTGGATAACAGTTTGTGTCTCATCCATGTCCACAGGGCTCAGACAGAATGATGTGTGTGTGTGTGTGTGTGTGTGT
>JABUIW010000027.1:2042671-2128107 GCA_013363375.1 Menidia beryllina | reverse complement strand
GATAGATAGATAGATAGATAGATAGATAGATAGATAGATAGATAGATCTTTCCACTATGTTAACAGTAGTTTTTAACACATAAAAGAGGCCTCCTTATCCTTCACATTTGTGCTGAAGATTCTTTGTCAGGCAAATGAAGCCACAAAGAGCTCACTAGAGCAAAGGCAGTATCCTCTACTTCAAATATACACCCACATGGCTGCTTGTTTCAAAAGGCTAAAGAGGAGCACAGGCACACAAACACTGCCCTTGTTCTTCCGCGTAAGAGAGGACCAGTTCTAGTCGCCGTTATTGTGGGTGAGCTGGAGAGCGGTGAGGTTTAGACTGGAGGGTTTTGTGTGAAAAATCTTGGCAAGAAACTGAATTTTAGAAGAATCGGGAATGATTCCAAAGTTTTATCATTTTGTGATAACATTTTTATCTCTCATGTTAGATATTGGGTATTGGGGTAATCAAGTAAAACGTTTTTGATTAACCTAAAATGCATGTTTTTTGAAAGATGGAGGAAATTATGGTTTGTTATTGGTGTTTAGCACTTTTTTTTAAATATTGCTCATATAAGAACTGTTTTTCTGCCTAGAATAACGATTGATATAAGCAGGTAATTATTAAATCGGTAATGAAGGGGAGCAATTCCCTTGTGCTTGTATGTATAAATAAGGATTGTTCCGAACTGGGATGTGTTTACATGGTGCTAATGAGGATTTTACATTTTGTTTAACTTTCTAATGTGCGTGTCATATTATATAGTTTTTTCCCTCAAAACATTTCAATAGTAAAGGGTCATGTGAATTACTTCCAAATATAAAGAGTTAGCTCAGTGTGTGAACAGGACCAGCTGTTCAGAGAGAGATTAGCACCCTTTGAGCCTTAACTATGGTAAAAAAAAAAAAACCCAAACACTTCCACATTCTGGTTGTGACGAAATGCTACAGAGCCCGGACCTTACCTAGAATGGGGAGGAGGGTGGTGATAAGAGTGTAATTAACCCTACCCCACCCCTTCTCGCCCACTCTGACACCCAATAATAAAACTTTGATGTGCTCCTCTCAAAAAGTAGCTGCAGCCACTAATCACAATTGATTGCAGCCACTTGGGCGAGGCATACTCATCATCTCCTGCTCACTCTGGATGGGAGTCGTCCTGGAACACTGGAAAAAATAACTATCTAAATGAAATGCAGAAAAAGAACGAAGGTTAATCATTGTTGGAAGAAAAACATGATGAATAAAACTTGTCCATGGAGATGAAAAGGATTAGAAAATGCCATGAAAAAAAATTGTATACAGTCAAATCCTCTCTTATTTTGTAATGAAAGTGTTCCCGAGCACACACAATAATTTCTCTTTACTTTTGATTCTGGACATGCAGAGATCATGGTAATGTGAATGGTGTTGAGTTTTAGCTGCCCAATTTCAAACAATTTGCCTTTTATGCCAATTTCAAAAGGATAAACCAATATTTATCTCTTGTTAAGATGATTTCAGAAATGGATAAACTAAAGAATAAAATCAAAGCAAACAATATGCCATTCCTCAAGGAAAATTATCGAAATGCGCATTTTGTCACCAATAGATGTCCAAGTATATAATTGGATGTATTTTTCTTCCATATAGCATAAAAAATCTTGGTAAAGGATTTTAAGCCAGCTAATAAGTCAGAAAAACTCACGTGTGTAGGATCCATTTAGTATTTAGAAGACATGCCAACTAATACTGTAAAATCAATAACCTTAAGCTCTGAGAAGCTTGAGTTCATCATTTTTTTCAGATATATGATCTTAGACCATGTATCAAGCAGTTAGATTCCAACTAATTAAATTAATTTATTATTTAGTATGCAAACAGTACAATATAAAATGTCTGTGAGAATATGTCTTTTTTTGCTAGTAACAAACTTGTACAGGAGTACCAACAACTATGTTTCCAGCAAACGCTGATCAGTTCACCACATCTGCTTGGACAAAGTCTAGTGGATTTCTCAGAACAAAACGGTTTCAACCTTGGTATGTTGGTTCTCTCTCAGTAAATGAATTTATGTAATTAGATTCAGGACTATGAGTAGTCCAATGCATGATTTTTTTTTCTTGAAGCTTACTTAAAGCATCTTTCTAAATTACCCACTTTCTTTTAATAGTCAGATGTAAACAAGCTGAATTGTTCAGTAATAACAATGATACCATATCAACCATGTTACACAAATGGGAATTGGTTGTAATTTCCCAAATACAACATTTAATCATCCGACAATAAGAACAACAATAATATTATTTTTAGATACTTGTGTTACCTTGTACACTATTATCTTGCTCTACGGGTTATCTTTTTCAGGTCATCCTTTTAAAAGGGTCAATACTTTTAAATGTCCACCATTAAGAAACAGTCCCATCAAATGTTTATGGAGTTTTTTCAGTATTAGTATTTTTAGCACACTAACCTTCAGATCTCCAAAAAGCCATCTGGTAAATATTGACAATTTCTTCTGTTTTGCCCTCGTCCTTTAATTCTTTTGGGTTATGTGCAAGTGCCAAAGCTACAAGGTTAGACTAAGATTATCAATTCATACACAGCTATGAATCGCGCAGTCATAGAAAACGAATGAAAAAAAGTTAATTGCCTCCGCCATAGCCATGTGGAGTCATTCAGGAAGGTCACATTATCTTCAATTTGTCCTTTTCTGTACCCTTACATGTACTGCGGCATAGATGCATTCAGATTAATTCATATCAGCTATAAATAGGTGCATCAGATAATTTCCAGCATTCCATAGGTTTTGACTGACATCTCTTATCCAAATATCTAACTATCCAGTTACCTTTTCGCAGGGTCTGACTTGCCCCTCATGATGTGATAGAGTAAGAGAAGAAGAGAACAAAAAGTGTATGAAGCTAAAGGTCACCCCTTCTTTAATGTGTACATAACAAAGAATGCCGATTCTTGTGTGCTGGGATGTAATCGTTAAAAAAAGGAAAAGGAAAAAAAAACAGCCTCCACAGTTTATTACCCTGTCTTCTTCTTGTTGTGACCTTTGTACTTTCCCCAAAATATATTACTATCTTACGGTCCGCGGTCAGAAGATCAACTTGTGGGAACTCAACAGGAAAAAACAATTTAAGTTTTATAAAAAAAATAATTTTAGTGAAGGACAAAATTTGCTGCGCACAGGCAGGGTAAAAACCAAAGGAAAAAAATCTCAAATGTGAAAAGTACAACCAAACTTTGCTGTGGGAACACAGGGAAAAGTAATACCCAAAAAGGGTACAGATAAAAGTTACCAAAAAAAAGGGTAAAAGGTTACCACACTATTCTCTGCCGTGCAGGCCACTGAAGAACACTTTTACCAGCGAATGGCAGACAGTACACTCGAGAGAAAAAGGTTATCCACAAATGCTTAGAAAAACACACAGGAAAACTCTCTATGACACAGGCTCAGACCGAGTGAAACAGAAATTCTGGCACACAGGAAAGCAGGCTCAGATCAAGTGAAACGGAATTATCTGGCTGTGGGAAAGGTGAAGCTGGCAAGTAGGGTGAGAATAGGTTTCAGGTGTGCGTCAAAACCTGCACCCCCTTAGACGCCTTCAGGGGAGAAATAATGAACTTAAAAAGGAAACCCAAAAAAGGTCAGAACATGACACTATAATACAGTTAATTCTCCTGTATTAAACAGGTTGTTATCACAGGTCTTCCCTTTCATACCTCTCTGCAGTAGCTTCTCAAACTTTGAACAAGGGGAATCATGTCCTTGCCAATCCGTATAAGTATTTTTTTATAACATCTATTTATTCATTCAGTTAATGCTTGTCCTACAATGCTCTATTTGGAATTGACCCATAAGAGGATGATTGAGATATTTGAGAAGACCTTTTATGAAATAGATTAGCACTCATTGAAATGGGTTTCCCAAACTTTCTACTCATTGAATCATTTATTTCAGTATGAATAGGTGCACATCTCTACTCATCAGAAGACAGGTTTGAATTAGAACTTGGCAGTATCCTATCTAGTATTTGTATTTTCTGTATTAGATGTGATTCTTTTGCCTGAGATGCTTCTTTTAAGGTGCCCTGATTGCTCTCACAGTCCAAACACATGCTTGTAAAGTTTATTCTTGATTATTAATTGGATTTGTGGGTTCCCATGTTTTTTTGTCTCCGTTAGTAATGTGATGGACAGATGACCTATTCAGGTTGTACATAGCTTTAAGTTTGCAGTCATTTGGGAGAGGTGCAAGCCCCTATAGTTATTCTGAACATGATAAAGTTGTTATTAATTGTGGATATGGATGGAAAACATATATCAGGCTCCAGAAATAGAAATAAAGATTTAAAAGACATTGATTCAAAAAAACTTTCCTACGGTCTGACCTTCATGTAAGATCGGAATAACCATACTTCAAGTGAAAAAGTCTGGTAATTATCTTTCCAACCATGAATAACACGGTTTTCTTATGTATTCCCATTTTTTTTTTTATGGGATGGGACTATTGTGTGATCACAATAGTCAAACTATTAAAACTCAGGAGACAAGGAACTGAACACTGCTCAGATTTGAGCTTTTCTGTAAACATTTTTAATATTGGTCCTTTCACTTCTGGTTAACTCAAATGATCTAAATGTCTGAGTAAACCATTCCTGAGCTGTGGTATTATTTGCTCAAATTCAAGACAAACATGCCTTTCTCCTGAGTTTTAGGAACTGTTTGTTCTTTACATGACAAATTGACAAAAACACTATGCATGGAAATTGGTCTTTTAGGCTTAAGACGCTTTTAAATTGGGCAAACACTATAATATACAGCAAATATTTGAAGGCTTGTAATATAACAACAGCAAATTGCTTTTGTGAGACATTATGAAACCCATGTTCTTACCCATAAACCTGATAAAGAACTACCTCTGCTTATGGCCTCAGGTCTTTACATTCTTGTGTATCTTTTGGATACCAGAATGAGTTGACAGTATTAAAGCAGCTTCAGCATAGCAGCAGTTTTTAACAAAATTATTGTAATGTTCAGAACCAGAAGTATGCACCACATTTATTATCCCAACTGAACTTCCTGCCCCTTCTTCCTATTGACCTTTGCCCATGACTTTGTCTCTAAGCCATAATATCAAAGACAATATTTTAAGTTTAGCCAGGATTTGTAGAAGAATCGAAAATCGAAATGCTTAAATCAGAACATCACAGATAGGATGAAATATAACAATACACAACAGAAATGCAACATTGTTTTAATATTTCAATAATATAAAGATGTGTTTAAAGTGTTACTTATTATGTCTATTTTATACAGATGATATCGTTTGCCTCTTGATCACTGTTACTCGATGCTGTGCGTTTGACACCACATTAAGATGGTGTTCAACTGATAAATACATATACCTTATCTATTTATTTGTTGATATACAGTATGTCGGCCATGCGTAAGGAAACCTGGATATAGAGGTGTTGTTCTTGTCTCTAAGTCTTCAGCATGCAAGCCTCTACACTTTATAAACAGTAGAATCCAAAGAAAACCACATGAAAATATTAAAGCATTACACATGTGATTAACATCTTACTGAAACAGTGATTACAACATTCTCATCAGATGTAGAAACAAAGAATCCATTCTGACTAATTGATACAAAGATACATTTAGAACCAGCTCTGCCTCAGAAAATAGGCTGGAGACTGTATGTTGCATCATATGTACATTTAAGTAATATTTTTTTTCTCTATCTTTTGGTTTAAGACCGATTTCTCAGTTTAATGAAAAGTAACAAAACTTTTGAACATTTTACACAAATAAGAGGTGTATTATTCATTTGCGGAGGAATGACCTCGATATGCTTAGAAAAAAGAAAACAATTGCTCTAACTTGGCATTTTTGGTGTTTGTGATAAACAAATCAGAAGAATATGTAATTTGAAGGAATCAATGTTGTACATTCAGATTGGTTAGATCTTATCTTCCCTAGATCGTTTATCACGAAGAACAGCGTATGTAAAGACTGAATTTTTAAACAATATACATTTTTTGTTTTCAAACTTCATTTTATGATATAGTAGAACTTGAACTATACCCTTTTCAGCCTTATGAAATCAAATAGAAAAACATATATTCTTTTTAATGAAAATTAATTAACGGCAGGAAATTGTCTGTACACACAGATAAGCAGCCCAAAACTAATTTGGACTGTTTACGCTGCAACATCTTTCTTAATGCATAAGGCAGAAACTTAACCCCTTTCATGTATGAATTATGATCATGTGCACAGCATACATTTTAAGATTTCTTTCCAATGAAATACTGTATGTTACAATGTCAAATGACATTTGTTAACAGAATGCATAAACATCCTATTGTAATATTCACAACTATTTCGTCCCTTTTCTCACTCCAGCTTATTCAAAGCCTTGATTCATTTTACTCTATCTTAGCTCTCCTTTAACAGTTTATTATTGGAGACTTTTTTTTTTATTGCGTGATGCACCAGTGTCCACTTCAGTGCATTTAAAACATAGCCACCCATATATACACAAGAAAATGGATTTTAAATAACTGTCCACTGTGGTGACTGCTATCCGTGAAATATATATTAATATGTCATCAGAGCCCCCTCCCTCCAACTCATTTGTAAATGAGACCTTAATTTTTTAAAATAGATTAGATGTAACTTTATACCTTTTCCTGATTTAATACACAGAGATATCTGAATATGCCAATTAATCCACACAGCAATTTATATCTGCTTGCCTGGCTGTAGTTGTTCAGTATCAACTATGCTCACACACTGTAAAACCATTCTTTGCATAATGGGCAGGTTGTAATGCCAATAATGGTTTAGACTAATTACTCTATCAGAATGGTGATATATGTATCATGCTGCACAGCATTAGAAATGTGTCTTTAAGGGAGAATTTCAACTTTAGCCACGTTAAACGTTATTCCTTATCACTGGCTCTGTCAAATACTTCTGTAGGAGTTCACAGGGTTGATTCCCTATGTAAGGCTGCTTTATGCAGTTTCAAAATGGAAATGCTCAGTCAATGGTCTGGCTTCTTAATTTATTCATGGTTTACTCTAATTCTAGAAAATGGTGCATTCTTCCTTGCATTGTACTATACTTGCATCAGTCAGGTTCTCTGGGTGTTTTATCCCAATGGGCCTGTGACTGTCTGAGGTTGTTGTTCAGCTTGAAATGTATTAGTGTTGCATTAGGAGAAGATCCTTCAAAGTTTCTTTGACACTCAAGCTTTGTATTAAATGGGACGTTGTTGTTTTTTTTATCTTATTCTCCTCCTGCTTTTTTTCTTGACTTCCTTGCTGCTTTGATGAAATACCTTGTCCGAATATCCACAAGATGACTTTGTGTTCCCAATTCATCCTCAAATTGGAGTATCAATGGAATCATATGTACTTTTGATCTGATGGTTAGTGTGCATGAATGGACCAGTGTGTGTTTCATTTGACAATATATTTTTTTATATATATATATTCTCCACATAAGGCCTGAAACAGCCATCTTTCTTTGTATTTATGTTTTTCTTGCTGTAGTGGCCGGCTCCATTAAAATTATTTCTAAGTTGGAAAAGGAAGTATACTTATCATTTCTTTCTCACACAGAGAATGCAGTAATCTAACAAGTGAAGAACACTTTGTTTACATCAAGAGTGTGGGAAGATAGATGACCTGCAGACCACAGTGTTGCATCCTCCGCAGCTATATCCTCTCTGTTTTGCCAAATAACTTCATTTAACTCTGCCAAGTACATCCAATGCTTCCTATGTTTCTTAGAGTTGACCTTGTTAAACTATTAGAAGGAAATCTCATCACCAACAGCCAAACTGCACGTTTGAAAAACGTAGGTTTGTGGCGGTGCAACAAGAAAGTTTGTTTTCTTTTACAATTGAAAGTTGTTCAAATGTGATCATACAGTTTTGGCTGGCTCATAGCAGCAATAAATCTAGTTGCTGTGGGCAATACATAATCTTCTTTCAGTGTTATAACTCTGAAATATTTGTTAGTTTGTGGCTCGACACAGTGATTCTTACTTCTGTTTCTTTGTTTCTACTGTTTTAAGATGCTTTGCATCAGAAGTCTCCACATTCTGTGCATCGAGCTTGAAAATATTTTTTTTTTAAATCAAACTGAGCCAGACGATTCGTTCTGAGATCTGACAAGGTTCAGAGTGCAAAGAGCCTGGGGATACTGTCTGTCAAAGCAGAATTTATCAGTACTTTGGGATAGGTATGCTTTCATCTTAACCGCACCTTGTCATTCTGCATTATAACTGATGGAGTGTGCTCAGGTAGGTGGGGAAACAAGGAGGGTTAGATGAAAGTGACAGAGACAACATTTGTGAATTTGGCCTCTACTCTTGTGTCAGGCAACTAAAGGATAGACAAGGATGTAGCTTCTGTTTATGTAAACAGTTATCAGAATGGGCAGAGTGTCTGCTATACATGGTATGTTTTCTGTCAAACAAAAAAGAGTTTATCAAGTGTGATTGTACATATTGCCATTGTTTCTTTTTCTAGATTTTTCGTTGCTTTACAATGTGTGCACTTCATATATATACATGCACAAAAAGTAATTGCCTCCTCAATGCTAATTAATTTCTTTGCAGTGTTTACTTTTTCAACACAATGAGCTGTTATAACCATATAAAGCATTGTAATTGAATAAATGAAAACACTTCCCATGAAACATGAACAGTACAACAATTGAGTTGACATAATGAGCTCATTAATTTTTAGAACAATTGTCAAATATATTTGCAAATTTGTAAGTATTAAGTATAAAACTGACATCATATTAGATGGCATATTCTCATTAACCTTGTCTCTCGAAAGAATTGCTAGTTGTTCTTTTCAAACTTTTACAACTCTCAGAAATCAGCAAACAACTACAACTAATGAGTGGAAATATGCCATGTAGATTGATTTTTTGTGTGTATTCTCTCTTTGCCTCAGCACTGAAAGATGCTCGCTTTCAGCTGGTGAACTTCTCAGACAACGAGCTGCGGGTGTCACTGTCGAATGTCTCGCTGTCGGATGAGGGTCGATATGTTTGCCAGCTTTACACAGACCCCCCGCAGGAAGCCTACGCTGACATCACAGTGCTAAGTATACCAAAGCACAAAATACACTGTTTTGTTTTTTATGTTTTTTTCTAGGAAAAAGCCAAGGCCTCTTAAACTGTGTTTCATTATGGAACACAATATAAATTGATGTTTGACAACATCAGGGACAAATAATGTTTTTACAAGTGTTCTAAGTCATTTTTTCATTCATCTTTCCGTCATTTAATTTTCTTTAACACTTATTCCTAACGGGGTGGCGTGAGGGCTGGAGCCTATCACAAGTATAAAACGGGTAAGAGGCGCGGTAGACCCTGGACAGTCCACCATTATGTTTTATTATCTTGTGTTTAAATAATTTAATGTACAGTTTAGTTTACAGTATTATGTAGTGGTTTGCAAAATTGCCTCATAGCAAGAGGGTTTCCCTGTTCCAATCCCTGCCAAACGTTCGATGTGGAGTTGACATGCTCTCCCCATGCATGTGTGGGGAGATTTAAAAAAGAGGAATGTTTTTGTTTAGTTTTTTATTTATTTTATTGGTGACTCTAAATTGCCCTTAGGAATGAATGTGAGTGTGTGGTTGTTTTGTCTCCATGTGGCCCTGTGATGAAATGGCAACCTGTCCAGGGTGTATCTCACCTCTCACCCAATGTCAGCTTGTATATACTCGCACCTCAGGAACGCAGATCATCTATCTGACTGAGGTTATCAGTCACAACCTTTCCCACGGGTAACCCGTTCAACCCAGATAACAAACTCTTATTTTTTATAATGTCATTGTTCTTTTTTTTTTTTACACATTTATGTATCTTATTTGTTTTACAAAGTGTTTACATTGTCACTGGTACCTTACTCACCTAATATGAAAGCCTTTGTGTGTAAGAGAGATCAAGTTCAAGATCACGTCAGACATTACAGTTGATCAGTTAGTAGTAAAAAGTACAAACAATAGCTATATCCCTAGTGAGTCCTCAGATGATCAAATAGTTTTTATATTTTTAGACATACTGAGAAACTCTGGAAGTCAGCTGTCATCAACACTTTATGCCAACAAGTTAAAGAAACGCATCACTCAGTTTTAGTGTCACTTAAAGTGCTCCCTTCCTTCATGACATATAAACCAGACATGAATTAAACTTTTAAGTTTCAGTACATTTTATTCTATTTACATCCGGACTATTTATTTTACTTGAGTTTCTACATTTTTTATTTGTTGGCTACATTTATGCATAGTTCATAATACATTTCTGATGAAAAACTGCTATGCATCTCATTTTAAGGGCATCAAGCAGCCATGACGATACCCCGTTGCTGATTAATTATAAAATTCAGCTTAATTTGGCAGTAAACATTTATGACCATTTACCTTATAAAGTGCTCCTGCTTTCAAAGTTGTGCATTTATTTTTATTCCGATGTGTTTACTGACATTTGTTTGTGTCTCCTGTCACAGTTCCTCCGGGTAACCCCATCATTGAGACACGGGATGAGGTCCTGAGTGAGGGCAATGAGACAGAGATGACCTGCACTGCCATGAGCAGTAAGCCTGCTGCTATGATCAGATGGATGAAGGGAGATAAAGAGCTCCCAGGTAGGCACCGAGAGGAAAACATGATCATCAATCAAGACCTGTGGTCTCTTAGCACATTCGCACTAATACTTACTATGTACTGAAGATAAGGCAAATATCCAAGTAACTATGCATACATTTGGGTGGCATTTTTTGTTTCCTGAATTTTGGAAAAATAATCCAGTTCCATCATCCCTAAACTAAGCATTGAAAGTAAAATATGAGGACCTAAAAGCTTGGAGACAAACAGAAAATGGAAAGCCACCTATCAGCGGTTCTGATTGATCCCACTTATGTTTATGTTTATTAACTTAGTTAATTAATCTGTGTATGTTTCCATGTAATTCAAAGTACTGATATAATCTGTCAGCACAGTCCTTTTTAAAAGAGAGGAGGCAACCTTTTTGTTTTCGCATTTGTTTTCCAAAAACTACTTTTCTTACTCCCCAACTTCTTCTTCTTTTGTATTTCTTAAAAATATTCAAGCCAAATCCACATTTCATATAGTGTAGTGTTCACACTTCATATAGTGCAGTGTTTTTCAACCTTTTTTGAGCCAAGGTACAGTTTTTCATTGAAAAAATCTCGAGGCACACCACCAACCAAAAATCTTAAACAAATCTGTAGCCGCCTATAGTAACACTATAGTTATTCTAATCTTATCTTAAGTGTCATGAATAGGAATCAAATAAACACAAAAATGTATTTTTATCTTATTTTATATTTCTTCTTTCAAATTGCACTTAACATGTCCACTTCAATATGCAAAATTATATACAAAAATCTAGTCATAAGGAATTATTACATGATTACGCCACCAGTCACTAGAACAGCACAGGCACTCAAAAATGGCATGATATTTGCATATCATTCCTTATCAAAAAAAATGTTTAGACCAATTAGGTGAAATAGGATGATTTTCTACGGCGCACCTGATGATCACTCGCGGCGCACTAGTGTACCGAGGCACAGTGGTTGAAAAACACTGATATAGTTGTGTATTACTGTATTAAATGCATTGTGGCTATTGAATGCATATCCCCATGCAACATACTGTATGACACTTAAGAATGACTGGCTCTATGTAGTTACAGCAGGTATTAATGCCATTATATATTTTTTTACGCTCCGGTCTGACTTTGAGATGATTCCTTTAAAGAACTGGATGTGCAGAGGTAGCAGAACATGTTGGCACACTGCTAGCTTGCATAGCTTCATCAAAGGCAACTGAGCTTTAGAAGTCAATGCAGAGCTCAGGGGTGAACAGGCCTCCTGCCAGGCAGCTCTGCCTCTGAGCTCAGGCTACAAACCTTGTAAAGACTATCAGACAAAGGTTCCAATGAGAAGTTGTGTTGAGGACCCTGGAGCAGCTTCACCTCTTGCACTGCAGCATATTAAACCCTGACCGTTCAGCTTATATCTGAGAATCGTTGAAGGTGTTTAGGTCATGACTGGCCCGTAGCAGTTTTTAACATCACAAAAAATGGCTCAGGAGTTGAATCACATTATTTTAACTACTCAATAATGGCTACAGACAAATATTCACTGTTGAATAGCAAAATGTTATGTGTTCTATGATCACACTCCAGCCTTATAACCTTAGAGATATATACCGGTACATCTGTTCCAGTGTTGATCAAACGGGTTCTTCTCTAAGCATCCTTTACTGATTACACAAAATGTGTTTAAGAAATGTAGACTTTGAAAAACCTGAAAGTAAAACAGCCTCTTTCACCAACACATTGATAAGTTATATATATTTATCCTGAAAGATTTAAGGTTGAGTGGGAGAGAGAAGGAGCAGCGCAGTAACGCACCGCAGTATGGCATGCAAAGAGAAAGATGAGACCTACTGTATCTATCATGACAATTGTTTTACATGCAGACAGATCTGAAATATCATACTTAGCCTAAACAAATGAGCTGATGAATTATATCAATGTACGATGGCCATATCAAACTGTATTGAGCTCCTAAAATTCCTAGTTTAAAATAATGGTAGGTTAACATGTAAAGGTTTTCACTTTTATCTCAAATCGATGGGAACTTTGCAGTATTTTGATTATTTCTGTGGGAAAACCTCTTCTCAAACTGCATCCTTAGAGCCTTTTGCCCAAATTAGAGTATTTAACTTATTTGGCATGTAGTTCAGATTTGATTTGAATACTGTGAGCTGAGTTGGCTATACACAGGGCTGCTGCAGTATGAAGAGGGCAGATTTATATTTACCAGGAGCTGTGCATCTCTATATTTGATGTCACAAGTCGCTTCAGACCTAAAATTATATGTTTCTGAAAGACAAATACACACTCACACATAAAATATGTGAGTGTTCCATGCTCTATAACAATGGGAATGTTTGTATTCATTCATTTCTATATAAGATATACAGTACATGTATGTCATTTATGATGTCATTTTCATGGTTTGCAAGTACCTCTCTTTATTCATAAATATTCAACTACCTCAAAGATCAATTTATTTTTTTTAATTTATGTTATTATTGACACATTGTGTTGTGCCACTTTTACTTTATTTTCATGGTCAATTTGTTTACTGACCCTTAGCTCAAAGTGGGAGAACTAGATTTGTATCATGCTAAATGCCTTTCAACCAAACACCTGTATTGTTCTCTCACAATTGTTTTTAATGATTTGGCTTTTCCAGAGTGGAGCTAGCACTCGTAGTTCTTTATCTGAATGATGCAGTTTTTTGCAATAAAAAAAAATGTGTGGTACTTATCCACTTACTTGCTATAACATTGCCTTTTGAGCAAGCCATTTGCTGAAATGGCCAATTGCAAGTACAAATTCTTTAATAGAACTGATCTTTATTTATGTACAACTGCAAAAATATTCTCATTTTTAAAATGTTTTTTGCATCATTATGTAAATGTTGGCAGCTAATGACTGTTAAGCATTTTATTTCAGTGGTACTGCAGTGTTTCTCGTGAAAATATTGTCGGCTGTCCATACTCGCTCATTCATTCACTCATAAAACAGTGATCACTATAGGGAAGAGTCAGTCGGATTGGCCAGCTTCTGTGTTTTTTCTGTTGCTACATACTGCATTTGTGGTTCATTGTATGGGATTGCACAATGTGTGTTTTGGCTATTAGCTTATCGGTGCATTATAATTCTTCTTCACAGCACACATTTTTCTGTAAAGCGAGATTAATGAGGGCACTTCCTTTCGTTCTGATCTGCTTATTTGAAATCAAGAGGACAAAATCCATCCAGACATTTCTCTCAGCAATATTAGAATGTATTTTTTAATGTAGATAAATGATTAAAACAGAATGTTGAGCCTTAAATATCACATGCAAGAAAAACATGACTGTGGCATTTGGACAACTCCACCTACAGCAACGGAGGACGGTTCTAATATGTGTGATTTTTTTCTTCTTTTTTTCAGAATACTGAAGAATTTTCTGAACAGTACTTGTCAGGATAATTTATTTTGATTTTTGTAAGACTAAATGTCATTTAGATTTGCATGACGAAAACATGTTTTGCCACTCCTCTTTCATAGAGTTTTAAGAATATCCCCGTCAAGGCATATTGAGAAGAATTATTAAAAGTGTTACTATTTTACAAAAAATCAGCATGATATGAGATCTGCGTATATATATTATTACATATTTTAGAGTCCCTCTGTCAATGTTGTTGTTCCTTACATTGATATATTTAAAAGGTGAGCTGAATTGTAATTTCGCCAACATAATTACTTTTTAAACAGCAAAGTTTCAAATATCATGCATAGATATATATAGAATATATAAAAAATACTTTAAGGCCACGGTCTCGGGCAGAAAGAAAGACTAATTGCTATCTGAGGACTAACGTTTGCTAACCAAAAATTCTCGTCAGATAGAATGCCCACAATAGATAGAAAGGTGTAAACTAAGCTAAGAGGTGCAATTAAATTAAAGATAAGTACAAAAGGAATGACTTACCATGCCAGAGCTCTGGTGCAAGGGAGGAATAACTCATCTTGCCTTAAGCTATATCTCCTAGCAGACTTATTTATATATTTATTAAAATAGAATGTCCCTGGAATCCAACTTAATTACATTAAAATATAATCACGTTCTATTAAATATCAGTTAAAGGTTACAATTGTCATGCTTGCCTGTGTAAATCCCACCATTTCTCTAATACGCAGAGACCCATTATCCTACTTTTATCTGTCTCCTGCTGCTCTTTGCCTACTTGTGTTGTAATTTATTAGCATGTTTTTTGTTTTTTTTTACCAACACTGTCTTCAATTTTGTAGCTAACAATACGGTGGATGTTGTACACCAAGGCATTCTTGTGTAAATGTTGTCGGTTTCTTTTAAAGTTAACAAAAATAATACCAAATAAGGCAGCTTGCAGGTCATTTTATTGACAGACATAAGCCTGATGTGCTAAGAGACAGCCACATGGTGATTTCAATTATTCTTCTCTGCCCCAGCAGGAACTATGGAAAAAAAATGAGTGAAGAATATTTGGATTACATGGGACTGGGGAGGCACATAATACATTTTACATACCACAGCACTGTTCGTTTTTTTGTTTCATTAACTGGCAATAAATTTCAATAAACCGAAGTTGTGGGTCACAGGAAATGAAAACCAACTGTGAGGATATGCTCACATCCTGCTTGGCCCTCAAAATGGCATTCTTTCATTTGAACGAGCGCTAGCTTTAGTGATATTCATCTCAACATGCACAACTCAAAATCATTCTCCCTGAATGATTTCAGCCTTGAACAGAGCCAAGTATTACCATACAGAGGACCATCACAAATTCACCATCATCATTACTTTTTCAAGGACATTTGAAGCGCTGTTCATCTCATGGTGTTTGAACAACTTCTAGTTTTGTCTCCTAGAGAATCAGAAACATTATGAAGAGCCAGTAGTGGCATTATGAAGTCAGCCCATTCTCTTTTAGTTTAATTGTTTTTTTTTAAAAAGGGATACCATTTAAAAAAAGACTTATTTGAAATCATCTGAACCATAAACATATTTGGAAAAAAACTTTATATTCATTGTTTGACAGCTTGGATATGAAGAAATACAAAAATGTTTAATCATATGATGTATATGAGATTTCTATAATAAACCTATATCTAGCATATCAGTAAATACTCTAGAAAATGTGTAATAATAAACACTTGTGCAGCCTGAAGTGTGAAGTAAAAATAATTGTATCTGATGTTTTTAGTGTTGTGGAGGAATCTAGGTCCTTTTTTCTCTATATTTCTTCAGTGTATTAAGCCTGTATCATTAGTTGATGCACTGCTCTCTTCAGGTCCCACCTAAGTATTACAGCCAGGCTGAGTTTGAAGTACTACTGATTCTTTTATTTTTTAGACAATCTGTTGTAGATTTTATGATGTGTTTGGGATCTTTGTCCCATTGATAACTCAATTCCAGCCAGCTTATTTTTTTGGTGACCTAGAGGAGTTCATGGTGGACTCAATATCTGACTCAACAAAGAGGTTTAGGTCCTAAGCTGGAGAACCAGTCCAAAGCATCAGCCCTTGATATTTGTGCTGATATTCTTTTTTGGGATTTGTCCAAACATGCTGCTGTGCATTGTGAACCCGTTGATTTTCAGCAAAAACAATAGCTTCTTGTTGATGTCATTGCTCTTTGAAATTGTTGTAACACACATCTAAATGCTGCAAAACAGCAAAACGTCATTGACTTAATAGTTAGTCAATGATTTTTACTTGTGTTTTGCATTGCGCTTATATTCAGTGTATTTTGATTAATTTGATATGTAGTTTCTATGACTATACTATGGTTACTGTGTAGGAACACCATAGCTCTTCTGCGCTGTTACATTGCATTTAGTGGTTTGTAAAGCAGCTCTGGTAAAGCTATAAAGCCAAACATAAATAACCTGTGAAACTGCTTCAGCTTCCATTATGGCCTGGAGCACTTTAAAAAAATGTCCAGTATATTATTAATTTCATTTCATTCTTTTAGCTCATCAAGGCCAACATACTGCAATCCCATGCTTATTCCTATTCCTCAATGCATCCAAGATCAATTTTGTTGTGCAAATGTGCACCACAGACCACTTGGTTTTGGCAGTTAATATTTTTTGGCAAATATTTCTTCTTTTTTTTAAGGTCCTGCTACACCAGGTCTTGTACTTCTCCATGAAAGGTTTGCAGGCAGTGGAAACTTTGAGCTTAGATTAATCTTTTTATTTACTGTCATATATTCAAAGTTACTGAATTAATATAACCTAGCATACAACTGTAAGTTTTTGCTTTCAGAGAGCTGATGAATATCATGCCTCTTTACAATCTCCTTAGTAATCCCAGCTAAAATGTAAGGATCTAAAAACGAGAATAAGTTTGCATAGCTATTGTACGATGAGATTACAACCGTTTTCGTGGATGGTTGTGTTATGTCATTAACTGAAATGCCCGTGGCATGCATCTAATAAGTCATATACTCCAAAAAAGTAAAGAAGGCACATAGCTGGAATATATGTACAAGGACAATGTTTTTATGGAGAGTTTGTGCTAAGCTTTTGTGGCATCCTTATGCTACTTTGTGCAGGAACTCACTTTCCTCTCTCCATTTTGTTGACTTGTATGGAAAAAACTTCCACATACTACTTTGTTTTAAAATACCTACCGTAGTCATGTAGGATTTGGCCTCTGGGAATACTTAATTGCACATAACTAAAACAAGATGGTATCTTTCAAGATTTTCTTTTTTTATTGCTTCAGCGATGACAGATGGTAGAAAAGGTGGGATAGGCATAAAATTAGTTGGCAGCTCATTAATCACCTCAATAATTGTTCTATTTATGCTAATTACATTTTATTCTCACGTACCTTTGTACTTGCCATTGTGAATCATCCGAAACCTATAGACCACAAATTTTTTTTCTGTGTTGTTGTTTTTGTTTTTTGGTTTTTTTGTCGTTATTCACAGGGCTCCTAAAGTGTTAAGCCACATATTCCCAAACTTAGACCCAAATACAGACATTTACTCTCCAAGATATCTGGGCTGCATGTATCTGAAACCTTTAGTGGTATTCATTTATGACAGCACGTTCCTTTACGCAAGTCACATCACACAGCATCGAAAGAGACGGATGTCACAGTGATGGCGTCGCCTTTGTAGTTGAGCTGCAGTAGAGGATTGGGTAGTAAGCACGCAGTGCCAAAATATGAACTGACTGATCTACCTGTTTATTTTAGCACACATTTTCCCACAGCATTTCTTTTACCAGACAATCCCTCTCTCACAACTGTGTGTTTTATTGATGTAATGCAAATAATAGAAAGTGGGGCAGAGGGATAAAGGTATCTAATGCTGTGTGGTGACTGTGCTGAGTAGGGCTGTCTTTGTTTTGTATGGTTGTAATGAGGCTGACGTCTGTCTTGTATCTGTTAACATACTGTATTCCTGATAGCCACTTAGGGAACCATGACACTATGCAAGCATCTGATCTGCTAGTTATACAGAAAAAATATCTACATCACAAATCAAAAAGCCTGATAATGGACTCAGATAGCACTCAGTATTCTCAGGCAGCATTTTTTTGCAGATTCACCTTCTCTGATGATTGTCAATGGCTCTCCCTACTTCCATCTAAAGCATAAATATTAATCTAACATTGATGACTTCGTCAGGCTTTTCGGTATTTCAAACCATTTTCTAGTGGTACTTGTGAGCTTAAAGCTTTGTTCCATTTGTTTTGTAAAGTAAAACCTTGTTGATTGGCCATTTGACAAAAACAATCATTTCCGAATGTACTTAAAGATTATTAAAGGATGCAGAAGAAAGAAGAAATTTTGCATTCAATTAATCAAGCATAACATTGAATGAATATATATTCAACCATCAATAAGAAATAACGCAACTGATAAGTTCTATTACAAGATAAATTTTAATATCATCAAGCTGTGCCGTATTAATTTTAAAACTAGTTCTAACTCAGGATTAATAAATCCTAAATTAAGGACAATTTTTTTGACAGTAAAGATCAAAGGGTCCACCCCCTCGCATGGCTTTGTTGAAGTTAACTTTTTTGTCTGTTGTCTTATTTTTGCTCCCTCAGGGAAACCCAAGGTTGAGTTGACCTATGACAAGATGTACACAGTTACCAGCCGGGTGATGTTCACTGTTGGTAAAGAGGATGATGGTGTACCTGTGGTGTGCATCGTTGACCACCCTGCTGTCAAGGACTTCCGAGCACAGAAATACCTGGAGGTGCAGTGTAAGTATTTCTGCTTTGTATTTTGTTTCCGTTGTCGTTGACTAAAGTAAGAAATTAGAAATTTAATTTATTATATAAACTATTAAATGCTTCAAAATAAAGGTTACGTTATTTCATATCCTTTTGGTTGCTTCCTTGTGCCCAAAAATTGCAAAATAAGCTCCTTTTTTCAGTATGGATCTATTTAGCATGTTAACTAATTCTTTTTTAAATGTATTTTTCTCAAAAATTCAAACACTGTAGAAAATAAAGGGGTCCATCTCTATATATCTCTTTATTTATTTGGATAAGTTGCTCATATTTGCCTGAGTAAAAATTTGATATAACATGTATGGCAGTCACAATAACAGGAAATACCCTTGATCATATTATTTAATATGAATAAAATCTGAACTGGACTGGAGGAAAGTAGACTGCAAAATGACATCAGATTCACACATTTTTCCTTAAGTGCACGGCTTTTTGATTAGCAAGAAATGATCTAAGTCTATCATGGGGGAGGATTAGAAATGAATGGTTTTTAAATAACAGGATACGGTTTGGCCAGAAAATATTATTTTTTTCTTTTTCTACCCTTTTGATTTCATGAAGCAAGACATCCTTCTGTCCTGCATTTGCATTATTATCAGATGTGACAACAGAGCTCTGTGGTTTCATATTAAGAGCTCCCAGGCTTCATGCTTCCTTTGTTGTGACACAGATGCAAAGAAAACACAACAGACACGTTGGATGTGCAAAATGTAATAAAGAATAAATATATCAGGGTGCCTTTTCTTGGCTGCCCCGTGACCAACACAAGCTCCGTGCAGACTTTATTTCCCCAACAGTATATTTACTCTGCCTCTCCCTAGGAGCATACGGTGCTGAACGGACAGGAAGTCTGAGTAGATGCTCTCATAATTGAATGTGTACTAAAGATTTGCTGTGTGCAATTTTATGAAGAGGCAAACACCTGAGCACTATTGTAGTATTTTATGGTGTAACAATTCATGGATTGAGTAAATTTATGACAGATCAGAATAAAAAATACTTCAATAATCCCAGAGGGAAATTATTTAAGGTATAATCTTTTTTAAAAATTGAGTCAAAACTTTTACCATTGTCAGGGCTGCAGATTTGTTGATCTTTTGTACAGATCGAGAACATGTACAATTGGAAGAGATTACAATTCTTAAACTGAAACTCATCACTTCGAGTGTTACCACTTGTTAGAGTACACAAGTTCTGTGTATCATTCAATATTATGTGATTCTTTTATAAAGCGAAAGTTATATTTATTTGCCTTTGGATTCATATATGGAGTTATTCATCAAGTGTCCATGTTAAACTTATGAACCTCTTTACAGTTAGGCTTGTTCACTTCAGGTTCAGGCCCTACTCTTAACCTGTTTTCCAAACAGACATACATTTAAATTTAGGTTTACTTTCAAAGACATGCCTCTGTACGAATACTATTTGGTTCGCAGTGTTTTTTGTAGAAATCATGGATTACCCAGTAACATAACTTAACAAAGCTTATTTTTGCTCGCTTTAAATGAAGTGACTGTGAAACTCACCTCTTAATATTTTCTTATTATCCTACCCCTGCCATGCTCATCTGTGTATAGGCTCAGGAGTAGTATTAATTGCATTGATGAAAGTAAATTCAACCTGAACCAGAATAACAAGAGGAGAACGGTATCGGGAGGCTTTGGAGCAGCTCATGGTGTGGAGTATACATCAGTAAAACATGTGGAGGCATTGTAATTGCATTTTCAGGCATGGCTTTAACTGGGACATGGTCATGATTATTTACTGAAGACGTGACAGATGACAGAAGTACATGAAGGGAGACGCCAATGTCACCCTACTAATTCTACAAGACAACATGAACTTTTTATCTACCGGCTAATTGGAGTGTTAGGCCTTCGAAATTAGGAATAGGGATCGTATTAACACAGAATGATAACATTTATCATTTTAAAGTCTCTGTAACCTTGCATCTTTGGCCTCTGGCATGTCCTAGCATTCTATTTAAAAATAAAATTCCTTCTGTAGCTATCTGACCTTTCCATGTGAGCGTGGGAGGGAGAGATCAGTGCATCTACAGAGGCAGCATGGCATTTTGTTGGCCTCTGATAACACGGGGCTCACATAAACCAGCGGCTCAGTGCCTCACAGTGCCTCATGCAGGGAGCTCCTGCTGTCATGTACTTACTGGCATGTGCGGAAAACAGGCACAGACAGTCCCGCACTCTCTATGAACAAACAGGTACATAATATATGTAGATGTAGAAGTTGCGTTCAGTATGTTTAGATGATCACTAAATGCTAAATTTCTAATTTTTAGTTACTTTTTTGTTCTCCAGCTCAACGCTGGTATGATCCATGCTTCATAGATAGTAACGTGGCTGGTTCCAAATCTGAAATACTGAGAGATCCGCACTGGAGTTTATCACAATTAAGGACATGGCTTCAAGTAAGAATGGATCCAATTCAATTCAGATTTACAGGAATAAAAATAAAATGGGACAGTACTGTGTATAGTTTTGAAAAAAAAAAAACATACCGGAAACAAAACTCATAAAGCGTCATTTGAACAAAAAGTTAAATTCATGTTTAGGAGTCGTTTGTTTTGCTGCCTTGTTGTTTTTCCATAAGGTCAACCCGTTGCACGGAGATGGATATTCCTGTCTCGAGTGCTTATGAGTTGAGGCACGCAATGGAGAAAATAATTCATTTAGCATAATGATAACGGCCTTTATGCACATGGTAGACACCATCTCATTTCCACCGAAGTGGGAGTATTTCAACCAGGCAGTGCAGTGTTTTCTCATCATACATAAACTAGAAAGCTTCAATATAACTACCTGAGGCTATCAAAACGACCCACAGAAGCTTAGCGTCCTCTGTCTTTATGGCTCCTAGAGAACAAGGTCAGATGACATTCTGAGCAAAGAAAAAGGTTGCAGGCTGCCTGAAGTGGAAATAAAGCCAAAGGGCTTCTGTCTAAATCCATGCATGCCCACAGAGTAGAAGACTTGGCTGTTTGCCCATCTGCTGTCCATCACCAGAGCGGAAAGCCAGCCCCTGACAGGGTGTGATTTAGACAGATGGACGACCAGACATGTGTTGTTTATTGCTGAGAAGGTCGAACAACAGTGTAGAACTTTATGCCTGCTTTCGAAATCACAACTCTCACAAAATCGCTCGGTCCACAGGCTGAGTAAAAATGCATGCATCGGTACATTTAAGCCATAAACCTGGGAAGAGAACAACAAGAACTGACATCACAATTGAAAAGCTGTAATTTCGCTGTTCTGCAATGAACTGGTGAGAAAAGAGTCACCTCTAGAAATATTTCTGTCTCGCTTTCATTAAATTATGAATGTTTGTCTTAAGATAAATCACTTTGCATATGTACAATGAAGATTATTGTTAATCATCGTAAAATTAATAAATGGTTCCTTTACTGTGTCTCAGGAGAGTGGACACAATAAACTAAACAAACAGAGACCGTCTAAGCACCCCTCCAGTGTATCGAAGCAACATACTGACTATTTTCTCAGACTTTAGATGGTGTTTTTGTTTGGATTCTCCTTACAAATAGCACAAGGAGGGTCCAGACCTGAAGACTGCCTAACTTATAAAGTAGAGACAGCAACAACTCGAATTCACTTTCAGTTTTAAGTCACACCCACCTTGACTGAACTTGTGGATCATGTAGCTTTCTTCTTTTGTCAGTAATGCTACCTTTTATATAAAGGTTTGGCCTTTCAGGACACACAAATGAAACTACACATAGCTGCCATTTATCTTTTTGCATCTGCTGTTGTTGTAATCCCAAACTTTTTAGGAAATTTCCTTCCCCTTAGCTTTTTAAAAACAGCGGCTATATTCCTGAGAGTTTAACCGTCATGGAGAGCTCGCACTGACATTTCCCTGTTCAGCATTAAACACCCAGCTGTTTAACCCCCTAAAGGAGGTGACAATTCCAACAGAAATGCAATTTTAGTGGGATATTTTAGGAAAAATGTTTACATTTATTGAATGTGATGAAATTTGTGATGAAACCGATTAACCCCTACTTTTTCTAATAGAGACAAGTTACTAAGATCAGCTCTTTTCCTTTCACTCTTTTTCCAGAAATTGAATCCCTACAGAATATTAAAGCACTGTTCTTGTTTCAAATGTCAAAACTAATCAAATGCCAAAACCTAGGTTATAGCAGGGATTTAATACATTCTATGAACCACCACACCACCAGCTCTTGCTGGTCTTCACTTAAGGTGTCATGCTAGATTTATATCACATTACTTGTCTTAGATATCTAGGTACTTTTCATTAGCTGCCATTAGCTTGTTGTCTGAGTAAATATCACTTTACAATTCATATTAGCTCTGAGAAATAGGTTGCCCAGAGCCTGAAGAGCAGTGCTCCTTAATGTTGTCTCCGATGTAAAATGAGCCAGTATCTTCATCATCAAAGAGATAAATTCATATACATATATCAAACTAGAGTGCACCTCATACTGATCCCATTTGACAAGTCAAGGACATTGAGATCTATCTTATTTTTAACAGAAATCATCTTGCAGATTTGCTCCATGTTGCTTCAATGTCATTTTTCTGAATTGTAACGGTTAAAACTGGAATAATCAAGATTGAAACATGTTTTGCTGCTTTCACAGGACATTACATGCGTGCGCATCCTTTAAAGCAAATCCAGAAATCTGTTTAACACAATCATGAGTTGCATATCTTTTGTTTTGTCAGTTATATTGTGGCAGTATTTATTTTTTATCAATATTTCTTTTATCCTTTCAGACAAACCGGAAGTGAAGATCATGGTTGAGTTTCCTCAGGGATTGACAAGAGAGGGAGAGAACCTGGCCCTTGCATGTCAAGCCAAAGGCAAACCCCAGTAAGACACACTCACACACACTTAATACCCAATTAAACGTAACTATGGGAAGTGAAAAGCAACTTTGACCTGCATCTTTCTACACTGGCTCACGACCCAGAATCTCATTCCTCCATGTCATTTTGCTGGTGTGTGCCCTTTCCTTTTACTGATTTGCTTATTTCATTATTCTTTTGTAAACCCTAACCCTAACCCCATAAATATTTTTTTAATAGTATTGAATAACATGTGTACCTGAATAACATGCGCAAAAAGACGGTCACTTGATAACACATATCAGGATATCATCCAAGTAGTAATACTTATCAGCTTTTAAAACTGAAACATACTATCAGTACAAGCTTAGATCAACAAGAACTCGCTATTACATTTTTAGTCAAACAGTAGGATGAGAATGGCAAATGTCCATTGTGACTGCTTCCAAAAGAAGGTAAGTGGCAGTGAGCAGCTTATCAAAGTCAAGAGACTGAACTGGTGTTGATGGCATCACATTTAGATAGAACCAAACACAACAAATCAACACGAAAAAAAGCACATACACAACTGCCAAGCAGTTGTGTATGTGTATGATTTGGGATTATTTTGCAACCGTGCCTGTTGGCTTTTTCCCCTTACAAATGCAACCCTTGTATTTATCTTGAAGCAAGCACTAATGCAGAATACTGGACTCCAGTTGAGGCTGCATTCCAGGGCAACTGCTCTTACCCCTGAGCTACGGTAGCACTGCCTATCTTTATTTTATTTAATTTTATTTTGTGGGAAACCTTATCATCAAACCTCTAATCCACAAGCTGCAGAATAGGGGACTGTCAGAGTTCATAAAGGATGAGGAATTGACACTGTATCTATGTGTTTGCTTACTAAGAATATATTGTATTGTGTGCTTTCTCTGCTGACAGTTTGCTACAACAGTTTGCAACTATATGCATGGGTCCCTCCTTGTTTTTGTGTGCACAATGCAGCAGATATTTTTATGTGAGCCCAATATGACAATTAAACAATTTTACTGGTAAAAGATAATCCTGGAATGCATTCCACTGGCAAAATAAATGTAGAGCAATCTATTTCAAGCAATGCTTGAGAATCTGGCTGTATTTGTTCCCCTTTTCCACCCCAACATATTTAGCAATCAATCAAATCATTAAAAACAAACCTCCTTCTGAGCCCCGCTATACATGTGAATGCACTGTCATGCTGAAGAATCTAACAATTCAGATCACAAAAATTTGGAATTTTAATGAACATGGGTAGGAAGATGTCACAGGACGTATGTTACATTGCAATATAAAATATATGACAGTGCTGTGCGTTGTAGTCAGAAAACTTCCCATGTTTTGGCATTATATTTAAAATTTGCTTCAACATTCTCAGATTTCCTGTCTTTGCAGAGCAGAGACTAAAGTTATTTTAAAAAAGTGACGGAGCCAAGAAAAAAAATGCAAAACACAGTATTCATGTCATTTAGGTCTCTTATGCATCAAGCATACATTTTTCCCACCTTAAATCTTTAGCAAAAAGAATTTACTTTGTGTCAAAAGTTTATTTTTTTATGGCAAAAGCTGGTTGTTGTCTAGTTGGGTGACCTGGTACGGCACCAAACAGTGTCATGCTAGGTTGGAAACTAGAGTTGTGACTCCATTATCTCAGCTTCCAGGGGCTGGAGGGAAGTTTCAGGCCCAGAAAAGTGCATAACAATAGTTGGTATACGAGTCAGAGATACATAGTTTCAAAAGTAAAAAAATAGGGTTATTTTGCCTGTTTGTTTTTTTTTTGTGACCCATTCAATATATTGACCCTGTTCAACCCTATTCCTTTCGTTTGCTATACCTGGTGAATCTCTTATGTGGTTGTCTGATATAATGAATGTCTTGTCTGTTGTCATTGATGCAGCTCACTTGTACTCCAGAGAACTAATGCCTCAGGCATTCTATGAATGTTTGTGGATAGCCATGGAAGTTCCAGTGTGCATAGGCATATTATCTTTTTTGCCTGACTGAACTCCAGTACTAAGCTCTGTCTGGAATGTTCAGGCTTTTCCAATAAGTTTTCCAACCCTTAATGGTCCTCCTTTATTTACAGCTTATATTAGTTTCACCAGTTTGCTGGATAGAATTCTACTTTTTAATGTTGTATCAAAATCAGAAGCATTTACTCTACTTACAAAGCTGGCCCAGTTTATGCATAAAACCATTTAAAAATATTCAAGTACTAAATATTCCGCAGTTCATTTACAAGTTATTGATCTGTAGATGAACCAGGAGTGGTACACACATATGAGAAGTACAATTCTTCATTGCTCTAATTTGTAGCTCCCAGCTCTAATTTTTTGTGAGAAAATAAAAAGCAAGTGATCCATAAGATCGTTGGCCTGATAGTAACTGGGTCCGAACATATCTTACATTTTGAGAGTAGATATTTCACAATCACTCAATATAATTGCCGAGACTTCTCTTTTCAGAACTTACAAAAAGAACATTTGAAAACCGATCAGTAATTATAAAATACAACAGAATGGCTAAATGATGATTTCTTTAGTTTCTGATGTCTGAAACGAAAAGAACTGAGCAGAGAAGGAAATTCAAATTTGTTGCAGGAAGAATTTTCTCAGGGAGAGGTATATATAATTAAGAATGCTATTCTTAATTATCAGTGCAAATATTCTTAAGCTTTCTGTGTAGAATAAGACAATATGATACATTTACAGTATTGAACGTGTGCTTCCGAAGTCAGTTTTGTTATTACACTTAAATGATTGTTTTGTACTGCACAACTCTGAGCATCTTGAGATAATCTTTCCCACCTAGTTCCAAACTCAGAGGCTTTTATCAGCGCTAATCAATTCATAGAAATATGTTGCCCTATCATCTGAAAGATCTTGCTCGTTGCTCATACGACTGTGACTGTCCCCAAGTATCATCAGTTGGATGGCAGGTTTTTTTTGTGAGATGACATGCTATAATGTGTAAATTAATCCATCAAAGTGAACAGGGTTTCGTAAAAGAGTGAGAGCTTTCAGCATGATGGCTGCTGAACTATGCAAACATTAACATACTGTAGTTGGTATTATTTGTATTAGTTTACGTACAAGGCAGTTCAGATTTAAACATCAGATCAGACCACAGTTGTGAAAACTTCATCACATGGAGTCACATCAGTGGCGGACCGAGCATTTCACACCTAGGCCTTCAGTAGTGCTCTGTCTGAATCAATTCACCCCTCAATAACTATTTTATGGTTATAGAAATCATTTTATTGTGTAGAAATACAGTAGGGATGTCCCGATCCAGCTTTTTGTATTAAAGTTGAACGTTATTTATCTACTTATTTGGTTGTCAGACTCATGTTGAACAGGGATTTACTCTGATAACAACTTAAAGTTTAGGACACAGACCTGTGGGTTAGGAGATGCTAATGCTAATGCTCATGTGGGATCGGACTTTTAAAAAAAATGGATCTGGATCGGCAGTTTTTCATGCCAGCCGATGCGATCCAAATATCGGGACAAGCCTAAAATACAGTATAATGATCAGGGGTGCACAAGTCTTCTACCACTGCAGATTCAGCTGCGACCCCCCCCCCAAAAAAAACATCAATAATATCCTCATAAACTCGCAATATTATTTAGGAAAAAGCAACATTTTATTCACTTACTTTTCTTGAAAAGTGCGTTTTGAAAATGGTCTTGACAGTAAATCCGCAACCAAATCATAAAATAGCTATTACACCAACACAACTATATTTCGGGTTGTTTGCTAGCTTTGCCGCTGATTGGATATCTGACTATCCAATCAGCGGGTGTGAATACGGTGACGTTACCTTAGGCCTGCTAGAATGCCCTGCCGCACCAACTTAAAATCTGATTGGTTAAAGCAACAGTGTACTCTACATGTATTTTCTGTTGGGGGGGGGCCTGCAGAACGGATTGTGAAGGCCTCCAGGCAGACATCTTTGACTTTTACCCTGCCTAGCGACAAATGATGGCTGAAATGTGATTGGTTAAATGCTTTTATATGAAAATACATCATTGGAAACACCGCAACCAGGGGAAAAGCTACGAAAGGAAGCGGACAGACTATTTAGAGATATTTAATAAGTTTCCATGGACAAAATATAATTAACAGCAGTCTGTGATTCAGATATTTTCTTAGGCCCGCAGAGAAGGCCTTGCAGGCCCTGACGGCCCGCCACTGAGTTACATACATATAATGATACAAGTGATAAATACAATTTATAAATACAAAGAACTTAGTCGAGGACTAAAAAGCATTTTTATGATAAGGTGTTCTGAGAGGTTTATAAGAAAAGAATAGTTGATGAGCTTGGATTCAAAGTATTTTAATCAAGTCAGGAGTAAAGCGTCTGTTGAACATAATAGGGCTGAGAAGGTCGGCTTAAACTTTCCAGCGGCTCCTTCAGCATGGCATTTTTTAAATATAACATGTTATTTTTCCTTCATAATTGTACTTTATCCTGACAAACACGTATCCTTACGAATGACTGAGCAAGCCAAGACTGACTGTAAATAACCGTACCGGCACATCTGATACAGACAGCAAACACGCTGTCAGGACCACCTTAGTTCTCTGAACTGACGCAAAATACACCTGTATGATGAATTCTGTTTTTTTTTTATTTAGCTTCTATTTGTTTACATATCTACCTGTATGTCCTTGTTTTTTTTTCTTTTTCAAATGATACATTTACAAACAACACAGTTATCCTTGAGGTTCTGTGTACTGTCTTATGAATCATCGTTGGGTTTTATGAGATTTATTTATTTATTTATTCATTTTAGGTAATGCTATAATAAGTGTGTGGCTAATCAACTTCAAATGTGGCTAATTAAAATTCCTTGCAATTTACCACAGTGACTAAAAGCTTTTGAACCCCAGAGAGGACCCTGCTAATGGAATCTAATTGTGTTAGAGACTGCAGTCCCAAATACATGTGGAGCATACTGAAAAACTGTGTGGACATGTGATGGCCTTTTTTTTTTTACATTAAAGTGATACTGATGACAACAGACATTCCTTTAGCCTGTAGACAAACATCAACTTAAAAAGGGAAAACAAAGATTTTCTTTAAACTTTCAAATGGGAATCCATTGATACAAAAGATTGTATGAATTACAATCCTTTGTAACCAGTCCGGGTTCAAAAGTGGCTATTCCACTGAAATGGCTCCGCTGCATGTTACAGAAGCCTTAAAAAAAAAAATCAGAGCAGCAGCTAAGTCCTCAGCATTCATCGTACTCGACTTGTCTGTTGCTTTTGACACAGTCATGACATCCTTTTGTCCATACTCTCTATCATGGGTCATAGCTCACTGGTCAGTCATTCAGAGTATCCTGGCTTGGTCCTACTTCTGCAGCAGCACCTAACCTCAGGGGTCCCTAAAGTTCAGTACTAGGAGCTTATGTCTTTGCCACCTCTTTTACACCACTTCACCGGGCCAGATCATGTGATCACATGGCTTCTCATACCACTGCTGTGCTGGCGATACTCAGCTCTGTCTGTCATTCCCACCTGGCGACCACATTTTCTTAGCATGTATCTCAGTATGTCTGTCTGAAATATCAAAATTCATTAAAACCCATTACCTCCAACTAAATCTCTCAAAAACCAAAATGCTTGTCCTCCCTTCCAAACCAACCATCCACTACAGTATTTTCATCCAAAGTTAATCTGTATCTCTTGCTCCATCAAAGGTAGCTTGAAACTTAGGTGTCATAATTGATGACCAGCTGACCTGTAAAGATAATATTCCCTCTGTTGTTCATGACGCTTTACATAACTACATATAATACATAACATAAGAAAGATCCAGCTGTACCTACCCTAACATGCCACCAGCTCCTTGAGCAGTCTGTGGTCATCTCCCTCCTGGACTCCTGTAATTCTCTCCTAATTGGTCTCCTCGCCTGTAGTGTGAAAACTCTACAGAAGGTCCAGAATGCGGCAGCGCATCTTGTCCTCAATAAGCCTGAAAACAATGGTACGCCTCTTGCCTTGGCTCTTGGCTCCATGACCCTGCTAGAAATAAGAAATTTACTTAGTTTGTTAAACTAAGCTTTTATTTCTAAAAAATGGTTTAATGTGCCATCTTCTGTTGGAGTTGGATAACTTATTGCTTATTACTTACCATACTTATGTTCTGGACTGTAAAATTTCGATGCGATCCCAAACATTCCACTTCACTTTGGAAAATCTTTTTTTCATTCGGTCTAAAATTTTGTATGATTCTTTTGAAGTGCTTCTACACCAACACGCAAACCCAATAAAGATCCCTCTCCAAAAGTTGTTATACTCAGCATACACACAAGAGTTTTCGTCATATTCATTTCATGAAGATGAAAACACAATCAATACAGTGAGACGGGAATTGGGAGTCATTTTCATTAGAGCTGCAGAGAGCTGTGCAGTCATTACCACCAGATAGCAGAGAGGGCCCTGGCTACAGCCATTTGTATTCTAGACACCTGCCCTTCCTCTCTCCTTGCAACCCCATCTTACCTCATTGGTCTATCTCTGTCGATCTCCCTTTTCAGTATTTTTTTTTTCATTCTCACAATACCACTCCAGCTATACATATATATATATTATTTTTCCTATAGGTTATGTCTCTCCCTTCATTTTCACAAGATAATAATATATTTATGCTTTGTTTAGTTTCATACCTCTTCTTGAGAATATTTGCAATAGACACTGCGGTCTTTCATTTGAGCTGTCCACCACAGATATTAAGCACACTGGTTTGTTTTGCACTTTCTTCAACTGCTATTTCACATTTCCATCTGCTGTATTTATTGCCATCGTTTCCCCGTCTTCCAGTTGCTTGCTTCCCCCACATTCACTTTTTACTAAAGGAAGGAAAAAAAACTTAGAACGTTGCAAAAAAATGCAGCAAAAGAGAGCATCAGTGCACGCTCAGGGGAAATAAGAGTAGCAGGCAGCAGTTGTTGAAAGCTGCTGCAGTAGAGGTGTTTTGTCTTTTTCTTTTCACCTCACCCTCTGTGACTCTGTGCACTAGAAGCTCATTGTCATAAAAATGGAATCTGTCACCCTGCCATACACCTCCGTCAAGGTAGAAGGGAGAACAAAGAAAGAAGCTTAGTTGACACTCACCTGCACAGAAGTATACAATAATGAAAAAATGTGAAACATTCAAAACCAGGCTGTTATAATTGTTGTCTTTAACTGTACTCAAAGGGAAGAATGTAATTTCCATATCATTATAGAATGGCTGGTAACTTGAAATAAATAGTTTTTTTTCTCAGAGAATACTTAAAAAGCTACACGAAAGGATTTTATATTTGTATGCTTTGAAAAAGAATAAGTTGCTTAAAATGGTGCCAAAACGTTGGAAATGCTGGAGATATGATTTAGGAATGATTCCATTATCTCGACAGTGCCATTTGGATATTGTGCAGAGAAAAAAAGCATGGTTTATGTGATTCATAGATGCTCACAAGATTTAAGCTGTGTGCCAAGCAGCACTGCCTGAAAGACAATTTAAAAAAGGGCCTCTTATGGGTGGGCACGAAATCCCACCACATCCCATCACATATTCTAACATCTGGAGATCAAGTGCTCTGGACAAGATTTAATTTGTAAAACAAGATGTATTGACAAGAGAGATCTGGTGGAATCCAGAAATATTGTGAAGGGTGTTCAAACAGAATTACTTTATTTGATATTCCTGTATAATTTTGTTAGTCTAGTATAGCATACTGACCAAAAGTTGTTTGTGGCCTGAAATTGATTGAGTACCGGGACAACAAGACAGAAAGACAAACTAAACAGCCAAGCTTTTCAAGTCAGCAACTGGATATCAAAGACACAGACTCTGGAGGAAGAGAAGTCTATAGAGATGAAAAAAATTAAACTACATGCATCCCAGCATTAAAACATGCATATCAAGTAAAACAGATGAGTATATAGATTTAGAGTATGGCCCCAATGCATTATAGTATAAGTTAGGTATAAGTATGGTATAAGTTAGGGATGGTTCATAATCACCTAAGTTAGGACTAACTATTAGGTATAACAGACTTTAAGTCTATCCTGGGGGCTTGTTTAATAGGAAAAAAGTCTGATATCTAAAGACTTTTGTTGTTTTTTTCTAAATTAAGAAACTTCATCAACCACAAGAAAGCTAGCAGTCGAAGAGCAAAGAGCTCTGTTGAGATAATACACTGTGCTCCTAAAGACATGATGAAATTAGGTCAGTATTGGCTTTGTGTGTATAAAGCTTTTAGTATACTACCCTGGATTTAAACAGATATGTATTTTCTATTCTAAAGTAGCATTTTTTCTTTCTACTGCTTGTTAAGGTATCGTTCAAGGGCGTGGTATCTAGAGGATGACTAAGTGAGCGCAATCAGACATCGAAGAAGTGATAACAAATTTAAAAAAGTTTGTTTTCATTGTGTTTTGTTGTATTTAAACTTTTTTTGTTTTTCATCTCTCTAAAATGGAATCATTTTTTACTGGTATATTATAATTATATAAAACTTTACTACTACATCTAGTTGTTTAATTGTCAAGCTGAAAATGTCGTTTAGAAACTATTGCTTTTAAATTCCCTCAAATGATTTCCCATTTGTAATTAGGAATGTTTTATTTTAGCAATGAATAGGTTATAATCTTCTCCTCCTCTCCTTCATACCACTATCTCGTGTTCTAATTTCAGGCCGCAGCGGGTGAACTGGTTGAAGGTTGATGATGATGTGCCATCCCACGCTGTCATCACTGGTGGCGATCTTTATATTGAAAACCTAAACAAGTCATACAATGGAACATACCGCTGTGTGGCATCCAACTCAGTTGGGGAATCATATGATGACTACATCCTCTACGTCTATGGTAAATTCAAACTGATCTTTCTTTGAGCCATGAACACGTGATGTTATAGTTGAGTATTTATTATTATTATTATGTATCAGTGGTTGTTTTTACTCTCATTGGTCTCCCAGCTTTTCTCTGTGTTTTTTTACAATGTAAAGACGTATATAAAAGTTGTTTCTTGGTTAACAGTTTTTGCCCTAGCCTTTATGATCAGTTGCTATATGACCAAATATGAGAGACTAAACAAATACAGCTAAAAAAAAATCTATTTGTTAAACATTAAACCATCTTTTAAACTTGCAGTTTGGAAAAATGCAGGCAAACTATCATCATCTTTGATCAGAAGACTGGTTCACTGGTTTCTGCTCCTTAGGATATCTTTAATATTATACTCTTTTAATTGGTTACAGACAAAAACAGTATGCCCTTTCCATCCTTTTCTCTCTGTTTTATATTCCCAGTTTAACTTTATCAAAAGGAAGAAAAAAAGGATGATTTTTTAAAATGGAAAATAACTTTAAAAAAATTATACTCTGCATTTGTATCTTAATATTGCATTTTTGAGTTTGAAGACCTACTAAGATTTCTTTTACACAGGATAATTTGGTATTGGAACAAATGTGTAGAAAAATACTACAGTTGGATGTACAATTTTTTTTATTGTTGAGAAAAAATGGAAAATAAGTTTTCAAAAATACCACATTGAATAAATCAGATAATCAGTCGAATATGTTGGGGAAAAAATGTTTAAAAAGGTTGAGCTAACTGCTGTTACTGCCGTTCAATGATCTGAAGAAGTGTTGTCAATTTTTCCTTGGAAGAAATTTTCCTTGGAAGACTTTTTTTTAATGATCTTTGCTTGTCAGTCTGGCTGACAGATTAGATAAAACAGATTGTTGCTCAGTCTTGATTTTTAGCCAGTGATTGAAAACAAAACTCTGATATCATGTTGAGTATAACTGAGCAAAATTATTTTATCAATATCCTTAATGTGTAAAATGTACCGGATAAAATGTTGTCTCTTGTACATTTATTCTTTCATTCATTCTTGCTGGTTAACTGCTCAGTTTTTGTAAAAAAAAAACATTTGGGAGTGAAGGACAAAAGTTTGGGCATGTCTCTGTGAATGTTATGAACCCCTGTTTTCCCATCAGGTTCAAATCTAGTTTAGTTGTTTACAGAGGTTGGCAAGAAAATTCCCTTACTGCAAATGTAATGTTCACTCTAAAGGTAACCCGACTTCACTGACTCCATTGAGTTATTGGATTTCATTTCTAATATATCAGTCCAGAGGTCATGCATCACTTTTTCATTACATCTCAATTTAAGTCAAGTCAGTATTATTTTAAACCCCAAAGTTCTGTACTTGCATAATGTTTTTATAATCCCTACAGCACTGTAACCACCATTCAGGTAAGAAAACTCAGCCTTTTAATATCAGCTGGGGGATCAGTAGATGTGTTTGGTGCGTAAGCTACTGAGAACTGTTGCTCCTTTTTATATAACTGGATTATCCTTTAACCTGCTTCCACCCACTTTTGCCAGATTTCATCATTTTTATAGAAATTCCATATTGATCCAGCATTCTCCTTCCTAACTGTATAATGCTACATGCTTTTTTGTATTGTTAATACCAAAGACAATTTTCTCCCTGAGCAGGGCATTTTACTACAATGTCTTTGTTTTTTCCAACCAAAAGGACTTTCTTATTGGTAGAGTTTTGCTAGACCTTAAGAACACAGACAAATTATTTCACTGCTATTGTAAGAGGGAATTAGTGGATTGAAAAGGCATTTTTTATGTATGAGGTGAATGAAAGACCAGTACCTTATGGACACCTGCTGAAAAAATGTTATGTACTGCTAGGCAATAAGCTGTGCTAATGATGTGTGCAATAAACAACAGAGCTACAGCCACACATCAGAAAACAACAGTTAACTGCCATCTGCTATAAGCTAGGAGAGTGGTGTAAAGCTATTCGAGGGGTTTGAAGAGCTCCCCAAATTGGTTTCTACTCATAACGACGTTCATTACAGTCCACACAAGAAAAATTAATAACAACTTCAATCTAATCCAATACAGTTAAATGTTGAATAGAATTTAATGTGTAGTCCCTTCCTGATCCTTTGATTGTGTCTGGCATTTGCTGCTGAGGTATTTTTGCAGGTCACTGAGTCATTGGAGTGCTGCAGTAGGATGAAAAACTGCACTTGTATTTTTTTCATAGTTCTGTCAAAGAGAGACTGTTCAAAGCATTTCTAAACTCTCCCTGCCAGAAAAGGGTCACACAGATAAAGTCTTTAGATGCTATAGAAAGTTCATAGAGGACATTTTTCATCTTCCAATAGTGATTCAAGGAAAGATTTTAATACATTTCCACAATTTGAAGTCATACAAATTTCTTGGATCAGCACATTAAAAATAGCACTTTAACAAAATAATTGTTTGCTAAATGAAATTATTATAGCCTATTTGGTTCCTATAATCAGTTATTCCCATGCTGCCTCCACTAGTGTGATGTAACTCCAGAACCCCTCTAGAGAAAGCAAGTATGTCCACATTTTGACAACTGTGTTGCAACTTAGCGTGTTATGAAGACCATAGAATATAAAAAGTGCTTTTTTCTTTGTTGTCAACAGGTTTTATTTACCAGAGTGCCAGAAACTAAACATAAACTCTGGTTAGTATATGCATACAGGCACATGTTTCCTGTGCTCAATAAAATAAAGCCACTTGCCTGTTTGGTTGCAACAGTTAGTCATCAAATTGTATCCTAACTTCCTCGCTTGGAAGGGAAGTTATCCAATGCTGGATTTATGTACAAAGATGTAATGTAACATGCTTTGTTATCAAATTCAGTTTTGTCAGTAACCACTATAAATGTGACAGTAGCCATTATCGCTTTTGTGCACACTCAATGTGTTGACAGATGTGTCTCCGATGATGTGTTGTAATGTCGAAGAGGCCAGAAAGACATCATGCAAAGACCAAAAAAATGTCAATCAACTATAGAGCCAAACTGTGTAATGCAGGTTTTAAATGGCTGTAGTATATCAGCCCACAGCCAGTTCAGGACATTTTCAGGCACTTTTTGTAAATTCTGTACCAAAAAAAGGCAATTTTTTAATTTTTTTAATATCACAGTTGAGCAATGAATTCTATTTGGCCAAAATTGGTTTTGTAGTACTGCAACAAACAGATCTTGATTCAAGGCCCTAAAATGACTAATTAAATCCATGAAAACCTCTTCAGCCAACAGTTAAGCCAAAGGAGGAATCTTTTGTCCTGCTCTTTCATCATTACTCATCTGTTGGATGCTGCTGGATGAACATTTAAAACAGCAGAGATCTTTTTTTATATAGCAAAGCGCTTTCTGCTAGTTTAGGACTTAATTTAGGGCTGAATGAGTCAGTACTGACCATGTAAAATATAAAATCTTAGCAAAAATATCATGGAACCAAAATCAGTTTTGGTCTAGATGTGAACATGCAGCAGGGTTTGTAGTCGCATGAATAATCACTAAACTCAAGTAAACAAACATTTCACTAAACCATTTTGAATATTTAATGCATCCATGCTGATGTCTCAGTAGTGCTGAACAACATAAACCTATTGCCCCTTTCTCGTCATCCCTCAACTCCCCCTTTTAAGATGCAGCATGTGGGAAACTAAAAGCCTTGCAAAAAAACGGACAACCACAATTAAAGCCAAAGAAGGTATCCATTCGTTCTGAGCTCATCTTTGAATGAAAATTAATGTTAAGCACATCATGCTGAACATTCATTTTCCTAGTTGTAAGTCAGGATGCTGTTGCTTGAGATGTCAGAGGCTGATTTCAACATCATTTTTTCAAACTTCACCACCACACACAGAAACACCCCCCCCCCCTGTTGCCTCTGCACTATCAGCACAGTGAATGTACCTCTGCAGTCAACTATTTACATAAGCAACTTTTACTAAGGCACATTTGTACACAGAAACACTTGTCTGGACATCTCTACTCAGAGCAGCCCACAGGCCAAGGCTACCCCTATGGAACACTTAATGGAGCCTACAGGTGTGATATGAAATGCATGCACTTTTGTAGATTTTGGTCAAAACTACAGTTCAGTTCGAAACTGCAGTTCAGTTTATAGTAGGACAAGACCTTCCACTCATTGTCTCTGTAAAATCATCAACTCATAATCAAACAAAATAGAGGCATTATGCATGGATGTATTTTTAAAAGAAAGCTACTAAAAAGGAAATGCAGAGTTTGCTAAATTAAAACACCAAATACATAATGGAATATCAGATGTACTGTGTATAAGTTGTTTAATGGTTGTGCTATCCTCTAAACATCTCAAATGGTTTCAGTCAGATGAATGCATGCAGTATGCAGGCATGAGGATCATTAGTCCAGAGTTATGTGACAAAACTGAAAATGGACGAATTTGACAGGAAGAGGAAATGGAAGTGACAGTAAAGTGCAACTGGGATAGCTTGAACAACCAGAGATGAAGGCAGTCATTAAAGAACGGAACTCTCTTGTTGGACTTCTGCAGAGCCATAAATTGACATGAATTCTGATGAAAATCAGCATTATATGCTTTTGTAGCCTTTTGAAAATCAGCTGAGCTGAAAATGAATTATTGATAACATTCCATCATGGTGATTAGTTAAAACCCAAGACAACACCTTGAAATATTATGTGAAAACCTATGTATTCTAATTAAGCTTTTTTAAGGCAAGTAATCTAATTACGAGATGGAGTCTAATTCTCACGAGAAACCGGTTTCCAATTGAAAAAAATAAGATTTAAATGGCGTATTGTTTTTTTAAATCCTCTATACTTCAATCTTTTCATCCTAGCCTTTATTGTAAACATGTAGTGGACTAAAACGTATTCAAATCCAGTTACTTACCAATTATTTATGAAACTATGTCAAAAGAATTAAGCCTTTAATCAAGCTAATTTGACAGGTAAACTTTAACTTTTGTTAGTTTTTTGTAAATAATGTAAGGCTGAGTGTGTAAACCAGTTTAACAATGGTTGGGATTAAGCACAGGCTGTTTTAGATACAGATGTAGGGTGTGAGAAATATACAGATATGATTGAGGTCGTATGTAAATCTCAGTCTCTCTTTTGTTTCTTTTGACATCAACCCTTCATTACCCATTCTCCCAATGAAACAGGGGATCCCTTGCTGTATCATTTTTATCAGCAGGATGAAAAGTTTGGGTCATTAAATTCCCAGCTGTAGGAAGTATGTTGACTTCCTACAACTGGGGAGTGTAGAAATTGGAGGTTCCTCATCGTCCTGAAGAGAGAGTTAGGTGCAACCAGAGTCACAGTAAAAGAAGAATAACAGGAAGAAATCCTGGCACTATCTGTTGATAAAAGCGGGAAGTTGAATTTTCTCTAGCTGAAACTTTGATAGCCAGAAGAAAAAGGTACTGTTCAGTGCTGTATGGCAATCAAAAGACTGGCGCTACAGGTTTTTGGATTTTCCATGCAACCTGCCAAACATCTGAGGATAAAAGACCGGCAGATCTTTTCATCCTCGTGTGTTTTAACTCCGACTGCGGTGTTTTAAAAAACATTCTTAGTCCTTATATTTGCCGCTTGCTCGTAGAAAATGAATGAAATAGCTGACTGGATTTCATCACTCTTCCGCAGCTGCCAGAACTGCAGTGACATACTGGCAGTGAAAGGGTGTTGGCTTATTCGACCCAGTCCCTTCACGGACTAATCCGACCTTACCTCTGGCTTTAACCACACCCCCTTTCACATTTATAAACCAACATTTGGCATCGACACATGACTATGGATAAAATCAGGAAATAAATCTGAATAAGATGACTTGTGGAGATACTAATGATTCAGGCTATCCTCCATCTGCACCATGATCTCATTCTTTGCATCCCTGGCCTCCTTCGGTCTCATCAACATCACTGAAACCCGGGTCCACTGACTGCAATAGATTCTTCCTGACTCTGCATTGTGCTCCTTCACCCGATGTCTCATCACTTCCTACTGCTGTTTTGAGGTTGAGCTCTCAGTTCCTGCTTCTCCATACAGCAGTATTGAGACCAACTTCTCAGCTTCTGGAGGAGACATTGTGAATGACTTCATAAAGCTCTGCCCGGTAGGATCTTCTTTCACCGTCTCAGGTTCCATAAGTCTCCACCAAGGCTATGGTACCTGAGGAACTGAAGCTGACAGAGATCTGAGCAAGTGGCAAATGTAGGCGCTAACAATGTCCTGAACACAGTCAGAGTTAAAGCACTTAAGGACGAAAAGATCTTATGTTTTATTCTCAGATAAAACGGCTTACACAGAAAAACCAATGACCTGTTGCACCTGTCTCTTCGATTGCCAGACGAAAGAAACATATTTTATTTTTAGCTAGAGAAAACTTGATCCAAACAGGATTAGAAGAACAGCAAAATCCAGGGTTTATGGACTTGTTTTATTACAGAGGGATGATTCTTTTTAATAAGACGCTAGCAGCCATGACCTTCTGCAGTATATGTTTTAAGTAATCCATTAAATTAACTCATGATGACTATCTGACTACAAGAGAGATCAGTTACCTATAATCTTCATGTAGAAGATCAGTTTAACTGTTGATGAAAGAAATATCAATAATAAGTAGTCAAGCAATCAGTTTGGTGAGTGGTTGAGGCTGTTGAGAGAGAACAAATGCACTCTCATGCCTTGATCAATTCACAGGTTATTGAGTCCTACAGATCTCAAACCCTGAGGAAGAGAGAGGCAGAGTAATCTCTCGTAGTTGGCTCCATGCCTCAAAATACTTTGCTTGAATAGAATTCAAAATAATTAAACAAAGAAAAACATTTGGTACCATCTCTGTTATCTTCATTAAGACCTCATTCAGTTCTGTCAGACTGTTAAAAAAAAGAGCATATACGCCTTTTAACTCTTTCAAAAAATCCCACAAGTTCAATGGTGAAGAGAGCAAATAAGTTTGAAATATCTGTCAACAACTTACCTGTTGTGAATGAGATTTCCATTTCATTTTGACTCAGAGTGATAATCATTTTTTCAGATTGTTTGATCTATTATAGTAGTACATTGTATAGATCCATGTCTCTCAATAGTGGAATGCATCCCTGTATAGACTATATTCCTGCTGATTTTTTTTAAGGTGATGGTGTTTCTATTATATTTATTGTTCTTTATAGTGTTTAATTTGATATCCAACTTTATGAAAATAGACTTAAGTTATATTAATGATAAATTATTATGATAACTAAACTAACTATGCCACAGTTGCTGGCTTGTGACAAATTATTATCATTGTGGCTTGGATGGAATTTGCCAAACAGCGAGTTTCTCAGATTGGGGCCAAGTCAAACAAACAAAAATAGAAAAATGCATTAATTAGAATTAGTCTTATTTTTTTACTTATTGTTCATTACAAGCCCCTCAGTACAAGTCTAATTCCATCACTACCAGACAGCCAAAACAAATGCAAAATAAATGTGTCTCAAATAATGTACTTGCTTGCAGGCTACTGTGACCCTAAGTGATGGAGAGCGCCATGAGTTTGTTTGATACTAACAATGTTAACAGTGAAGACAGTTCAGCCGGTACCGCTGCAACTCTCAGCGTCTCTCCTTACTTCACAGGACAAAAAAACACAACCATCAGGGTTTTCCTTTCACAGTTGAATGAAACTTCCTCCGAGGGGTTTTAAGTTGTTTACTGGCTACATCTTACCCAATAACTGAGTTCTTTTGTTCCCTGTTCCTTTACCACAATTGGATTTTATTGCACACCAGCAAAATGTGTAGTGTCCATTTTTGCTTTTGCTTTTGCTGTCATCTTACCACTTACCAAACACTACTCGTACATTAAAGTGCATGGCAGTTCCTTCACAAACCGCTGGCACTCTACATCTCCTAATATTACACGATTAGAAAAGGTGTGGATGTTCCCCAGATCAAAAGCGATTCACTCCCAAACCATAGAATTTAGAGACAGTATTATTTAGACAATTTTAGTCATCCGTCTGCCAATTTGTCCCTTTTCCATCTACGAAATGGGAGCAACGTTCCATAATGACTGACTTACCTTGAATTGTATTGCTCTATTGCACATAGAATCAAATCCCACTTTTGTACCAATTCCTTACATTTATTCAATTTCTACACATATAAAGACAGTTCACTCCAGTTCTTCAAAGGGCATTTTCCCTATTTAGCCCAAACTCAGACAAAATAGCAACAGTTACACTCCTTCTATGTAACAGGTTGGAAAAAAGAAGAAGCTAACTTTGGGTTTGTATTTGATTTGAAATTATGTTATTGGATTAAGTTTGTGTTCACATTTCTTGGACATACGACGAGAATACTGCAGTAACTGGTACCTTATTTGTTTGAATATTTGCAGAAAATATTAATGCTTTTGTAAATAAGTATTAAATCTTGTGCATTATAATGTGATTACTTGAAAATTTTCATAAATCATGTGATTTATTAAAAAAATTCTACATATGTATGTATGTATATGTATATGTGTGTGCGTGCGTGTGTGCGTGCTTGTACTTACATACACATATACATATATATTTGTATATATATATACACATACAGACATATATATTTAGATGTCATTGCTAATACATTAGCCCAGTTAACCAAAGATTAGAGGAAAAGTAACCTACATTCAGAGAAGCTCAACATCCTCTCTTTGAATTATTTTTGTCTCAGTAAATGTTGAATGAGTTCTTTACTCTGATCATCTCAAACATCTACAAGACTCTCACATTTATGAAAGGATGAACCCAATAAGGTAACAGGGCTCCTAAACTGGACTTCTTTGGCTCCACTGCATTGTTATATTGAGCTTTGTCTGTCAACTGACTCCCTGCCTTTGTTTGTCTTTCATAATGATCTATACAGCTTTTTTGTCTTCAAGGTTTTCTTTAAAAACAACAGTGTTGATTAATTAAAAACACGTCAATGTTTTGCTTAATTTGAATTCAAATCCATGATCACCTGAAGGTATTTTTGCACTTTTGCATTAGCTTCAGGCCCTGTTGTTTGGGGGAACACAGTCTCTTTTAGCCGTGGATTTAAATGACTTAATTTACCTTTGTTAAAGTACATAGAAAAGATTATTTTCTCAACTAACAGTTGCAAATTACTTGTACAACCCCTTCCCTCGGGGAAGACTACTTTTATATATTCAAAACAACCTCAGTGCCCTCTGGTAAGACAGCAAGTTAACTTTATTATCATCTTAATAGGACTTTTTCAAGTAGTTATTTAGAATTTGCATTAGTTTCACAGTTTAAATGAAAAAAAAAGTAAACATTTTGGATGTTTTCCATTTAATATGGCTGTTAATACAATTTTTACATTTGGAATGTAAGCAACTTGCAGCTTTGAAAGATAGCATTGAGTTTAAGGTGAATTTCTGCTCCTGCTTGTTCAGATCATTTTTAACCACATATTCCAAGCTATCCTAGAACCATACAAATGTTAAATCCATCTAACTTCATTCATTGCTCTGGGTTTGAGTACCTTCTGACTTCACTGTAATGTATAGTGCTGACAAATATAAGTTGTTTGTTCTTTCTTTTTGGTGAAGTTGGGTATGCTGTTTGGAAGTTATTGCAGCAGAGTAGTATACCGTTTCTGTCTTCAGCGTTTTTTAGTGAAACTGAATAACCGTGGTGATCATAAGCCAGAGGTTTACTTGTTTTAAGTATAGCTTGAGCTGTTTCTTGTCAGCTCTGATATATTTATGTGTGTTATGTTTGAATGTAGATGAAATACATGGTCCATTGCTGCAGTTCTGTTTTCAATTGTTTGGATGATGTTTCTGTTCATCACCTACATGTGGTCCAGAGAGCATTTGCCAGGGTTTGCAACACTTGTTGTGATTTCTTGCTCTTGCTCTTAGAGCCCCATATGGTCTAACCTCTGTGGAAGCTTTACTACAGCCCTACACCAGAAGTAAAACTTTGAAGTTGTCTGATCAGGGGTAGTTGTTTCTTGAGCTCAGCTAACCTCAAAAGGAATCCATGCTTTTGAGGTTTATCGCTCTTAAACTTAGGAACCCTCTCCAATTTGACTTGAGGTCAAGCACTACTGTGGACACCTTTAAAAAACATCTTAAACTGGGACTGAAACCCAAATTAAAATGGTCATATATAGATTCCCCACCCTGACAGTGACTTTTTTCCTCATGCAAGAGGGAGAGATGTGTCAATATGAAACTGTGTGTTGTGCGTCAGAGTGGGGAGTCAAATAAAGAGCAATTAAAGTTTTTTTCTGTTTAATTTTTATTTAAAAAAGGGAAATGGTCTCTGGTCGAAATCCATTGCCCAAACTACCTTGTTTCATGGTGTGTTTTTTTAAGTGTTTATGCATTTATTACTCCCCTCATTTTATTAGTCTTGTTTTATTTCTTGTGTTGTCATGTTTACATTTGTCTATTTAATATCATTTATTTTTCTCTCACACCCCTGCAAACATTGAGTACACAAACACGTTAGTTTGCATGGATAGCTAATTGCATAATGAAATTACACAAACAGTACATCAGCAGCACTTGTTGATCATTAGACATTTTGACACTAAAAACATTGTCATTTCTGTGTTGGATGATGTAACAACACTTAGTTGAAATAAAACAGAAAAACTCAGATCTTCGAACATCTCAGATGTTGTGTAGTAGCATTGCTGCTGTTCATGAACAGTATTTACCTAAGTTACATCTTAAGGTCTACAGCAGACTTAAAGTCACACAGCTCTGGGATGCATACATATATCAGCTTATGTCAGAGTAGCATCACACTGATGTCATTTTCATGAATTTTTTTATTTCCCCCTTGGTGTTTGACATGTATTTGTCCTCTCATCTAGATGCTCCCACCACCACCCCTATACCCACCACAGCCATCATCACTACCCCCACCATCACCACCACCCTCTTCCTTGGTGAAGCCATTCAAGGTATAGTATCAGCTTCACACCACCTCTTTATCCTGTTTATTTATGCATGTAATTGTATGTCCTAATACAGTTTTAATCTCATTCTACACCGGGAGCCAGATTCCTTTTTTTCTTTTAACCAATGGCTAATAGCCATCCTGTTTCTGTAATTTTCTGTCACTTTGAAAGCCATCCATTCACTGGCAGAACTGCAGAGTCCCAGGAATAATAATTGGAAGCTGTATTTAGATGACTAAAACGCAGATATTATCATGGTCATTACTAAGGTCAAAGTATGAATATGGTATGTTGAAAAAGTGGTTTTCCAGCAGTCAGAACTGGTTTGTCCCCTGGCTTTCTCAATTTCTAGTTCCAGATGTGCTTTGGGCAGCATACTGAACTATACATTCAACAAAGTGTTTTTCTCACCTGCAAGGGCTAAAATTGCTTGGGGTAAAACCTTAATCGATACGAGTAAATATAAGAGTGAAAAGATGAACATATGTTTAGTGAAGACACATGGTAGATATTACTTATACAAACACTAATATAATTTTAACACTTTAACACAAGTTTTATACTAATGTACTTTTAAGCAGATCATTTCTGTTGTAAGTTTTCTGTTCTATCTTGCGCTTTGTCAAGGTAAGATTTCTGCAACAAAACAAAGGGTAAAACAAATGCCTGTGGACAGGTCCAATAAAGTTTATGCCCACTAATGTTGCATGCAGGTTAAAAGCAAGTGAAACATACAGTTCAATGGCATACCGTAAAGTCTGAAGGCCAAAGTCTAGAAACCAGAGCTAGGCCATTTCTAAGTTCTTGATTACACCCACATGTAACAAAAGTATCCTTAAGTACTATCCTAACAGTATCCTTTTGGCATTTACTGTGATGGAGATAAGGAAAGTGAATGATAATGCTGAATACAACTGTTTTCATTAAAAATGTTTATTCCTTTATAAAATGCATTGGTTTATACGTAATGCCTTTGCCATCTTTTTAAAAATCGTTTTACACTGCAGCCCAACATTCACAAGGCTGCTACCTCTGACACCAACATGGTCCATCATGATTCATATGCTCAAATGAAATGTGTAGAAAGCTCCAAAGAATATTGGTTTTCATGGAAACATGAAAGATAAAAATAGGCTTTGTGGAAATTAGACATCATCTATCACAGTCATAAATAATGAGTAATTACAATGTTCCGAGGCACAGTAATGTGTGCCCCCTCATGTTTTTCTTTTTTTCAATATAAATGTGCAAGCGAGAGGGGTGGTGAACGTGGAAGCTGGAATTTAGAAGACAAATAGTGATCTCGGTTTGTCATTTTGAACACCATGTCAAAGCATCCGGGTGGTTGTCACTCCTTTGTTCCAAATAATTTTCTTTAGAGTTGAGCTTCAAGAGAAGGTCAGAACATGTTACTAAAAATACAATTATTCTTAGCATGTCATTTGTTCACAATGATAAAACAATTTTTAAACACACAAAGGATATTGGATTCTCCCTATTAAACTGTATAAGTTTGATACTTCTTCAGTGCCACATATTCACGATAGACTCCGGATCTGCCATCTGTATTTAAAACGTATATCATGCCAGTCTGTAAAGCATCATGCTTTATGTTGGATTTTAAAAACGGAGACAACTGAGGGTCACCAATGAATAAACATAAAGGCTTGAAAATTTAGCCCTTTTGAATCTGGCAATTTTTTTAATCTTGTTCTTTGAGCAACACAACTCAGGCCTATTGTGAGTATCAATCTCCAAAGGGGGAAGATAGAAAACATCGCCTTATGTCTCAACTCAGAAATCAGCCTGATCTTCAGAAGCAATCAAAGCCTCTCTGACAGACCGCTCAATTGGAACAAATCTCACAAAGCTGGCAGAAATCACAAGCATTGTGCTTGATTATGCCATCTGATTGGATTAAGGGGAATACCTATCTATGTGGGCTGATTGATAGCGCCTTTACCTCAGATCAAGGAGTGTGGAGTCTGCACAGGCCAGTTCTGATTAAAGTTTCCTTGAATGAATTCACACAGAAATCTCTGCTGATATGCAGAATGATCACAGTTGTTTTGTTAGTTCTTGCTGGGAATAATAGCCTCAACTTGTGCGTAAAGATGAGTGGATAGCCTTTGAGGCCATTTAGATGAAATTATGTAGAATTATTGTCATTGGACATTAGCCTGTACGACAATTTTTTTCAGGAAAACCACAAAGGTGTGGAGTCAACACACAACAGTGGAAGAAAAAAAAACAATGCATTAAGAAAATTAAAATAAAATAAGGGGGATATATAAAAGGTTGTTAGAACAAACCATGGGGGGTATGTGCAAAGGTGTCATAAATGGTAGTAATGGGGAGGGCAAGAACCTTGTGAATATTGAAAAAAACATTATGAAGTAAAGTATTGCACTATTTAATGTAGAGGATTGCACATGCAGCATGACTGTGATGGAACGAGTGCAGTTTCAATGGATTCAGAACTCTGAATGAACACCTCCTTGGTCTTCTTGGTGTTGTGGGTGAGATTTTTGCTATCACACCACTCTGTCAGTCGCCGGACCTCATCTCTGTTAACTCAAGTTTTAAATAATATTATGTACCAGAGATACAAGATTTTAGAAACAAAATCAAAAAAATTTATGTCAGTTATTACTTACTGTAGTTTTGAGAAAACCAAAATAATCTTTAATGTAACTACTCCCTCTTTTTGAAAGAACAATTCACTGTCTATCAAACGACGTAGCGAATGAGGTCCAAGTATGCTAAAGGTCGTCAATTTATATTTTCCTAGTGTTTCTTCTTCCTAGTATCCTCATCTGGTTAAACCCTGATGTCATGATACTGGGTTTAGGGTTCCCGGGTTCTTTCCACCTGTTGCAGGACTTTCAGGGAACACAAACACATTAGGAATTATTCTTTTTGCACATTTTCAGTGAGCTGTTTCTGAAATGGTTCTTTCGGTCAGCTTGAATTGTCTCTTCCCTCTGCTGTGCTTAGGTTTTTGCTCAATAGCTGCATCCTGATAATAAAGTGTGTATGCATGGTAACTGGAAGGTACTGAAAGCAACCAATGTATGGAAGTTTGTTTTTCCATAGTTTGCCCTCAAAAAATGATTACATGCTTTTATTACAGATCCTTTTTTTTAAATGGCCTTAGCAATCATATGCTACTGCATTAAAGACATTAGAAACATTAAAACATTTCAAAGCTGAAGGTTTAGCTAAACTCTTAGAACTTAGAGTGAAAAAACAACATTTAACTGTGTATCATCATATTTTACATAAAATTTGCTCAAGAACTTAGCCCAGCCACCCATCATCCTTTGTAGAACTACTTTTCAGCAATATCTCAAAGCAATCACTCTCTGTATGATATTATCAGTTTATCACCTCTTGTAGAAAAAATTGGCCTCTAATTTTCGCAACAATGTTACAGTTCATTAACAGTTTTAAAGCTCTTCAAAGGTGCTATCACAGCATTTCCAATGAAGCAGTTTCTGCTGTAGCTGTCAGACAGATGGCCTCACATCTGACTTTAGAATATCTGTATACAGTTCATGGTGAACTCAATGACTGCCAGGTGTTCAGGTCCTTTGGCTGCGAAACAACCCCATATCAGAGTTGGTAAGAAATGTTTGTGCCGACAGTCTTTGTTTGGATTCCTCCAAACGTAATGCTGTGCATAATGGCCGACAGCTCCACTTTTGTCTCATTTGTCCAGACATAGTTCAAGAAATCTTGTGCAAGCATTTTCTCAGCCTCTAGTTATATGAGCCATACAAATTTCCCCTTTGGGGGATCTGTTAAGTTTTATTATAAAGTTTTTATTCTATCCTGACATTTAGCCTGCTAACTAAGGGCCTGTTAACCTAAATTTGCAGTACCTCATTGGTGCCTCTTAATTTGAATGGCTTTAGAGGTAGATTCTCCACTGCTAATGGAGTTATGGCTTAGTTTGTGTCAAACAGTGCAATTTGTCTGGTGTTGTTGTTCATCAGATTGGAACTTGAGTGACTTTTAGATTCAGTGAAAACCAGATAGATGATTTATATCTGTATAACTTTGGAAGTGAACAATCTGTAATCTCTTTTTCACATCAATATGTGCAGCCGGTCTTTTTTTATTGGATATCTTGTCTTTTTTCTTTAAGTTAGTTATTTTACTGGCAGAAAAAACAATTACAGAAACATGAAGCTTTGTATAATACACTAGCATTGTTTCTTGTTTTTATTCTATGAAATCGCTAATAACAAATTATTCAGTTTGGAAATTCATTCATTTTCAGCTTTTAGCAAAGTATATCCAGGTAATCGTATGATCTTAGGCAAGCTTCCAAGGCATGCTGTCTTCACTAATAGTACAATCACTGTCCTAAAAGGTTTTTGCAAAAAGAAAATGCCTACTTTAAGTTCCTTGTGAACTGGACTTGCATTGAAGTCCAGGGCCTCCACTTGATAATGTCAACCTCACTGCTGCAGAGTCAGTGTTTTCAGGTTGAAACAACCCACTTACAGTTTTCACCGATTAAATATTTTTTAATTGGTGGATTAAACTTTTTTGATTAGAAGAACAGGAGAAAAATAAAATGACACTAGTTTCCAGCAAATGGCCCTTATGAGTTTGACAAGTTCAAATAATAACAAGGAGTAGTTAAAACATTACTGTCATCCATTAAATACATTTTCGTCCAGCTTCTGTAACTAGGCTGGCTATATAATTAATTTTCACTGAGATATTTGTTAAGGTGCCTGAAAGATGCAGTTTTTCAATAGTTATTTTATCTAATATATTATGTACAGTGTTATCTTGCAAGAGTTGGACTATCTATGTTCTAGTTTCTATGACGTCTGTTTCAGTTGGGAAAGGAGTGTTTCTTTAAGAGCTGGGTTTTGTGCTTTATACTGTCAGGTGTCATAATATGTAATGTTTGGGTTGGAAAGGGCCAACGAGGCTTTTAGGCAAAGTCAGACTGACTAAAAACATATAAAGCTATAAAACGTATAAGTACAAGTGTCTGTGCTTGCCCTTCAGTTATTCAGCGTGCCTCCCACAAACAAAACCACTCCCTTGTTGACCATAGAACTTAGGATGCTATTGTACTTAATCCCAGAAAAGAACATAGATGTGTACATGGTGAAAAGAAAACAATCAGGTGATGGAGGTGGCATTATTTCTAACTGATGAAAGACCATAAACTGTGCTGACAGCCAGTTCATTTAACCCTCAACTTGAACGTGACAACGACACAGCTAAGGGAAAGGAATGTAAACAATGTTTTTTCCTGCATCTTAAATTACACAAACGCCATTTGTTAAAGCAGATTGTGAATTTTGTAGTCATTTAAATGTAGCCTTAAGGTGGCTATTCTTAAAGTGTCATATTTCTAAACTTTCCTTCTTTGTAGTGCAAGATTGTAATGTCAAATTTGTTTTAAGCCTGCTATAATTTCATAAAGATCAATAGAAACATAATGACTGCATACATGTGACTTACGGGCTTTAAAGAGTATAAATTCAATTATTGTTCCTAGGGTCATGGAAGCCACCATGGTGGAGCCCATCATATCTTCTTGATATGAAGGTAAATTGTGTTCTGGAGGTAAAACTGCCCTCCACAGTGACCAAAAGGAGATTAAACTCGTGAAGCAGAAGCAGGATGTAATCGGCTTGTTAAAATACAGGATGCTGAAAAGGGGCCAAAAACATAGGAAACATGTCATTTTCAACTACAGCACCTGAACTCCATTCAGAAACCAGAATCATGAATTATATAAGTTATGGTTATTGCACTTTGCAGATATAGGTGCACATCTTTGGTAATTCCTTTCATGATCCAGCACTATAAATATGGTGTTGATGTCTTCGTCCTCCTTATGTACTCTTTTACCTTCATTTTTCTCCCAGTCCTCAAAATCCTTGTTCTTCATCTAGTTTTTACCGCTTTTGAACTATTTTTTTTGCGATTATTACAAAATGAACAAATGTTTGCTAATATAATTGTTTATGATGAAGACAGAAGCAGTAAAGTACATCTGATGTTTTTATCTCTTTGTTTGAGAGAAATTAGATCTATAAAGACAGCGGTAAATGAAAGCACACCCTTTGGAGACATAGCTAATTAACAGTTTCGCTGCCTACTTAGACTTTTAAGGAAAGCCTCAGGACTAACAACAAAAGAAGAACAAGCACTCGATAAAATACACAATTGTCGTCAAGCAGCCAGAAAGAAAAACACCCAGCTGTAACTACGAGGCTCACATGAAAAATGTATGAACAAAACACCTGTAATAATGTCAATAAAAATAAAAGAGATTACATCAGCAGAGAAGGAAAAAAAAAAAATTAAAAAACAATTTTTATCATCAATATAAAGAGCATAGAAAAAAGATAGAAAAAGCTGGTCTCGGAATCCAGTGAGAAAGAGTGTTGGGTCCTACAGGGCTCCACCTACGGCATTTCTTTTTGTATAATTATGAGTGGCACATAATTCAGTGTATGGGCTGGTGAGAAGCATTGCAGCTCAAGCAGATGAGCCATGATGTCCTGTCCTCAACGTGCCTGCAAAAGTCAAGTCAAGGCAAGGACACTGCTGATGCCTCAGCTAAGCTGAAAAAGTAAGGTGAGGATGTGAAGGAGTTGGCTAACAAATTATTAGCCAATCACTCAGCAGCAGACGCATTGATTGGGCCTACACGGCTTCTACCAACATAAGGCTGACATGCCCACTCCGACTTGATGGGACAGAGGCCTCGTTTCACATTTGAAAACAAATTAAACACTAGCAACATAAACCTGTGTTTCTTCACGTCTGTGTTTTACATAGCAAGACCATAGATGTATAAATTGAATGGTTCGACCCCAGTCAGTCATGTCTAGATTTTGTCTAGATGCAAGGCCCTTCACAGTTTAAATGAAAAAAGTCTCTGTCAAATGCTGGCCTTTGGTGTTGTCATGGTGTTTTTGAAGATGATATAATATATAAGTACTGTCTCTGTGTACTTGTGTATCCTTTTAAGCCGAGATCTTAACACTGTATTTCAAAAGAACTATGTAAACATATGTTGTTGATAATTAACAGATACAATGTAGGGTAACATGACCATAAAGGCACATTAAGTTGCGGACAACATGAGTTCAGTCTTTGTTCATCGCACCTAACAAGCAGACTAAAAGCAGCTCTTGTCAAGGATGCTCTTACCTCTCATAGAGTGTCAACATAATTAACGTCAAAGTATAAATATCACAGAGCTAGTTATTGAATATGATAACGGGCAAACCTTCTCCCTGTTTATTATACAGTGGTAGTGACATTTCTTCTAATTCATTTAGAGAATGCAGGCACTGTACTGATGTATAAACACATCAGTGTGTGAGGCTTATTACTGGTGGCCTGAATAATAATACAATTCCTATATCAATGACAGGCTTGTTGTGATCATGATTACATAGAATTAGTATTTCCATCCTGAGTGAAATATTCGGATACCCAAGGTTGAGCTGTTTTTTCTTTTCTTTTTTTTGCTGACAGTATTAGTTTAGATTAAGCATGTGATTACAGCAAGTAGATGTCAAAATAACTTATCTAAAAGATGTGTAGATTACGATGAGCCTCTCAGGAGTTTTAACCAAATGTTCAAGAATATAGTCAGTCTGACTGGCCTGCAGTGTTGTTAGCCAAGGACATGTTTAAACTCCTCAAGGTCCAGTCGATGTAGCCGCTGCTTGTAAAATCATTCTTAGCATCCAGTTTTCCTGGAAGTAGAGCAGAGGTTTGTTTGTGGCCTGCTGTTTTCTTCATGTTAGTATTGAGCACAAATCTTTAGATACACAAACATCAGCCTGTGTCTCAGTGGCAAGCAGGGTCTTTTTCTCCACTCCGTGCAGAAAGGAGGCCAGATAAAGAGACGCACACTAATACATGAAATAATTCTACCTTTCATAACCCAGATAAGGCAACTCTTTTTATTTGGATGCTTTTGAATTAGGGCATGTGTTTCTTCTGGTTTATTAAGGTTTTTTTTCAAAAGCCAAGCAAGTGAATCCTGTAATTACTATTTTTCCTGGAGTTTACAGTCAAACATCAGACTCTAATCTCTCCATAAAATGCACACTAGAGGAAATCAGCAATCCTTAAACATTTCAATGTGTTCAAGTTTTAGATGTCAATGGATTCAGAGAGATTGAAGATAGACACTACTTCTGCTGTTCCCAGCTTCATCCTTTGCTGTAGCTAAAGTAGGATTTAAACACTCAATGGACCTGCTGTAAAAGGAACCCCAATCACTGCACTGAGTTTACAAATTGCAACAGGCTGATGGATGGCAGATCGAAAGCTATGAATTTAGTTTGTATACAGTTAATCACATCCTTGTAAAAACATCTCATAAGTACAATTAAGTGGTCAGACGACTCCCCTTTCATTCAGTTCTTTTATGTTTAGGATACATTGAGGCATAAATGGTTAAGCCGGGATATCTGAACTACGTTTTTCTACTCTGATTAGTTTATTGATGTCCTAAATAATAGGAAATGATGTGTTCTACAGTTTAAAATGCAAATCTTCTATCAGGTGCCACATCTTCATTCATAGCTTGCAGATAAAATCCATTTAGAGTGCTGGTGATTAGGGATTACTGATAAGCACTTGTGAAATTCTTTAAAAACTGTTGTCTGATAGTCTTGTCAGTGTTTTTTTATTCTGAAACTATTGGTTAGTGACTGGGAAAAAACATCTCTTAACAAATGGTCCTGTAATTACTTCCATGTCAAAGTATTTATTAGGATGACTGCAAAATCATTCCCCTTTTATAGTTTCTCTTTCTTGACAGTCTCCTCCATATCTTCAAAGGTAGAGGCCACATTCCCCATTCAGAGCATTGAGTGTGTTCGTTGGAAAGTGTTTTTGTGTCGGTGTGTAAGCCTATGTTTATCTCCGCACTGTCTTTGGTTCCCTTTGATTTCCCTTAAGTCTTATGTCTTTTGTCATGTTCTGGTCTTCTGAATGCTTGCTTATTGGTGTCATTTGTTTTCTCCCCTATCCTGCTCCCTCCCTACCTCCTCCCCCATTTCTTCTTTATTTGCATGCTGTTCCTCCTGTTCCACACCTTCCACAACTGCCATGTCCTCCTCTTGTGTGCTCAGACACTGCGCCCAGCACTGAACCTGCAGCTCATGGTTGGTATCTCTTCTTTTCCTCTTGATTAGTCTTTTTATATCAATGTACATGTCCTTGCGGCATGCCTACTCTGTTCCATAGTGATTGCCTTCTGCTTCTGGAGGAAGCTTTGTAGTGATCATTCTGGTCATCCTTTTAAGACAACAGAACCATCTTATAGACAAGCTGTATTTCATTTTTGAATTATCCATTGTGGCAAAAATATGATTTTGTAATATTAAAACATAACAACTACCAATCCTTATTTCAACTGCACTTTCAGAGTGCTTTCACCAAATACAGTGTTTCCCTAAAGATTTTTGAGAGGAATATAACTAAATCTGAAGACAGGGCCGATTATATCTGCAGAATTATTTCTACAGATGATTTTTTTTTGGTGGCAAAAAATAGACCTCATTTACTTGCTCTTAAATATTTGACTGAAGGTTATTCTCATCATTTTCTAATTTGCATAACTTTTCCAGTATTTAATTTTTTTAAGGTTACACATGCTCATGGTAATCAGTGTGTCACTTATTTGTCCCTCTGGCAGAAGATGCCGTAGGGATAATACATAAATATCTGAACTAAAATTATGATAAAGAACTTGGTGGTTTTGGCTAAGGAGAAAGAACGGTAGTAGGTCGGCAAGGGGTTTTCTTGTTTGATCCCCACTCTACACGACAAAGTATCCTGGGCTTGACCGTTAAATCCACATTGACCTTATATGTGTTTCTCATGTGCATGGTACTGTGAAAAAGAGCATTTATAACAGGGGCAAACAAGATGTGTAATATCAGCTATAATATAGCAACGCACAAGCTGCCCTTCCGTTTTTAGAATAAAAACATGTCAGTAAGAAGAAGTACTTGGATTTTTTTTGCCTCTCTTGTGACATTTTTTGGTTTGAGTTTAAACAATTATTGGCTCAGGTGTCGTGGAATGGTGATGACTCCTTTCATACGTTTGAATTATTTCAGTGTAGTTGTATTGATAGACATCAATTTACTGTTCTTTTGTCAAATGGAGTATTTCATCATTACTATGATATGTTATTTCTACATAAAAAAGCAGATGTAAACAAGTACAAAAGAACACAACACATGCAGTTCGCTGCTTTTGTTGCTAAATCTGAATTGTTGTCTAAAACACTTTCAGATCTCAGTTATGAGTTTAATTTGTCAAAAACTAGATAATTCAATTTTGATTTGGAAGGACCTGGATTCATAAATGTACACATTAGGCAGGAAAACCCCAAAGTGATTTCTTTCTATTATAGTTCAAGATATTAGTTTCATCTCAGCATTTCACTGGCGTCTAATTTGTACCTGAAAAAATTAATTTAATTATGTTTTTCACTATCAGTTATCCTGTGGCTCATGACACAATGTTGACTTCCTCTGTCAACTGCAGTCAGATTTCCTTCCTGTAAATGATGATGGAAACTTGTGTCTGAGGTTCAACAGATGCTTTTTTTATCCCTTCCAAGTTCCAAGATTTTGTAATGGTTGCCACAGATGTTCTATCCCAGTCCATAATATATTTCTATATGTGTTGATCCTCCACAGTGATGCATCTCAAATATTATCTGAGTGATGCATCTAAGATATTATATTTCCATCGGCTTGTAGTTTATTTTGGAATGCATGCAAAAAATTGTTCATTCTACTAGAGACTAACTGTCTGTGAGATAGCATAACGCAGAAAATCTGAATTTCTGTACTAGTGGCTATGGTAAATTATTTTCTGATATTAGAGTATATCTCTAGATATATATGGTGAAATATTTGGTGCTTATAAAAGTTGTGCAACAAAATCTACTATTCCTGATTCATTTGAATTTTTAAAGTGAAAAGCTAAAGACGTTTACACTGACTTGCACCTGCTTGTCTGTTATATACTATGTTTAAAGTTATCATAAAGGGAGTAGCTGTTAAAGTCATCCTGTTTCAGCCCAGTGCAATTCTAAATGAAATCTCACTCTAATAACTGCATTTTCATGTATCAGTGATTGCTATAGAAGAATAAAATTTGTATTCTCGTTTCATGTAGTAATTGTAAAGGGCAGAGGTACATGGACTGAAACCATATGTGTTAGATTGATTCCGATGGGATCACATTAATAAATTAACTGACTGAAAGTTAGCGGTGGATTAAGGTGCAGTAATGAGAATTTACATATACTCATCTTATTTAATCATTTATTCTAAATTATGCTGAGGAGAAAGCTGGTTTTCAGTGAAAGAATCTGCTTATTTGTTAAAGCCTACAAACCGTGAACTGTGAAATGACTGTTGTTTTCGTCCCCATGCAGCAATCAGCCACACAAGAAAAAACAAACATACATTCAGCTGATTTTATTCAAATCTTTTCAGTCTATTATACATTTGTAAAAAAAAAATGCTTTATGAAACAGATAATATAATAGTTACCAATAACTAAAATATATATTATGTAGCTTTGTTTATTGGCACTTTTGACTTCTGTTTTCCCAAGATCATTTATTAACCTTTATGCCGTTTGCATGCCATAAATACCAAATTTAAAACTATAAAAACTTATTTTTTAACTATTTCAATGCAAGTTATGATAAACTTTTTTTTTTATTACCTGCTCACTGACACAAAACGTATTAAAATACATTATAACTCAGTCACCAAGAGTGCATTACTAATACACATCACATAAGTAAAAAGTGAAACAGTGTAATTATGAATTTCAGGCATGAACTCAATGACTATTGAGCAAATTGATTGAATGTCTAGGACAAAAGCATCAGCAAGGTTTCTCCCTTCATGTCCAGTTAAAGCTGTAAGAATTGAGTTGTTCAAATTACATTTCACACAGGCCTGTTACGTTTTAAAGCTGCCTGCTGAGTGATCTGCTTCCAAATGGACAGCAGTTAGTAACTATGTACACTGTAACTGTTAGAGCTTTATTTCGTTCATGGGCTACTAAAGCCAACCAGAGCCTGCCATATTTTCGCTGTAAATTAGCTTATTTTCTAAGGAGCTCCTAAAAGATTAAGAAAATTAATTAGTTCTTAAAAAACTACCCAAAGTCTCACCTGGTTTATTACTGCAGTAAAGGGGTTCAAAGTCATTTATTATATGGATTGCTAATCCTTTTAATAAATTAGCATGTTGATTTTTTAATCGACAGACTTTTTGATAGAGAACAGACAATTTAGGGTATTATTATATGCCATGTTCATGATTCACGTCTAATGTCCACATTTAAAATACCAGGGTGAAGGTTGTCTGTGTAGCCGCATAAACATGCAACTGAATACTCCGAAATAACAAACTGACAAAACTTACATTTGATGACTAATAAATCAAGTCATCTGATGACCTGCATAAACTTTCTGCTTGTTCTCTTAATTTCTGTAAAAGATCATGGTTGATTTTAGTTTTTTCCCATACTGCTCATGTATTTGGCTTAGTGAATAAATAATAAGACTGGGAAATTATAAAGTGCTGCTGTTTTTATTATTATTCTTATTTTGACCTCACAAGTACCATATTACTTTTTCATTTTGTTTTGATATACAAAGGGTTATCAAAGTTTAACTTTCTTTTTAACTATTCAGAACAAGTAGTTTTCACTCACTGTCCCTATCATTTCTTATTTTGTCAGTCCCAGAATGTGACGAGTCTGTTAGAAAGTATCAACACTAACTCAACACGCTTAGCTCTCTGTTTCCTCTCAGATGTTGTTGCCATGGTGATGCCCCGCTTTTCAAGGCTGAAAGAGAGAGGATGCTGAGGTTTTATTGAGCTTGAAGGCTCTTCTGGAGATTGTCCATTTCCCACTGAAATAGACAAGGTATGGGAGAAGAGCCTTTGAGGGCAGGAGGGAACAAATTAAACATGCCACAGAGAAAAGAAGAGGTTCTGGGATGAGTTGCCAGTGGACCAGATAGGTGGTTGTTGAACCATCTTGCTCTTATAAATTAAGCTTTAGCTCTGATCCTAAAATAGGATTGATCCAAATGCTGATCGATTTCCATGTGCATGGGTATACCTTGAACATGTTCATTTATTTATATTTAGTTGGCTTTTGACTGTTTTTACTGTGTTTATATGATCTAACATATATATTTAGAAGAATATTAAATGTAGTAAAATACCACCATGCTCTGTGCAAAATTTTTCATCAAACCTGCAAGAGTTAAATGTACTCCCTGCAAGTGCTATGTTTCTTAAAATGTGCAAAAGGGGTACACAGCTAGGAAGCAGATGCCCAAGCCCAAGAGTTTTTGATCCTCTTATCTCACTTCCGTCTCCTCACCCTTAATGAAAGGGCGTCTTGAGGGTAGATGTCAGTTGTTTTAGCTGATGGCTTGGTGCACTGACTAATTTCCCATCCAGACAGGTGAGCACGTCTGGAAAGGACATGCCTGCCAACGCGGCTGTCAGCAAGCCTCTAAAAGTCATGGCATAATTGAGCCGCACTCAGAGATCTAATAGTGGAGAGGAACACAGAGGTATAACTGCTACTTTGCTCTCAGAATTGTTACGAGGCGCACAAGTTTTCTCTTTAATTTAAGGTCAAAGCTTTTTCATTTGGATGCTATTAAAAAGACGTTTGTCAAATAACATTGTTTTGGATTCCTCATTTACTGGTGCTCAACTTATGCAATAATTGTGTCTGGGCCTTTTATAGCTGCGGTAATACTTTTAGTTTTCTTTAGTGTTTTTGTCCAAATTAGCCAAACTCAACTAAATACACTCAACTGTGTAATCTGTAACTTAAAACAGAAGTAAGGGATTTCATAGACTATTATTTTCATCATTTATTCATAAACATCAAAATTATTTTGAGCGCAAGACACTGTAGAACATAATTGACACACACATTGTTAAACTAATGTGCCCCCATAGCAACTGGGAGAAACTGATTTTGAAACTGAAATCTGATGATAAGCCAGATGGTCCCTCGCCTCTTTAGAAGGCAGCTATTGGAGCTTTTAGAATGTGTGATTAGGAGCCAGTCAGAAATTGCTCCTGAACTGTTGACCTTGTTTTCTGCTGGCCACTGTAATTCTATAACATTCATTTTTCTTTCTGCCTGTCAGTGGTGCCTTTTACTGACTTCTTGCTAATTATCTTTCTTAGCTGAACATGTTTTACTTGTTTGAACCTCTTATTTTTCCAACCTTTCGTTCCCCTTCCCCACCCACTTTTAGATGTGTGGCGGCCCTCAAAGTCAGGTCGTGGTAGTATTTGTCATTAAATAATTTGAAGTTGTTTTTCCTGTTCTCTGTTAAGTAAATTATTGGTTTATGAGAATTGGAAACAGTCGCTTCCTGCATTGCTTCCCACATTCATGCTTATGTCGAGTGTGGGTTTCATCTCTGTGTCACTATATATAAGCCCGAGTGTGAACACAACTGAGGGGCAAGCCAGGGAAAGCTTGGCAGATGTCCAAATGGAATCCATTTGACTTCAGGGTCCTTGCAAAACCCATCCGACACTTCACAGGTGATTTTTAGGTTGAATGTTTATCGATGATATTGATTTGTCAAAAGGACACTCCAGCTAAACCCAATTTAGTTTGTTGATCAAGTTGAGCAAGTGAGAGATTGCTTTGTTTGATTTTGATTGAGTGATTTTAGAATGCTGCAGAGATTATACTACTGGAACATGTGTAGTTTAGTTTCTCCATTGATGAAGTTGAAACTTTACACATTTGCTTGTTGTCACTGCAGGAAGAAAGTACTATATTTTTAGCTTTATTACGGCAGCAAAAACAAAATTCTGTCCGAAGATATGGGAGTGCAACACAGTTTTTCTCACTATAGCCAGAACATATATAAAAAAAAAATCAGAAAACCTACTCGATTACATAGGTTTAATGGTCACCCAAATTAAAGATAAAATGATATTTTCATGCATTGGCTCTGTAAAATATGCATGCTACACTCAAACAATTTAATAGATTAGCAAAGAACAGAAAAGGTAAAAATAGAATATGTAGTCAAAGGTGGCATGTGAATTTCTAACCAACTGCAGAAAAGAAAAATAGCAGCACTTAAAATGTGTAATTGCTATATTGGGTTTTATGCAATGGCATAGATTATATTATTTTCTATTGTTAATAAAGGGCCTTTCTGATAACGATAGTTTGTGACTGTGTACCTGTTGCCACAGGAATAGGTTGAACCAAATATCTTATTTTGACAACTTATCCTGAAATGTTTGCAGTGTGTATATGAAAGTTCCTGAAAGCACTAAATGCACTTATATCCTAATAGCATATACCACTCAAAGTATGGTACTTGTGTAATCTATGTCATAGTTGAATGCTAAATCGTCTTTTAGCATATTGCACTCGAGGTAAGTGTGTAACTGGTCTTGTTGTTGAATGTTAAACCCTCTTGTTGTAAGTCACTTTGGATAAGAGCGTCTTCTAAATGCATAAATGTAAATCTAAATTTATATGCATTAATATTGGTAGAATCTGTGAACTTGATATGAATCAATTCAGAAAATATTCAGAGTGGTTACGGTTTACACTCCCACTTTATAATTAAAATTTGAATCACATTCACCCTGCCGTTGAAACCATCAAATTACAGGAGAAAAATAGTGGGCAAGGCTGTTATGTTAACAAGAAAGGGGAAGTCACTTGAAGAACTTTTATTCATGCCACAAAGTATCCTGTTTATTTAAACTGCATGTGATTTCATGTGCATGTGGCTGGCAGCCACTGGCTTGGACCTGCCTTTGAGGCTCACTTCAAATCAGGCACATATGCTGCATTAATTAGTTTCAGACTCACAACTGAGGGTGTCAGGTGACAAACAGAGCCCACCTATCCCTCCCCAATTTTTTTTCTTCTTTTGTAACTAACCACCTGCTGAAAGTCAAGTGAACCTTCAAGTTTCCGTCTGGCTTTTTATGATGAAATAAAAAGGGGGAAGTGCTGAAATGGCTGAGGTGTAATCAGAGCAGATCATTCTTCTCACCTGTGACATAGAGGTGATGCTATTAATCAAATAGCATCTGCATGGAGTTGAAACTTCCAATCATGCCAGCAAGTGGTGCACTGTTGAGCTTTGATTTAGGTGTTTTTTAATAGCTTTTTTTTGTAGTTTTGTTTGTAAAAATTTAGATGGTATTAAGTTACAGCTTTTGAAACATAAAAAATGCTAATGTGCTTATTCATTCACTTTCTATCAGAGCCCTGCACATGCATAGGGAGGGAACATTCTCATGAAAAGTCCGCAGCCGAGATTCCAACCACCACCTCATATCAAGGCTTATGATAAACTGATTAAAAAAAGTTGGATTTAGAGTTAGATTACATTAGATGTTAGTATTTTTGTCATTTAAATTCTTAGACAACTTTTATCATCATTACATGCCATTTTGCCAAGATAATGGCATGTTGTTGTTAGGAAATACAGGTATTTCTCTAATTCCTAGACACAGTAAGCAGCCATGTGCTCCTACAAGTAGTAAGGTAGCTCTGAGATGAGAAAGTATACAAATCCTGCCATAACGAAATGGCACATCAGTATACCACACAATGAAAGCATTGAGGTTTTCAGAGAAAATATCTCAGCTATCCAACTGATAAATGAAGATCTCTCATCCATTCTGCAGACAAAATAAGTTATCATAACAATGTCTTTACAGAAATAAGGGAGAATGTAATTTGTTGGCTTGATTCCAAACATGTTGGAAATTCCACAATTGAATATAGTATTTGGACTGTAAAACTGATTCCAAATCTGACGGAGTATCAATGGCATATCCAAGACCAACCTGTATCAAAAAAGCCATAATCTACAGTTCATGAGACGCAAATCATCCAGTACCAGCGGTTTCAGACACTATAAAGCCATATCAATGCTAAAACAGATTATGTAAATATACAGGGGTGACCAGCAAAATATAAGACTTTAATATGATGGTTAGATGGTGTACATCATTTGCCTTAGATTGGACAGAAAAAAGGTTTCTTTAGATATATTGGCTTTCGTTAATGGAATGATCTTTAAAAGAACATATAAAAATATAGAAAGATGTCTTTAGATAGAAACAGATTGATGGAGTAGCTGTTTTACTGCCATGTGCCTCCACTTCCTGTTTCTCTTGAAGGGCTATTGATAGCACATAAACAATTTTTTCATTCCAAATGATATCTTTAATTTACTTTTTTATTGCCATGAATGAAAAAATATCAAAATCTTGCAAGTGTTGTCTGTAACTGTTGTACCTTTCAATTCGATTGCACATGGATGTGGATTCATGGACATTGGCAGAGAGAGGAAGGTTTGAAATATAGGGATTTTGCAGGGGAACACATTCATTCTATATTGATATATATTATTTATTGTTCCCAAAATAAAAATGGGATCTGAGAAGAAATTGAAATTGATTATTAATAGCAGAACACCTTTTTCCCTTTTCTATTCTGTGTTTGTAGCCCCTGTTGTGGCCCCTAAATCCACAATATGCCAAGTATGGATTTAACTAATCCATTTGATATCTAAAACAATAAAAGATACCCTGAATATTTGTGTTAATGGGACAATACAGTGCTGGCAAAACAACTTCTAATTGTTATGTGAGCTGTATGTCACTTACATCAGATTTCCTATCTTTTAAATGGTTTTTTCTTTTTTAGGCCACTACTGTGTGTGCCAAAGGATTTGATTATCACTGTAGCTTTTTTATTGTCATTGCAACCCCTCACAGAAATTGTTGGACATTGTTGTTCCTCAAAGTTAGCCAAAATTACACAACAAATTAGCTGTGACGACATCGGTTTTTATGCAGTTTAATGTCTTACACATATTTTGATATTATTTTATGCTGTCAGGGACAGATTGATAAAAGTGATTACAGTTGTTGTTGTTTTCTTTATTTGCACTATGGAAATAAAGTATTAACATACCGTACAACCAGTCATAGTCAAACTTTAAAGCCTCATTCCACATAAGTTAATAAGCATGTGATTCACGTGGCCCTGAATTGAATTTTACAGACAACTAGTTCAAGCTAGTATGGAAAATAAATAAATAGTTCTACATTATTTCCTTTATTCAAATGTTTATTTTAGGAACGTATTTGATTAGTTTAAATGACTGTTGAGTAAATAACAGACTTTAAAAGTCCATTATAAACATCTTCAAAATTGCATTGGTATATAATTGATTGGTAATGTTGTGTGACTTGCAAATATGACATTGTGGTTCATGTCTTTTAATCAACTATTTCACAACTGACTAAATTAATTTAATGTCACGGTAATGCTTATTTCAGTCAAATAGTGATTAAATTAGCATTTTTGACGTATTTCAGTGATGTTGACGACCAAACTCTGGAAAAAGCTGTGTGAAAGCTGTGTGGAAATGTTGTAAACTTTAATCCTCAAGGTAACAGACCGCAAGATTTAGTTCAAGTCTGTATGTGCATTCAGTAAGAAGGTTAAGTTTCAATGGGTTATGTAAACAGCTCATCTTAGCTTGACCTTCATTGGAGGAAGCACAACACTCTTTTTGCCGCTTGGATGTATATGTAGTCCTTGTCTTGGCTTCTTTTCTAGGATTAGCCCCTCATTTCTTTGGCACTGTTTTCTCACCCAGAGGCCGTGTTTGCTGCACACACAAAGCCCCTCATGTCATTTCACTTGTACTGTTCCGTCTCACAACACCAAGATACTCAGAGTCTAATTTGTTATTGTAAGTACGCCGGGAGAGGAGGTGGCAGAGCACTTGACTTCAGATGTCTATTTGTTTTTTATATTTTTGTGGCTTTGTCCCTATCACATTTTTCTTTTTACGTTGTTTTATGCTGTGATTCTTTTTCTCATTGATGAACATCACTAATTGTCATTCACTTTGGTGGACCATTGACTTTGTTCAGATGATGGGCACATACACACAGCAAGTAATCTTTCACGTCTAAAGACATAAATCCTTATTCTGGAGTTGTTGAAATGACTGGCCTCTTGGTGACGTGTGGAAGGGAGCAAGGTACTGGTGGAGAAGGAATAATCACACTTGAGAGAAGAAAGGGTAGTCTAAAGGTAAAGGATTTTTTTTTTTTTTTGGGCCAAACAGTGTCCTTATTAACAGGACTGATGTCATCTTTGCAACAAGCCACAAACTCATTTGGCCGTTGTAGCAATAGAGTCATCAATGTGTTAGGATAAGTCACTCCTGAGACTACTAAAAGCCATTATTAGAGGGTGTTTATTGAGCTAGCCGTGGCCCACATACAGCTTTATATCCTAAGAACAGTTATAGCCCATAATTATATTACATTTTGGATAAGGACTTGCAGTGATTAGATACATGATAAATAGCTCTATCAGATTAAGAAAAGGTGTGAGGTTTCCTAAGACATATTTACTGTTGGCTTACTTTGGCAAGGAGTTGGAGCATTTCATTTCATTGTTAGGACTGTACTGTATGATACCAAAAATTACATCTTTTATGAGCATAAAGACTCATATTACATGAGTAATACTATAGAAACGCTATATATATACGGTTTCTTATGATCTCCTAAACAGCTCACCACCTGCAAAAAATGTGACAAAATTCAATATCTTTTACATAAATTCTATATTTGTAATGTTTTCTTTTGTGTGTTTTTTTTTCTTTTCTAAAAGTGACCCAGAAGATATCCCAGAATGTCATTTAAAATGATGAATTGGTAATTAATTGGCAGATTGGTATCTTGACTTTGTCTTGTTTAATTAATGTCAAAGCTTGATTTCTGGCAACTGCACTCTGCAGTTAAGCGACACTTCAGCAGAAAACAGCGCTGTGGAGTTAATGTGCCTCTGACATAAGGGAAAACAACTAAACATGACTTTTAGCATGCATTTACACCATCTTATGGGTATTTTCTTTTGTTTGCATATTCTGTAACATTCTCCCAGATTATTTATCCATTATTCGTCCTGCATTCTAACTTCATAGGCACTGTTTAAAATCTTAACAAGACAAGTTTTTCAGTAAATCGCTGTATGAAAAAGGACACCCTACAGAACTCACTTTCTTCTTTTTTTCCCTCAATGCCCCAAGACATTCGCACTATCATGACAGAATTATCCTGTCCACCATTTTTGTATGCTATATATTTTTCTGTGGAGGAGCAGCCTGCTCCTGAGTGTAGGCTGATGGTAAGGAGAACTTCACTACCCAGAATGCCTTGCTCTGTCCACACAAAGGCTGGAACGCCTTTTTGTTCACAATTGGGCTTACTCTCCTCCTTTCTGAACACACAACTGGTAGCAACGCGTTTTAGCACGCATGCCAGTAAGTTGTGTGTTCTTCTATAGAATTAGAAAACTTTTGTTTATATTGGCAATGGAATTACACCATTCTCGGGTTTAAATCCATCTCATATCTCTTTTAAGTCAAACTTAGTTTCAGCTTGACACAATCAAGTTTCTTGAGCATATTTTGCTGTTTCCATTCAGCAAATCCACAGTGTTCTGGCTATTACTTTGACTTTTTTTCATCTTATTATCTTATTGCCAGTCAAACTGTTAGGCACATTACTAAAGAATTACAAGCTTTATACTTATTGTTGCTTTAACTAGCCTGTTTTTAGTCAGGTCGGTCAGGTGGTGTTACCTTTCAAATGCCCACTCCAATCACATATGATTTATGCATTTTACAATAGCACTGCAAACAAGTATGCAGGAAGTTACAAATGTTTTTTTTTTATCATCTTGTTTTTTTGTATAGAGTGACTTATCTTTTTGTAAATAACATTGACAATGCAAAGGTGAAAGGCAGCAAATAGTCTGGTCTCTTAACTGTTTTTGCAATTCGCCTCCTTGATTTGTAACAGTAGAAAAACATTTCACCCGTTTATCTGAGGATCAGAACTAAGCTGTCCAATAAAAATGTTAATGATATTTTTTGGGGGGTAAAAATGTTTGTAGAAGTTGCTGCGAACTTGTTAAAGTTGCACTTAAATTTTCATGACGAGATAACATCTCTCTGTCATCCATAGGCATATCAAATATGGTTTTCCAGTAGATTCTTTAAAAATCACAGCATTTACATAGTCATATCTTAACAGTTTGTTCACTGCTATGATTACTTATAATCTGCTCAGTTGTGTTAATGTGTTTTTGTTTTACAGATAATGCACCCTTATGGGCCTGGATGCCCAGTTTTCTCCTTAAATGTCCAGCAACAGTCCAATTTTCTATATTTTTCATTTTTGGAAGTTAATCAGGAAAGTGTAACATGTAACTTGCTGAATCTGCTTCACTTGTAATATTGCATCAGTAAAATAGTCCGCAATGATTGAGGTAATTGTGTCAGGTATCACTGTACAACCCTAGTGTGAAATATCTGATGGCATTCGCTCAGTGGTTGAGGCTAAGTGTGCCACTGACACAGAAACCAGAGGCAAACTGGTGGTTTATTGCAATGCTGGAACAAGATTTTTTTAGCTTGTACTATGTGAATCTAAGTAACATGAGCAGGTGTATAAATTCTATTTTGAAAGTCAAGGAAAATTCCATCCATGTCTGTTTAGGAGCTCAGGGAAAGTCTTGTAGATTATCATGGTAGTAATCTTTTTTATTTCCACTTTAACCCTTTAAAATCTTCAATTAGAAAAAAGGACTGGATAATATTTCTTTGCATTTTTTCAATTTCTTTGGAGAAATAACAACTAGAATCAATTCTTTTTTCAAAGATAGTTGGGGTGATGCTTTTAGAGTATGACAGTTCAAAAACAGAAATGTCATAACTGTTGCTTAATTTAAGCATCATGTACCTAAAAATAATTTTAAAGCTAATTCAGGAAGGTGCACTTCCCCTACAAATATCCTATGACTGAGTATAATCAATGAAAATTGTGCTCTATTAAATGGTTGAGCAGGACGTTATAGGGTTAAAACTATTTTGTCATGTCGTGATGATAGAAAGATTTACCTCAAGTGAAACTGCTCCTCAGTTCAGAATTTAGAGGATCATCTCTCTTTTCACTATGGGACAGTGTAGTATGCCTGAGTCATTTTTTGTCTTCTGCCTCACACTGTTTATTATAAAAGTCTGTCGTGTAGTGAAGCTTATGAAAACCTTTTTGCGAATTTACCTTTACAGGTTGTAAAGTGAAAATGACATTTTAAAAGATCCCTCCTGATTCTGACAGTATGGTTTATTTTGAATCACAGATATATGCTGTAAGATCTATCCTCTATGGATATCAGCTACTTCTAGGGAATAAAAGCCTGGATATCAATGTTTCTGCTGCATTTGACAGTTGTTTTTCTAAATCTTTCTTCTGCTTCCAGCCAAGAGGCTCTTCGACTTTGTAGAAGTGTAGGAATTGCTGGAGTGTTTTGGTTAGTTGAAGATTTCTCTAATCATGTCAGTGCTTCAGAATCTGTGAACTGGCTGTTAAAGTCAGAAATGTCTGATAAATCCCAAATACACTAAAGTTTGGTACTGTTTTTGGTTATTTTAATTTTCAACTCTATTCTGCCCTTTGCTACGTTCTGTATTTTACCCACAAGTCACTGCATTAATAGGTGACACCCCACCCATACAGTGCTGTTGCTGCTGTATTCCTGATTTCCTTTCTGTCTTCGAGTGTTATGGGCATACCAGTGAAATCATTAACGTCCAACTAGCAGATTAGCAGATCCAGTTAGGAGATCTCCTCTGTCCCAAATCAAGCTTCTGTCAACATGTCCTATGAAATTGAGCTGCTGACGACTCCCTCGTATGTTTCTCTCCCTGCTGAAATGACCAATCCTGATTGACTGCTGCATGCTTTGTTTTGCCCTGTGGACACCTTGTTTGAAGCTAACTCTTGATTAATCATTTATATTCGAAGCACATTTCAAAGTACAGCTGAGGTGCTTGTCAGCTCTGAGAGAACAGCAATGATGCAATACAAAAGCCAACAACTTTTTCTCTCGCACAAAGTGTAGGAGCTATCCAGGATATAATGAAAGCATGTGCAAGTCTGTGGCTTGAGTTATTTTTAATCCTTTTTAATCCTCAGTTCCTCAGTTTAATCCTCAGTTAAACTGACTCTAAACTGACTAAAAACACTTTTTATTTGAATAGAAATGACTGTCCAGTCTTTCTCTCTCTTGGCTCATCAATTAGTTGCACTTTGGTTGTGAAAGTGCTTCACGGGGAAAGAAACTCCACAAGAAAATAATTATTCAGTCTCATGTGTAGCTGTAGACGGATTTACATTATTTGTACATATTTCTATATTTATGGCACATATTTTCATTTCTTTATTATTTAATATTTTTAGTGAGTTGGTGTTCTTTTTTATTTGATCATTAAGACTAAAAACTGGCCTTTTTTATATGAAAAAACTCAATTTTGCCCAAACAACTATCCAACAGGCTATCCAACATCTTATAATGCTAAATAAATAAATTTTTTTGCTACTGAAAAACTGTATGAGCATTGTCAACATAGCAACAAAAGCCAAATGTTTTTTTTCTTTTTGATTTGAACTCTTTCTCCCAGTTTTGACATGAACATCAAGTTGCCAAAATGTGGCACTAATTGTCAGAATTTCCAAATTTAATGTGGATTTTTTAATGCTTTTGGACAGTCACAGATGTGACTTTCAAGGAAAGTCAACCATAACTGACTTAAATGTGCACTTCAATTAATTTCTAAAATCATGACCATTGCAGTTTGAAATTTGACTTTCATTGTTAGAAAATAACACGCTCTGCGAATGTAATTGCACATAAGTGGTCTTTTTTTTATATGACATGCAGATTGCAGTGCATTCAGACAGTTCTGGCTCATTAAAAATGAAGCCCTGAGAAGCATTTTGATGCTTTCAGAGCTGTAATTTATTTATTTTGTGGATTTCAAAAAACACTTGGCATTTTGGCAGTTAGGATGAGTTAAGATTAAATATTACACTTTAAACTGAAATATTATAACCTTTTTTATGTTTGGATTCTGTTAACCTTCCGTTAAGTGGCAAGAGCAGGACAATTTACACCTTTAACCTACGTGTCAATTAATCAGGTCAAAAGTCTTTTTATGCATGTGAATTCACCAGGCACTTGTATACTTTGATGTTTGCCTTTCCTTTCCCCCTGAAATTAATTAAAACTAGCAAAGTTTGATGCACACAATCAAGAATGACCCTCTGCACCCGTTAACCCTCGACACCTTAACCACACAACATGCACACACTCTTCCACCTTACCCATAGCTAAAGTCCACATAACATCAACATTGTAATAGGTAACCCGGTTCGAGCACTCGAGCTCTCGCTGCCTGACAAGACCGAATTGGATGTCAGAAGGATTCCTGCTCTGTTTAATTGAATCTGTCCAGCACTAAAAAAGAAAATCTGAAGTCAAAATAACCTATTAAATCTATCTGGTAATGTTTTGTTGAGTTTGACAGGTAGCACTGCACTTCTTTCCCTGCTCCGTATTGCAGTCCTTTAGGTTGAGTATTCAGGTGTTTCAGGATGGGTAATAGCTTAAGATCTTTGTCTCTCTGTTTGTTTTATCGGTTATTTAATTTAGGCCTGTTTAGAGCAAGGGAAGGGATTTGAATAGGGGCTAAGGGCCCTGCCTTATAACCACTGCTTCTCGAGAACGTAATTTTAGTTATTTAAACAGTTCATATGACCTTTGTAAAATAGCGTAATGAGGTAATGAAGAGACTAAGTAAGATGAAAACTACAAAATAAATATGATGTGGTAAATATTTTATATTTTGAGGGGAATTGCCTTGTGAATTCAGAAATAGTCATTTCCCATCTCACTAAGCAGTACGGCCCATGCATCATCCTCCTTCCTCCATCCTTAATGGTCCGGCTCACCTTCTGCAGAACATTGGCTGGTATGAAAGTTTTCCATGAAGTACAGAATTAGGATCTTAAATAGATATTCAGGTGGAGTTGCCACGGATCCTTTAATGTGATCAATAGTTTTAACATAACATTAAAATTGAGTGTTTCAAGAGCCAGATTTTCGCTTAGGCACATGCACAGTGCATCCTTTGGACAGATCAGACCAAAGTGGAGATTATTGGTTTTAGCACTTATTAAAACCTCATAGCAGCTGTGGTGAATGGTTAATTTTTTTAGCTTGTTTTGCAGTCATAAGACCTGGTAACCTTTCGGTCATTGTCCACCATAAAGTCATGTGTATACCAAATTATTTTACAGTGAAATGTGAGGCCATCTGTCTTAAATCCAAAAACTTAGCCGGAAGTGGGTCATCAACAGGAGCTGAATGTCTGACAAGGTAAAGAACCGAGGTATTGCAGAAGTCCAGACTTCAGCCTAACTAAAATGCTATGGAGGAAAAAGAACTGTGCAGAAACCAATGCCACAGATATGAATGAACTAAAATAAATTTATATATATATATACCCTTTTGACAGATCAGACCAATATACATATATATTTTTCTATATATATTGTATATACAATTATCACTATTGATATTCAATTCAAATGTTTTGTTTTGTATTATTGCATCTTGATCTTTCTAGATAGTTCCGCTTAGATGCTTTTTTAAAATATTTAATGTCACAGTGTTCCATAATCCAGGCCAAACAAATTTTTAAAGAAATATGAAATGCTGATTGATTTCCTGCACTCTGACAGGAATATGGTAATTCTTAATCAGTTCTTGATTGCGATCCTGAAAGTTATTGTCATGGCAGTTTTACAGATTGCTTATTAAAATGTCGGAAAACAGGAGAAAAAAAAAAGGCCCAAATTAGCCAAGACGAAGACATGAATTCTGGTCTCGTCTTATAAAAGGAACCTAACAATTACAATCAAAGTAACAGAAATTTCACTGTCTTAACATATATTAAAAGCAGTTGTATACATGAAGCGTTTGTTGCAACTATAGCAATGTGCTCTCATATTTTCATTCAAATGAGGAACATGTAAAGCAAAAATCCTAAGATTTGCTTAGTCGTTCAAATACAGTTGGAGTCTGTTCAGATGTTCCAATTTCCTTTCTGTAATTTTCATTGTTAAAGGTAAAACACATTTCCTTGCTCTTTGACTTCACAAAAATGAAATGAGGTATTACTTGTGTTGATTGGCTTTGTGTGCATGCCTCACTTCCTTGTTCATATAGTTCAATAAAAAAGGAGAAAAAAAGCTTTGTGTTTTTTTGTTTTGTGTTGAAGCTTAGGAGTAACATTCATGGCAGTTAATCAGGTAGCACAAAATTTGCTAAGCTTTATGTGTCAGGGAAAAAGGCAGCCAAGGCAGTTGTGTTTCGGTGTTGTTAAAGCACAGAATTATAGGCACCGCAAGCTTGCTGCATCTGAGGTTATCAACATCTCAATCACATTTGGCTATCAGACATCTCCATAGGGCTTTGGTGGCCGATTGCTATTCTCTTATATATCGAGGAGTTCCAACAGTTCTGCTACCCGCACTGATTTTCTTTTCCCTCTACTTTCAGATTCAAGAGCTGGAGATGGAGCTCCCAGAAGTGTGGACCATGCAGTCATTGGAGGAGTGGTTGCGGTGGTTGTTTTTGCAATGCTCTGCCTACTCATTGTTTTGGGTCGATACTTTGCAAGACACAAAGGTAGCGAAACATTAACAACAAAACACCTTTTTTGGTTATCATTTGTAACACTGTTATATCATTTTGATCTACTGAATATAAAAAGCTTTGAGTTACTGACAAAAGGTGAATCCACATTTTTATACAGTGCTGATCAATAGTTTTACAAATCATCTTTGCCACCTTAATAACATCACAGTAATTACAACCTATAACAAATGTCATACTTTGTGTTTTGTGTGAGGAAAAGGAACCAGGTATATTACATCTTCTTTTATGGTTATATTTCACAAAAAGTTACAAAAACATGCTAGAGAGTTTGATCTGTAAAAAGCTAATAGTCATGGAGGCTCGGGACTATTCCAGGGGTTTAAAAAGAGTCGTACTACATACGGCTGACCCACATAGTTCATTACTTTACAGTCAGTTTGAACTTCTAAGACACTCACACAGTTTGTATCGGCTGCCTGCCAGCAACTGCTGAAACTATTTAACTGTGCCTCCATCAAACAAAGTGGCTATGGTATTTTTGGTTTTATTTCAGTTTTTTCCAAATCAAACCAACAGTATAAGAAGGAAATAACTTCCCTCTGACAGACTTTAGGTGATTTAGTAACACTGAAGGCGTAATGATTTGCTATGTGGTGCAGCCTGATGTGTGAGTGCAGACTTTACCATGGTTTATCACAGGTTTGGAACTTTTTTCCCTTTCATTTTGCTTGTATTTGTTGTTATTGTCACTGAATAGACATCGCGCTAGAAGTGGAGTAGAGGGGGTAAAAAGAGGAAGAATTCACCAGTTAACTCTGACAGAATACTTTCGAGCAACAAAGGAAATTAGAATCCTGATTTTGGCTTCATTTGTCTGATACAGACAGAATTCATATTTTCACCAGTTACATTTCTTTGAAACTTTTGAGACCATTGAAAGAAAACAGCCACATTTGTGTACTATTGTCCTCTTGCTGTGAGGCGACGGTACTAACCACCATGCCACCCACATCAGACTAAAAAATAGAACAATACTACATGCAAATTTGGAGGGTGGAAGCAGTTGATAATACAGCTCAGAGCTCAATATCTGCAGCTTGAGAAGAACTTGACAGAACCGAATGGAAACACGTGTATTTACGCATTTATTCTCCAATTATTCTCTTTTTAAGTGATCTACATTTGCATGTAAAATGGACGAATGGGTCATAAAAAGCACATATTACAACAGATGTTTCATGGTGCACGAGCATTATGACAAACACAGACTTTTTGTATTTTCTGTCCATCACCCTCAGACAAATGCCAATTCCCCCCACAAAACAGAAGGTTGGTGATATTAAAGATATTTAAAAAGTCCGGGTATAGTGTTTATTTCATTAGAGTGTGCACAAAGAAGGGAAGTGATTCTCAGCCTATGTAGAAGAGCTGCAACATTAGAATATATCATGTAGATCAGTATGGCATAATCAAAGACAGAACCTGCTGCTAGCACAACTGAAGGAAAGGGTGCAATGTTGTTTTTGAGGGTGCTGCGCCTCCAGCACATTTAGAGGAAAACTTAACATATTGTGATCACTGCTCCACGCAGTCAGAATAGTTGCTGCTCACAAAAGCTATTTAGCAGGTAGGGACCGGTCGCAGCAAATGCTCTTGAAATATAGAGGTGAGGGATTTTTAACAACATTAAGCCAAGGCCGCGATTACCCAGCTTACAGATACGATGGAACTGAATTTGCTGTTGTTGCTTTGTGCAGTCTTTTGATTTTTCCCTTAAAAATAACTTTTTTTAATCACATTTGTGATTTTTAAGTGCACAGTGAGTATACAAGGCCTTGAATGTGCGTGGGAGAGGGGGGGGGGGGGTTCAATGACCTCCTCTGTGGAGATGGCAAAAATATAATTTCATCCTATTATATTTCAATTATTTCATTACATCTCCCTAAAAGCTTCTGTGTTTTAGTAGCTGTCTAGTAAGCAACTGGTGGCAGATGTGTTTGTCAATTTTTTATAGGCTACAGATTTTTTTAATTGATGCCTTAATATATATAAGGCCACCAGCATGTTTCCTTTTGTTTTAGCATCACTCAACACCTTTTCCCTGTCTTCTAAAAAAGGATTTTTCCGTGACTGGCTTTCCTATGTTCCTCCTTATTTGATCTCAAATATTGTCCTCATCGCAAGACTTTGCTGCTGTGATATCAAGTGAATACATCTTGTAAATTAGGTATGAAGTGGCCTTTTCTTTTGCTCAACTTGACAAGGTTAATTTGAATGTGTGATCCACGCTCTTTTCCCTACTCAAGATCATTTAAAAAACCCTGATTCTCTTGTTCTAATCTTGATTAAGAATGTTGGATAACCTGAATATTACAGACTGCTTGGGGTTGGTGTATATAAATGGCCACAAGGGGGTTGATTTGCATAATGAGGTGCTGTGCATGTAGAGTCACATTTCAATCTTTTGTATCATCGAAACAGCAAACTATTATCTGGTTCTTGACACTGTCCTCTACCCCCTCCTCCTCAGGTACCTACTTCACACATGAAGCCAAAGGAGCAGATGACGCAGCGGATGCAGACACCGCCATTATCAACGCAGAGGGTGGCCACAGCAACTCGGATGAAAAGAAAGAATACTACATCTAATCAAAAAACCCGCACTCCAGTGTCCTTCTTCGGAGCTGTTTTTGGGGACTGGACAGAGGGGATAGGTGGGCGTTGAAGGAGGGATTTTAAGTCGGATTGCTTTTAGTGAGAGTAGTGGGGTCAGTGGTTGGAGGAGAGATTGAGTTTTACAGAAAGCCCTGGTTGTAAGCTGTTGTTTAGTCTAGTTTGCAGATGTAGATGGAATGTTTTGTGTGTTTAAACAAAAAAAAAAAATTTAAAAATCAAAAAAAGGACAAAAAATGTTGGGGTTTGGGTTTTCAGTAAGGAGCTGGGTTGGGGGTGGGAGGGTACACCAGAGGTTGCCAGAAATCACTGTAGAGAGTTTCACCATTCAACAACTTCCTAACTGCTGGTACAAATTTTTTTTCTTTCCACCGTTTTCAGAAAATTTTGTGCCTTGTTCTAAATTAATTTTTTTTTTCTCTCTGCACTTTGCATCTGTATTGATCATCATTTTCATATCCTCTTTGCTCCCCTTTATCCCCGTTTCATCTGTCCCACATATAATTATCAATGTTGGCTTTTGTACTTTATTCATTTCACTAAATGTTTCTGCACACACCAGTCTTTTCCTGCTGAACAAAAATGATATCCCGTATACTGTGATTTGTCTTAAGCCATTTCTTCCTTCTATTTTCCCTCATTTTTAACATATATAAGAAGAATGCATGTAATGCTTTACAGTACATGTCATTGTACCATGGACACATGTATACATGCATACAGGCTGGCTCTACTTGACTTTCCAACACATACCCATAAAGCAGATCATTTAAAAAAACAGCAGTGAAAGGCAGTACAGATAGATTTCTGCATTTTATCAGACCAGCTCAGTTTTTAGATAATGTGTAGGAACCTTAACTTGCTCCTAAGAGTTCACAAACTTCCACATCGGTGTTTCTAAAACCTTCCTTTCTAAAGCATAGTGGCAAATTATTTTTGTTTTCCTTGTGCCTCTGTTTCGTATTTTTCTTTGGTCATTTGTTAGGGTTAGCTATTTTGGAAGCCTGTTTTCCAACCAGTTGGAAGTTAGAAAATAAGTTGTTTTTTTTTAACTATATTTTTGGGCACATCCTTAAATGTTCAGCCTTGAAAATAGCTTGGGTATTCATTTTGGTGTAGTGTACATAACTGTCTTGACCATAAAAGCAGCCTCAACCAACCCCAAACCAAAACGTGCAAATTAAAGTTGTTCCAGTTCTGTATATTGAAAGTCCAGTTCCTGCTTCATACTCACTTTCTTCATGTTATGTTGTCACACAATGTAAAAATAAGCAAGTGGAATCCCATTTGTATTTTACAGTAATACTTACGTAGAAATATTTTTTACAAAATTAAAGGAATTACTAATCCAAAAATTCATGGATCTTATTGTATCACGCTCATTGCAGGCTAAGTCAAATGTAGGGCAACATAAATGTTAAAACTGAAATGCTAATGAGAGACCAATCAGGCTTTCCAGACTTTATTAAGATCACATCATCTTAATATAAATGGTTTGAACAAACTGAACAAATGTCATTTGTATGGGCTACCTGAGCCAGGCTAAGGATGCCAAAAGTCAAGTACACATGTTCTATGTCTTTATCCATGGTTAGCATCAGTGCCCCAACCTTTTAACATGGCAGACAGGGTATACCGGTAACATTGTCTGTCATTATTATGCATTTACATAGCAGTCAACAGAATTAATTAATCATTTTTCTCTGTGACAGATATGAACATCTGTGAACAACTGCACTTGGCAACTTCTAGGTTCCAAACAAGAAACATTACTATGTCACATGACATTTAAAACATCATATCAACACGAATCATAAATATATATCACCATCCACATCAGTGGTAACAAGTGCTCATTAGGTTTGAGTTTAGGGGTAAAATTTTAAAGACAAAGAAACACATGTCAGATGCTATTCCCAATCATAGCTGCAGGTGTACTGCATCTGCCTCCATAGGATTACAAAGATCAAAAAGAATAAAAGCAGCGCGATGGCTAGCGAGCTGTTTTGGTGGTTAATGCCAACATCGCTCTAGAAAGTGTTCAGTGTGGTTGTCAAAGCTGTCCTGTTTCTGTCCTAAAAGGACCAATTGTCTTTATAAGCATGTGCAGAGAACAAAAGCTATCCTATTTCTGATCTGAAATTTGTAGTCTAATTCTCATTAGTCAAAAAAAGCCTCAGAAGGGTTTATCTGTTGCTTCAAGCATTCAGTCATAGACAGATGATATTAATCTGCCTGCAGACCCAAAGCTCTTTTCCTCTATGGTTCAGTCATGCGGGGACTTTGCAGTATTGAGAAAAAAATAATAATTTTGCAGGCTTGGACCACACAGCTTTTAGGAGTGGTCAAAACGTTTGCCAAATCACATGAGGCGTTAACACTGGGACAAAACCTGAACTGTTTTGTTTTATGAGTCAGTGAAGCAGAACAGTTGAAATCATTGGACCCCTCTCAGACCTTTCCCTTTAGAAAACAACACCACTCGTTTCACAAAAACAAACATTTTTCTTTAGCTTCATAAATAAGAGGATCTGAATTTGAAAGTACTTTTTCACCCTGTCAATGAAATCTCCCTCTTTGTCAATGTTTTTCCGTTTTTCCCTTGTTTCATTCATATCCCTGGATTCAGGGAGTCCTGGGGTACACGAAGGTTAGACATAGGTCTGCTAATAATTAATGTGGCCACTCTGACATTTGTATTGCTTGTCCTTTTCTCATTGGCTGTATCTTTTCTTCATTTATTTACACGTTTTGACTCATACCATTACTGCATATCATCTTCGTTCTTCACTGTGAATTTTACCAAAATGCTTTCTACTTAAACATTTAATTATGTCATGATCATAAACACAAAATTTGAGAGACTGTATGTATGTCAACTCTGTTGAATTAACACGCACTGAACTCCACCCGTTAGAAAAACGAATTGATTCCTTGTTGCTTGCCTTCATATACATCTGTATCTTATGATGATTTATCGCAATGTTGAACCATTGGATTGGACTATCTTAGTGTGAAACTTAGATTGCAACACATAACCTGTGTGATAGCTTTAATATACCATGATCATACATGAAGACAGCATTCAGTCTTTCCATATTGAGATTTTGGGGGGTCATGGGTAACCAGATGCATTCAATTTGGACTTTTTGTTGTGCAGATTTCACTTTATTGAACACACTGCATCTGTGCATATGAAGTGTAATTTACTGTTGTTGAACGTGGAGGTGGCTTATGTACCTGTGCGAATAATTTCAATCTTTCCCACTGGTAGTGGTTGTAGATGAGCGTTAGAAGGAGGTATGTCACGTCCAACTCTGTCCATTTGTTTCCTCTTCTGAAACTTGAGTTACTTTAGTCACAAAGGAGTTCCCACTAAGTCGACACTGTATGCTTATGACACTGTTTTGTGTTTGTGTTAAATGGAAGGGTGGGGGCAGGGTAGGTTACTGATTAAGTTTAATGTTCATCGTCTGCTGTCCAATTGAAAAAAAAATATGAATTGACTTGTTATTGTTGCTGTATGAATCACAGAGCAACTGTCATTTCATCTGTTAGACTGAGACAGTGTGATTTGTATTTTCCAGTGTGCACTATTTTGCTTAAGTGACACGTGGCAGCTTCCATTTAAATCCAACTTTAATGTACTTGTCAATAAAGGAATAGAACTGAATATTGTCTTCTCCCCCAAGACTTAAAGGCTTATTCAATTTCTGAGTATTGAACCTTTTCAATGGCTGTGAATGTCAGTTGTTTTATCAGATGTTGAAAAATAGCAACATGAAAATTATTTCAAAATTATTTATTAATCTGACCTGTTAGTACAGAGCAGGATGATACATTAGGTAACTGTGTGTATGATTTTAATGACATTCTCTGTAGAACTTTTAAAAAATGGACGATGCACTTAAAGTAAAACTGAGGTAGTTTTCTCCACAATAAATTCTTTAAACAACATCCTGTCTCAGGTTCATGCATTTCTAACAGATATGACTTTATCTCAGGTAGAATGCAAAGTTTAGGCCCCACCTCTCGGTGACATCAAACAAGTAGAATAAATTTATTACATCAAGTGCAACACACTCTTTTAAGTCCACAATTAGATATTTTGCATATATGTTGTACATGTTTTATGTAATTTTCTTAATATTTTGTGCACTGTAAAGATGTGTTATGTACTGCTCTTTTGTTAACAAATACGGTAAATATTGGAGTTAAGCAGGATCAGAAACATGAAGTTTCTTTTCATCTGTCCCTTTGAAAGTTCCACCGTCTTTGGAAGTTCATTTGATTTCCCCAAAAGGTTTGATTGTTTCACCACTTCATTGTTTTTCAGATTTAATTTTTTTGTCTCTGCTGTACTTGGGAAATGTAATGTGTATTAATGGAGAAAAGGAGTTCCATATTCCCATACACATTTTGTATTGGTTCATAAATAGACATTTTTACAAAGCAATGAAGAGTTCTTGTCTTAATAAAAGAAAAGATATTAATGTCCAAAATAATATGTGTTGATTTTACTTTTTCTTGTCATTTTTACTTCAGAAAGGTTTTAACATATGGTCCTACAGGATATAATCCAAGTACAGCATGTGAAGTGTTTTAAAATAAAAATGTAATTTTAAATCAGAGTTGACAAATCAAAGTTGTCAAATTATTTACTGTAAATAATCTGGTTTATTTGTAAAGTGAAAGACTGAAAAGCAAGCCTTCCACATATGGTACCCCTAGATATGGGATTTCGTGCTTCAATGTGGAATAAAACCATACTATATTCAGATTGGACTTTCACATCACGTCTGTACATTCAATTTGGAGTATCCATCCATTTGTAGTAAGGTTGCAGAGGGACTAAAGTCTATCCCACCTGACATTGGGGAGAGGACTGGTGAGATAGAGTTTGAGACTATTTGGGTTTATGATGGATATACTGGGGAGCTATATTCAATATTTTTAAGTGGAGGCCTTTCGTACTTCAGTAAGACAATCTATCCTTTTGCATGATTTTGACTGGAATCGGAAGAGGTTATTTAGAGAACCCTCCTATTTCGTGGAAATGATTCATCTGTAGAAAGGAACCTCAAGCTGGTTATGAATCACAGTAAATGACGTGTGTTCAAACGTTTGATGAACTTTGCTTGTGCATCATGAATAGTACGAAGAAAATATTAGAAATTAAATGCCTGATTGAAATAGTTATATATGATTTATTTTAGTCTCTTAGACAATTGTGACTTTTATAGAAAAATAAATACTCAGACCTTATACTCTGTTTACTTGAGGTTGTTCATTATAGATGTAATACCCTTGAGCTTTTCCAACTTCATTCCTCACTCCTCACAGTGGTCTCTGACTTTAGTTTCTCCAATTTGACAGTGATCTTCTTTATTAAAAGGTTTGCTTCACTCTTTTGATCCATGGCTATTACAAACTAAACCTTTTCTCCTTTTTATCAGGTAAATTATGTCAGTGCAAAGTGGTCCATTGCTGTGTTCTACTAAGAAGTATAAATCTAAGGACATATATCTGAACCTTTTGTTCAATTAAAAGTATGACAAAGGAGAAAGTTGGCATAGTAAACCCAGAGCAGGAAAATGTCTCATTTAAAAAACTAGGTCATTAGGTTTCAACAAGTCCCAAATTCCTTTAGATTGTATGGACATGACGACAGTGCATTACGCAGATCAAAATTAAGCTTCTTTTTTTTAAAAAAGTTTTAAGTTTTTTATTTATAATTCTAAAAGTTGACTGCCCCTTTCCCAGGCCTGCAGTTATGGCAAGAAATATCTTTCCGTTCTTTTTTTAATGCATTGTTTTTTATAGACACATCAGTGTCTGGTAATCAAATATACATGTGTATGGATAGCTGATGAAAGAATGTGTAGAAAACTGTGATATGGCTTTTAACAACCTACCTGCATTATGAAAATGTAAATTGAACCATGTTGAGTGCAGATATCATCAAATGCATAAAACTAAAATTCCTAATTAATACAACTTTAAGGTAACTCCGAAAGGGGCATTGTTATGAAAATACAGTCTGAAAATCAATCTCCGCATCTCTGTTTGACAGGTGAAGTGAGCCTTTTAAACTCGCATCTTAAATAAACAGAGATGATGCCATTGACCCAAACATAGGTGAGCCATCTTTCAATAAATAAAAGGGATAGAAAAGTTATTCTTGACCAGCGATCAATATACACGGATCAGATTTCAGTTCGTGGCTGTAATATTCTGTATTCCATAGATGTCTTGAGTAAAAAAATGATGCTATCTTTTTAATTACGCTGTCACTTGGGACTCTTATTATGCCTCAAGTGCTGTACATATTGAGCCAGAATCTTAAATAAGTAAGGGTGATAGCAATATTCATGGTAAAGACCTGAGGCAACCTAACATACATAGAAAATGTTCTTCTGAGTTCATGTTTAATGTGCATGCAGGTCAGTCTCATATATACCCATTATTCAATCTACTCAAAAAACTGAAAGAGAAAGAAATACAATTTGTCATAGTTTATTTTACTGTGGGCAAATGTTTTTCTTGATGACAACAGTCAGAGCCGCACATATTTTGGATAATTATGTGGTCGTCACGAAAAGGTCAGCATTGCTATTTTGTCTTAGTATAAACCTCGCAAGAACAAAAGATTAACAACAACAACAACAATTTTTATTTATATAGCGCCACATCACAACAACAGTTGTCTCGCAGCGCTTTCCAAACAGAGCAGGTCAGACCCTACTCTGAAGTTAACTACAGAAACCCAACAGTTCCCACCATGAGCAAGCACTAGGCGACACAGGCAAGGAAAAACTTCCTTTTAACACAGTTAGGCTGGACTCAGATGGACAAGATCACAGTGCCTGTGCATAGCAGCCCTGCCGTGGACTGGCGACCTGTCCAGGGTGTATACCACCTGCCCAGTGTCAGCTGAGATAGGCTCGAGTCCCCCCCCCCCCCCCCAAGGATCACACAAGGAAATAGTGGTATAGAAAATGTATGGACAGAAAGTGCAACAGAGCCACTTATCTGCGCTACAGAAAATTCTAATCTAAATCTTACCGATCAAATCCTGTTTCACCAACAACCTGGCAATTCAACACCCACCAGGAGGCCACAAAGATTATAAGGCAGTAAAGAGGATATGGTGCGCAAACCTTAAGCCTTGCATCAACAGTTACAACATAAGGGCTTCAGAGTGAGTTTTTTGATGTAAGAATTATGCAGGACAAGACAGACCAGGGCAATAAACTGTTATGGTTAATGTGGCCCTTAACTCATTGACTGCCAGCCATTTTCAGAACAGAGAGTCGCTCACTGACAGAGTTTTTTGAGAATTTTGACTGATTTTTCAAGAGCCACAGAATAGTTTGTGCTATGACTATGTAAACACCGAACACACCTAAAGAAAGAGTAGACTCTCTTCTATCATCAGGAAAAAAAAACTTGTTTCTACCATATTCCGTTCTTCCTCGACGTGCGTCTCACCGGCGCCATTTCTCTCATAGCGAACCATTGCGTTTGTTTTTATTTGCCTACAGTCTATGCTAATCTCCCATCAAAAGTGGCACAGCTACCTAGAGGGTAAATTTGTTAGTCCATACTCTGTCTAGAAGCCGAAATTTACGGAAAAACTTTCGCCGATTGTCCCCCAAGCCACTCGCATTGAAAAACATAAAAGACGTCTATAGACATCTTTGGCAGTCAGCGGTTGGATTTGAAAAGACGTCTATAGACGTCTTTGGCAGTGAATGAGTTAATGACACTTAGGAAATACTCCAATTGTAAGAGCAACATTAAGCTTTCAATCTGAACAGGTCGTCAGTATACTGTAACATACATGTAATCATAAAATCTATTATAATGGGCTTTTGCCAATCTTTTATTGATGCATCAAGTATCAGAACTTGATGCTGGAATCTTGGTTTGGGTCAAGGTTAGTGATAGAGGGCTAGTTTAGTGGAAACATCTTTTCTCCTGCTTCAGGTTCTTTTTGAAGAATGACACTAACCTTGTTGGGGGTGGCACGGTGGTTAGCACCGTTGCCTCACAGCAAGAAGGTACTAGGGGACCCAGGACCTTTCTGTGTGGAGTTGGCATGTTCTGCGTGTTCTCTCTGGGTTCTCCGGCTTCCTCCCACAGTCCAAAAACCTGCATGTTTGGTTGATTGACCGTTGATTGAACATTCCAAATTGCCCTTAGGTCACGCCTCTGTTCATTGAGCTTCACTGCTTACCCCAGGCCGCACACATCAAATTCAAGTCCCTGATGCTAGCCTACAAAGTCTTTAAGGGTACGGCTCCCGTATACTTGAACTCTCTTCCAAAGATTTATGTCACAACTTGGTCACCCAGGTCAAAAATGGATTGTCGTCTAGCAATACCTACAGCACACTTAAGACAATCCAGACTGTGTTCGTGTGTTGTTTCAAGATTCTTACCGATACTGCTGTGCCCCTCTACTACTCTTTCTATACCTTCCTCTATCTCTTTGCTGTCACCACTGATTCTGACTGATCCACTGATTCTGAGAACGTTTTGTCATATCGATGATAACCACCAGAAATTTCTGTCCATGTGGACTTGCATTGAACAAGTGAGTATATGACAATAAAACTTTTAATCTGAATCCTGAATCTGTATTCATTTTGTCAGTGGAACTTTTTACACTTATCCTAAACTATTTTTAGATTACATTATAAATGTCTTGATTCAGAACAATTGACTGGTGTTTCAAGACATTTGAAACAAAATTTTCCAAACTTTCTTGACACAAAGCCAGCTGACTGAACATCCATCCATCCATCCATCCATCCATCCATCCATCCATCCATCCATCTCTCCCAGTGGTCAATGGGCGAAAGGCGGGGTGCACCCTGGACAGTCCGCCACCGCCAGTCCATCACATAGAGACATATAAAGACAAACAACCACGTATACTCACACTCACTCCTAAGGGCAATTTGGAATGTCCAATCAACCTAACACGCAGGTTTTTGGACTGTGGGAGGAAGCTGGAGAACCCGGAGAGAACATGCAAACTCCACACAGAAAGGTCCTGGCTCCCTTGACTGAACATCACAAAGTATATCATGCTTCATGTCAAAATATGTCTCTCAAAGCAAAACACTCATCTTAAATTTAACTGGCACCTGCAGTTTGAATGAATACATTCTGAAATAGGTTTTGAACAGTATAAGCTTGTTTTATGAGTGATTAAGCCTTTGTTTTATGTTTGTAACTCAATAATTAAATAAATGAACGATGGTTTAATCAGAATATCATAAAAAAATTAAAAAAATAGCAGAAGATAATATAAAAAACTAAATAATAATAATCACTTCAAATAAAAACTAAATATGATATTTTTCTTATATTATCTTCCAATGCCAGGTTCAAAGACAGGTGCTAATTTCATACATTTCTTTGTTTGCCAACAAACTTCAACAACAATACGAATCTATGGAATGATGAAGGTGACAGAAAATATTTTGGTCAAAGAATAGAAATGATCATGAGGAAATAAGTGCACAGTCAAATTTGAAAGAATGTCAATATCTAATAATTGTATTATTGATTGATTTCATTATAAAGAAAATGCAGCTTGTTTTCCTTTTTTAAATTTCTTTTTTTTTTCATGTACTGTTATATCCTGACAACCAATGACGATTATTTAGCTTTTACTATTACTGGTCCTCCATCTCCTTTCACCCAATTATATTTGAGCATAGGCTTTCTTCTACCGAGACATGATCCAGCCCTCCGCTGTCACAGAATCTTCAGCCAGCATTGATGCATAAATGTTACACAAATGGACGTCTAATTGGAGAGGTCGTTTTTATGGAAGTGGTTGTGACTGAAGTGAGGCAACAATAGTTTCTCTGTGGTCTTTATGTTAGGTGCTCTATCATATTGTTATTACAAAATGTTGCATACAAACTGTACTACTTAAAACTGGAGATTACATATGAGAATGAATGACTCTTGAATATCACTTCAAGCAATCTGAAAAATGGTCAGCGGGTATGTAATACTGGTGTGAAATCTTCTTCGAGATTATCTATCTATCTATCTATCTATCTATCTATCTATCTATCTATCTGGCTTTTAATCAGAACTGTTACTGTGACAAAACTTCACAAAGACAGATGTCAACACCGAGATAATTTGTCTGTTGTGTATGAATTCATTTTATATTCAGCAAGGCTCAAACAGAGGCCCTCCCATTTTGCATACAACACACAAGAAATATACAGTAGACCTGTATTGTTGTCCAATACACCACTTCACCACCTTACATGGTACCAGTTTGTTGTCAGCTAAACTGCTTGTTATTTCTAGTATTTTTTTAATCAATGGCACAACCCAAAAAAAAAAAAACTAATAGTATTAAGATGAACTGTAGCTAAATCAGACATATTTTAGTTAATGAACAGTTCCTCTTTCAAAGTTATAATGCATTCAAAAAGCGTAAAAAAGTAAAGTAAGTCCGCACAGGTTAGAAACTTATAGTAAGGGGTCAGAGGCAGCTTCTGATCTGGTCACTGATAAGGTGAATGATGAGTATTCCAACTGAATGCCTTGTCGAGCTACAATCTTGGCTAATAACAGTATGTGAATTACCTGAATTACTGTAAATTTACCAAGTATAAAACTTTCATGATTTGATTTCTCCCTGCAAGCTGATTTTACAGCATCTGACTTCCTGGCATCCTGAAATAGACCCAACTTTAATCTTCATCCGAAAAAGAAAGATTTAATCCTGAGCAGAGATAAGGTTGGCCGCCCTACCTTGAAAAAATACTTTAGTATGTTAAGTGCCCCTCTTCTGCTTTTGGAAACTCCAGGAACCAGACGTAAGGAACTCACCCTGAGAGTGAGTGGGGAAATTTTGTGGCACTTCTGAAAGACAGTTCTGAAAGACATAAGAGACATAAGAGATGATGAGCGAGCTTGAGTAAACTTTTTAGATTTTGTGATGCTGTTAAAAGGCAAAGTTAGGTATTCTGTCTGTATTTGTTTGTCATGAAAAGAAAAAAGCAATTTGTAAGCTGTATCTCAACTTTTTTTCTTAAATGAAAAGTGCTAATTTCCTCTTCCACTGGTCAAAGTGGCTCTGAGAGGTACTGCATTGCCCCTCTGTGGACAGATGAGAAAGTCCACAATAGCAGTCTGTTTCACCTAGCGGTACTCTGCATAGAAAAGATTTCAAGGTTTAGTGACAAAAACCTGAAAGACAATCACGGTGGAAAAACAAAAACTCCTACAACAAAACCTTAAAACTACAAGTACTTTATTTATAAGCACCTTGGCATTCTCTTTTGTTACTCATTACATGACTGAGAGTTTCTACCTGCACATTAGTCACTCAGCAAATTATTGTAATTTGTGTTGAACATTACTAATTGGTGTCACTAAAATGTAAAGATTTTAATTAGCCTTGGTGTAATTAACCATTTTGAAAGATCTAGCTACTTTCTTATTGACGTCTAGCAGAAAACATACGAACTCTGAATATCATCGTGATGGATCTTATTAACCGTGTCCTCCAGATCAAGGTGAATTAATCATAGTAGACTTGATTTATATACCCCACCCCTTCCTTTCTTCTTCCATCTCTCTTCCCTTCACCCTCTGTGTTTCTTGGGCTCTCTCACACTGTGCCAGCTGGGGATTCATTTGTCTTGCTGATTAATGATGAGAACCATATCCTCCACAACACCAGTAAATTAAAAGAGATCGGGACAGAGAGAAAGAACATCAAGGTCCATTCATCCCAATCAAATTTCACAGTGGGTCCAATTCATCCTCAGCTTTATTCGTATTGTCTGCTATACAAACACAAAGAGCACCTGTCATTCATTTTCTCCTCTCGGATTGACTCTGCCAGCCTTCATACTCACAGTAATGAAAGTGCTGTGTCTGCCTAAGAGCTTGTGCCTCTGAGCTGCAGCCACAATTGGCTGTCAGCACTGTGATGTGGACTCAGTCTGTTTTGGTGTCCTCCCACAGTCAAAGGGAATACATGGAGTCCTGGAGGGTCTCAGGAGATTCTGGATAGTCGATAGTCTAGTGATGTGCAACATATACTGTATGTTGTACTCTGCCGGTTTAAAAAGATTATATGTTATTGTACCCAGACAGAGTCTGAATACATTTATAGAAGATCAGAAGCCTGAGTCTCTTGCAGATATATTTGGAAATAATGAAAACATTTGGTTATTTATAATTAAAAAGTACAGAAATTAACTCCATATCATTTAAATAGGCTCCATTCAAGGTTCTGCCCCAAAAACGTATAGATACAGATTTAGAAAGCCATAGACTTCCTACTTAATTGCTATAATTACCATGTTCAAGCCTAATGTCAAATTAAATGCGACCGACCTGGATGTTTCACATCCCTGAAGCATTACAAATGTTTTTAAAATAAGTTAAATGGACAGACAGACAGACAGACAGACAGACAGACAGACAGACAGACAGAC
>JABUIW010000027.1:1984905-2042661 GCA_013363375.1 Menidia beryllina | reverse complement strand
GACAGACAGACAGACAGACAGACAGACAGACAGACAGACAGACAGACAGACTTATATAGTGAGCCAAGTGGCCCCAATCAGTAAGACCCGCCTCTGACTGCATGAGGAACCGCCCCTACAGGTGAGAGGAATGGGCCGTGACACCCCCCTCCTTAAAATGAGGGTTCCACCCTCTACCCAAAATTTGGCCCACATTAACCAATTCAAAATGTTCCCCAAAATCCAAATAGCTACCAGTCCTGGCTCTAGTAGTTGCTCTGTATCCTCTAACCAACTGTCCATCCCTCCATCTCAGCAACCCTGGTACCTGGGGAGCAGTTTAAGAGGAGGAGGAATAGACAACCAGCAGGGGAGAGCAGAGAAACAAGTAGTTCAATGGAGCATGGGACAAAGCGTCAGCTATAATGTTACTTTTACCACTGATGTGTCTAATGTCAAGATTATAAGGCTGTAGGAACAAGGCCCAACGCATCAACCGCTGGTTGGGATTCTGCAAAGACTTCAAAAATGTAAGTGGATTATGGTCAGTGAAAACTGTCAAAGGAGTTGTAAAGCCCAGATGAGGCCTAGTGCCTCCTTTTCTATTACCGAATAGTTTTGCTGGTACTTACTAAATTTCCGGGAGAAGAAACTGACGGGACATTCAATTCCCTCGTCACTTTCCTGCAGTAACACAGCCCCAGCCCCTGTCTGACTAGCATCTACCTGTAATTTGAAGGGTTGACCAAAACGTGGTGCTGCCAACACAGGAGCTGAACACAGAGCCTTTACTGCCTCAAATGCTGCATTACACTGGGTGGACCAGATGAACTCAGCCTTGGTCGTCAACAGGTTGGTCAGGGGAGACACTATTACAGAAAAGTTTTTACAAAAGGCACGGTAGTAGCCTGCTATTCCCAGGAAGCGCATTAATTCCTTCTTGGTGGTTGGCTGTGGGAACTGCTTCACAGCGGCGATCTTTGCTTCCAAAGGACGAAAAAAACCCTGACCAACAATTTTTCCAAGGTAAGTCACAGTGGCTTTGGCAAACTCACTTTGCCAAATTAACAGTCAGCCTGGCCCACATCATTTCTTCAAATAGGGCTTGCAATCGCCTGATATGCTCCTCCCAACAATCTGAGTAAACGACTACATCGTCCAAATAGACGGCACACCCTTCCAGACCTGACACCACCAGATTCATCAGCCTCTGGAAGGTGGCTGGAGCATTCCGCAACCCGAAAGGCATTATGTTGTAACAGTACAAACCAGATGGAATGACAAAAGCAGCAATCTCACGGGCTCTCTTTGTCAAAGGCACCTGCCAATACTCTTTAAGAAGATCAAATTTGCCAACAAACTTTGCTGACCCAACTTGATCTATGCAGTCCTCCATCCTAGGAAGAGGAAAAAGATCAGCTTTAGTGACATTGTTTACTTTTCGATAGTCAGTACATGGTCTAAAAGTTGAGTCAGACTTTCTAACCAAAAGACAGGGTGATGCCCAATTGGAAGAGCATGGCTCAGCAATTTTATTTTTCAACATGTATTGCACTTCTGTCTCTAACGGTTGTTTCTTCTCCTCGGATACTCTATAAAACTTTTGTTTAATGGGTTTAGCCTCTCCAATGTCTATGTCATGCTCGATTAAATGAGTCTGTGAAGGAGTGTCAGAAAACAAAGCAGGATAACTTTTAATGAGTGCCACCAACTCATCACGTTTACCACAATATAGATGATCTACCAGTGCACTAAGATTTTGCAAAGTCTGAGAGTTTTTCAAACGACCTCTTAAATCTTCATCTGAAGCCACAACTACCTCCTCTTCTCCCCCCCTCCAAAAAGTTAAGGCCACTAGTGATAGTGATGGGCACAGCAGCCAACGCTGACCTCACCGCTGAAGTGCCTTCAACTTGAATTGGACTATGGGAATGATAGGACTTTAGCAGGTTTATGTGACATAGTTTACAGGATTTCCTATGACCTGGGGTTTCAATAAGATAGTTTCAATCTGACACTTTACGCAGCACTGTAAATGGACCATAATACTTTGCCTGAAATGGTGAAGTGGCAAAAGAGCAAGGAACCGATCACCAGGACTAAACTCACGCATCTCAGCTTGTCTGTCATATTTCTGTTTCATTTTCTTTTGAGACAATTCCAATTTTTACTTTGCCAGTTCACCAGCTCTGTACAACTTCAGTCTAAACCCATTCACATAGTCAAGAAGGTTCTGAGGTGGTTCATCAGGCAAATAACCATCCTGCAAAACAATGGCCCTCGGACTTTGTGACCAAACACTAAATCATTTGGGCTAAACCCTGTGCTTTCCTGCACTACTTCGCGAGCGGCTAGTAACAACCAGGGTAACCCTTCCTCCCAATCTGCCGACAACTCTGTACAGTATGCACGAAGCAAAGACTTTAAAGTCTGATGAAAACGTTCCAAAGCTCCTTGGCTTTGAGCATGGAATGCAGTAGACTTGTTATGTGTAACTTTAAGCTGTTTAAGAATTTGGGCAAACAAATGGGAGGTAAAATTAGAACCCTGATCTGACTGAATAACTTTTGGAATACCAAATGTAGAAATAAACTGAGTCAATGCTTTTACAACTGATTTTGAAGTTATTGTGCGCAGTGGAAAAGCAGCCGGGTATCTAGTTGCTTAGCACATTACAGTCAATAGATAGCCATGTCTTGACTTAGACCGTGGTAATGGCCCAACACAATCAATAATGAGATGTTCAAAAGGCTTCCCTATGACTGGTATTGGGTATAAAAGTGCCGGCTTTACTACCTGGTTTGGTTTGCTGGTGAGCTTACATGTATGACAAGTCCTAATAAACTGAGTTACATCTCTTTTAAGACGTGGCCAGAAGAAATGACGGAGTATGCGGTCACAAGTTTTACGCACACCCAGATGACCTGCCACATCACCATGTGATGTTTGTAAAACCTTGTTTCTCAATACATCTGGGATAACCACTTGAAAGACTGGATCTCCCAAACGCTGGTCACTATGTGGAACCCATTTCCTAACTAAAACTTCATCTAGAAGGAAATAACATATAGCACTGTCTCGGACAACTGACTCAGGCACAACACCAGCAAAAAGATTAGACAAAGTTGTATCAGCTTTTTGTTCAGCTATTAATGCATCTTTAGAAATGGACAACTGTTCTGTCTGAAGTTTGAATGGCAACTTGAGATTTTCTGGCTTAACCACACCCTCTTTAATCCTAGAGGCAGCACGGGTTACAGCACAAACAGGAAATACATCAGAAGGCACATTACTTACAGTGCTAAGATAGACCTACAGGGGACACAGAAGTTGGCTTTTTAAAGATGTTTGGATTACCATCTGCCCACACTTTACACCCTGCAAGGTCATTCCCCAAAATCATATGCACTCCCTCTACTGGCAACTGGGGCCGTACCCCAACATTTACATCACCTTCTACAAGACTAGCTACAGTGACTTTATGTAAAGGAGATGTAAAGGAGAGAAAAATGGAACTAACCCCATGCCCTGTACAATGACACAACCACCAGTATCAGACATTTCAGAAAACGGCAACACGGACTCTAAAATAAAAGAATCCAAAGCTCCCGTATCTCTCAAAATTTTAATTGGGACTTCTTTGCCATCACCAACTAAAGACACTATACCATCAGAAATAAAAGCTGAAAAATCACAATGAGAAGAACCAACCTTAACCTGTGACTGCAACAGCTCAAGCTGGAGGTCAGGAGGTGCAACAGGAGCTGCCATTACAGCAGGTTTAACTTGACCTGACCTTTTAGATTTAAGCAGAGGACACTCTTTCTTCCAGTGACCCTCAACCAAACAATATCTACAGGCATTGGCATTGACTGGTGCTTTATAACCAAATTTTTGCTGGGGCTTGTGATTTGAAGCTCCAGACAAAGGACCATGTCTGAGACCACACTTATGAGTGGCATGGCTTGGTTCAAAGTGTCTTTTGTGAGTAAGCACAAACTCATCTGCAAGGGCTGCTGCTTCACATGGAGATCTAACCTTACGTTCATTAAGTAACTCATCCTGGCTCTGGAGCTGTGGAGTCTGGATCTGTGGTTGGGAGTTTCCTGCTGCCCCCGTGTTCCTGCTCTGTTGCCGTCATAACTTCTACCATTATCATTAGTATTAATATCATTGCCATTTTTCATCTAGTCTACGTGTTGCTGTGTTGGCTGCCTCTCTCTGCTCCCTCTGTCATTCTCTCGCCCTCTCTCTCTTGCACTCTCTCTCTCTCACCCCCAACCGGCCGAGGCAGATGGCCGTCCACCCTGAGCCATGGTTCTGCTCGAGGTTTCTGCCTGTTAAAAGGAAGATTTTCCTTGCCTGTGTCGCCTAGTGCTTGCTCATGGTGGGAATTGTTGGGTTTCTGTAATTAACTTCAGAGTAGGGTCTGACCTGCTCTGTTTGGAAAGCGCTGTGAGACAACTGTTGTTGTGATGTGGCGCTATATAAATAAAAATTGAAAAAAATTGAAAATTGAATTAAGTCCAATCCCTCTGTGCTCATTGACCAGTTTTCTATTCATTTTCCTCAAATGATTTGAAATAACTTACTTTCCAGTGCTTTCCCTGCTCATTTTCAGGTTGCATTCTGATGGTACACTGGTTTTGTTCCAGCACAATTCCTCGACAAGTCATTTCAGCCCCTTTTCCGCTCTCCACTGTGCTCCCTGACCTTTAATAAGGTTTCTCTCTGGACTTTTGGCATTCTGGAAATTGCCAAACCTCCTGGACATTAACATCCATTAACTCTTCCCTGGAGGAGATTCTCCTTCCAGGAAAGTAAGTACAGTATGTTCTGAATTAACTCCCAGCCCTCCATAAACACTCTTACCCACCTCTCCCCTTGTTTCCCTATCAGGACAACCATCTCGTGGTTACTGCTTTCACTTTAATCCGATGGTTTGGGTAATAGTAGCTCAAAAACCTCCCATTCATCTCTCATGAAGTGCTATGAACATACAAGTTTAAACTCGGTCATCTAAGAATCAAACCACCTTTTGTGTGTTGGTGCATATTTGCAAGATCATATTACACCTGTATCCAACGGAGCATTGATTGTGCATGATAATTCTATCTAATTCTAAATATAATTTGTTTAACATGTTTCATGTTATAGCAGCCGTGATAAGAAATTCCAAAGTTATTGTCAATTTTGTGTTTAACTTTCTTGTAGTATTAAATTGCAGCTTGAACATTTATGTCCTTCCCTGCTGTATCCTATTATTGCAGCTGTTGCAACAAACCATTTTCTAACATTAAGAAACAATAAGCTTTCGTGTTATCACTTTATTGTTAGGCTCCCTGACCGCTTGGCACTCAGCAGGATCATGCAGTGTGAGGAAAGTAATTCTGCATTGTTCAGTGACTCAAATAGGCCCCATTTAAAAAAAAAATCCTTGATAGGGTTTGGCAGCATACCGTAGATGCTAGTCTATACTGAAACTCATGTTCCTAATGATTGCTACTTCCTTCTGAAATTATCAACTTGGGCATCTGGCTCTCTGAGTGTTGTGTATTTCCTTTTTTAACTTCAGCTTCCACCCCCTGCCCCAGAGTATACTGGGCCTCAACAAAGACTAATTTTCTTTTTTTTTTCTTTGAAATAATGTGTTTCAACAAGATTTTGTTCCAAAGATTTTTGTGTATGAGATATTGTACTTTTGGGTTTCTAGTATGTATTAATATGGACCCCTTGCAGTTGTTCAAGCTCAACCATAAATCTGTTAGGCATTATGGGGAGACAAGAGTATGGATTAACACATTGCTCCTTTTCTTTCAATGACTGGATGTGATCCTTGTAGCACACAGTCTTTGTGATCACTCTAAAAAGACGTCAGGGGCTTTTTGGACATGGTGAAAACTCAGACCGTGCAGATGCAATATTCAGAAGAAAGCAGAAAGGTGAAGAGTGCAGTGGAACTGAGTGAAATTATGAATATTGTGCAATAGAAAAATGTAAGAAGGAGTTGGAAGTGCGCAAGAGTGCAATTCTGTAAAGGAGACAAGAATTTATGAGACTATGGCAAGAATTCACTGAGATTCACAGAAATATCTGTGGGAGAAACACCATTGGATTCTACATTGGTTCCATCATGCACATCATGTGTTGTGCTGCTTTTTTACAACCCTAATGGTTTTTTTCAGAACAGCAATATTTTTTTCTTCAAGATATTGAAAAGTAAAGGGAAATTTCTGTGATAGATATGCTGATTTGTTGGTTTCATGTGCTTCTGTTGCAATCTTCCATTGTATTCAGTTGTAAAGTTACTTCAAGATTAAATAAGACAAGATCAAAAGTAAGTGGAAACCTTTAATCACTCTTGCATCCATCACCCACATAAATATTGACAAACACGCAACATTATTTCACAACAGTAACCAGTAACAGTGACCTCTCCATGTAGGAAAGTGATGAATGGCTTGATGATGAAGAAGAGAGATTGAGCTATGGACCTTGTCTTCAAATTCAAAAATATCTAATCAAGATTAATTAAAATAAATTAGATCTATGGAGTCCTGATGGATCAGGACCAGCAGGATCTTCTTCCAATATTCTGGTAAAAAATAAAAAAATTTAAATTATATCTTGCACCATGCTCTCGCCCTTAAAGACTAGATCAGATAATATCTGCAGCATCAGAGGACCAATGGTTATGGTTAGAAATTTTGTTTATGATGTATGGATCAGACAATGTCCCTGTTCTGTTTTTGACAATGATTCATTCACTCTCATTCTGTCATTTTCTTTTTGCTAATAGTTTTCTGCCTCTTTTCTGAAAACAATTTTGTCTGCTTGGAACCATCAACGACAACACTGAATTGTCCTTGGGTCAAAATAAACACCATGATATTCATGCTATAAAAAACCATTTCAGGCAAGTTGAACAGGATTCGTTTTAACTGTCAAGAAAGGAGCCTGAAACTATATTGGACAATCTATAATATACACAGAAGTTGCACATAGCTCAAGGATTTATGAATACAGTGTTGAACAAATAGTTTTGGCATGTTTCTCCTCCTAACAATATCATATCCTTTATATTCATTTGAGAGCATGTGACACTTTGCTTGATTCATTTACAAAAAAATGAAAAATATAAATTCTTATATTGAGCTGACTCCTTAAATGTGGGATGGACTGCAAACATGTAGAAAGCATCAGTGGAACAATCAGGTATCAAAATAGTTAGTGATTAATCATCTTTTAAATAAACAATATTGTTATAATAACTTATATTTTAAGTTTAACACATTCTACAGTTTCAAGATATACTGTTGAAAAATGTATCTGCAAAAACACACTCTGAAAGTCATTAACAAAAGTGACTTTAAGTCACTTTTTTGATTAATCGTTTTCTTTACGGATTTTTTATTACTTCCAAAATGTTAAAAACCCATTCATGGAAAGGATATTCCCCTTGAATGCCTCTACTTTTCATTAAAGTTATTAGAAAGATGGCAATGATGCAAAATGTCCTTCAAATACTTGTGAAAAGGATAACTACTACATGAGTTTTTTAGCAGTGAGGAAGTTCTGTCTAACCTGAGAGGAATTTTCTAGATTGTACTATGGACAATGTGGTGACAGCCTCTAAATTTGGTTGTTGTGTTTGACTAATTTCTGATGGACGTTATACAAATATGATACAAATATGACATCTGCTCATCAGAAAGACCTAGATAGTCATGGTGGAAAGGCCTGTATTCCTCACAGTAGATCAATATAATCTCTTCATAATAATTGTTTCAAGTCCCATTTTTGTGGTATATCCTCTAATCATGACAATGACCTCACTTCATAAATCATTTCAGTCATATTCTCAGCTCAGCAATTGGCATTTATCACACCTAGCTACAGCATTATTCCATCAGATTGTATAAAGAGCAGGAATGTAGTGGGTGAATCACTTATCACATGTATTTTTGGGAAATCAGTATCACAGCCAACACACAAATACCATGGATGATTGTGCAGCACGCAAAGCTTTACAGTGCAAAACATGTTGTCAGAGTTTCTAGATCTACAAATAGTGGCATCTTTCTATCAGAACAACACATACATGGAAGCACAAGCACACTCCTCCACCATTGCTGCTGTTGCTCCAGCATATGCTGTTTTGCCCACTGCAATGCTGAGAAAGATAACAAGATCTGGCGGACATTTTGTCAATATCTCTGTCTTGGCACAACGTCCAGCTGTCTGGCTCTCTGCTAACTGAAAGATGTGCTGAGCGAATTTTGTTAAACTTTTTTTTTATATAGGATTCTGCCCTGGTTTGCCAGACTCCATGAGAGGAAGTAGATGCTAGTGTACAGGGACGAGAAAAAGGTCTTACTAATAATAAGCAGTTAATTAAAATCAGGCACAAAACATCTGTGAAGATGGAGGGATGTTGGTAATCAGTGCCCCAGAATAGTCCAGCATCATGAAAAGAAGAGACGGTACACTACTTCATTGGGATCTTGTCTCAGAAGCAGGAGAGCTGGTTGATGTTATGGAGCTGCAAAGAAGATTGACTTTCCAGGAGGATGCTTTGAGACACTTCTCTTGGTTGGCCATCCGATTCGCATTCACAATATTATTCATGTCATGGATATACATGAAGGCGAGGAGCAAATAAATACTGACATGCATCCAGGATCTGATAAATATTAAATGGGAAATATTAATTCATGCTGTGCGGGCCAAGCCGGATAAACAACATTTCTAACAGGCCGATTTGCCGAGTGAGACAAAAACAAGAAAAACCTCTGTTTCATACAGTGAATTTGTTCAGGACATGACAATGTTTAAGATAAGATTTTAGGGAAAATAAAGGATTCACTTTGGCAGCTCTTTATCTAAACTGACCTTTCAAGTGAGTTTGTTACCAAACTTTGAATCTCGTGTTAAAGTAAAGTTTCTGTGCAATATTACTTTTGGTGATTCCCACCAACTCCATCATTAATATCAGAACTGATTATGAGTTAGCACCGTTTTCTTTATTTTCATTTTTCTAAACTGTTTCATTTTGAATACAACTCAAGTTTGTATAAACAGAACAGTGCATTTGATTAAAAACACAAATTTTTACCTCATAACATACATGTTGTGAATTGTTCAATTTTCATTGGGCTTGATTTTAAAGCCTACAAGCTTTTATTCCCATTGAAGATATTTCTATTCAGTCAACTAAAAGGCCTTGGACTTTCAGTTGCACATAGTTGGACTGGAATATTTGTTGGTGAAGGATACAGTAATATAACACATTGAAAGAACTGAACAAAGAGAGTTTTTAGTCCTTACTCCCAAGTATTGGATATGTTGTTGGTCCTTTGATACTTCTGGAACCTTGTGCATATTGTTTGAGTGTTGATATGACCTCTTCTTGCTCCATGTTTTTTACATTTTTTTTTTCATTAAAGTTGTGAACAACATGCCAGGGACAAGGAGATAAACATTTAATTACAATAGTTGTGAAATTGAATGGTTTTGAATGTGAAATGTTAATGGCCTCGGGTAAGGTTTTAGTGAAGGAACATTCTCATTCACAAGGAGGCCTATTTTGCTTTATTTCCTGTTTAACCAAGGTCATGGTAAGTGGGGATCATGTCATACCTTTCTACTGTTTGCTGTTTTTCAGTTTATTTAGGCAGCGGAGGAGCTAACAGCAGCCGGCAGTTCATCCAAAACTGCTACAAGTGTTATTACCCGCATCAATCTGGGCAATACCTTATTCACCTTCACTGGCTTCCCATCAAATTTTGCATCCATTACAAAATCCTCTGGCTTACAGTATATCTGGATCCTTCTAATTCCTTGTTGCTCAGCACCCAGCACCTTTCTTTACCCCTTCAATCCATCACAGAACCTCAGATCTTCTGACACGAGCTTCCCCCTGCTTATTCCTTACACCAGACAGCAAACCGGGAATAGAGTATTTGTTGTTGCAGCCCGAGCACTGTTGAATGCTCTCTGTTTATATTCAAAGTGCCTCATTCCTGGATCTTTCAGAAGAAGCTCCTCAAATGCCATTTATTCACCAAAGTCACACCAGATATATATATCAGCAGTCTGTGGTTTGTGTGGATCTAATTAAGCATTTCAGGCATAAAAATGTTTTACAATGTTTTGATCATGATTATTACCATATGATCATATGACTATTACCATTTTTCACTTGCCTCAGTCTAATTTGAATAAGCTGTGGGTCAAAGAATGACAGTGGCACTTACATGGCAGTGTTTCTCAATCATGTTCTTATCTGGATTCTTTTAATGAGAGAGCTTTAACTTGCATTTGTCAAGGCCAAAGTGAGCTGTGCACAGACATTCATTTCTGGAAGTCAATTACAGAATCACACCTGTAATAAATAAAATATATCCAGCTCTTTTTGGACTGATGATGTCCCCAAATCTTTCTGTATACAATAGAGAATAGAACATTCAAAGTCTAATGTTAAAAAACATTTGAAACGATAATTTGTTGATGGACTATATTTCAGATGACGTGGCTTCTGCCGTTGTTTACACCTCTCTAAGGTGGTCTTTTCATTTGAGTTATGTGGAACATATCCTTTTGTTTCCCCCATACCAAACTATTTGATTTTCATTTTCTATACCGCTTATTCCAAGCGGGTTGCGGAGGAACTGGAGCCTGTCCCAGTTGACAATGGGCAAGAGGCGGGGTACACCCTGGACAGGTCGCCAGTCCATCACAGGGCCTCATAGAGACGAACGATATAACATACTCACTCCTAGGGGCAATTTGGAGTGTCCAATTAACCTAACTAGCATATTTTTGGACTCTGGGAGAAATTTGGAGTACCTGGAGAGAACCAAGGCAGGCACAGGGGGAACATGCATACTCTGCACAGAAATGTCCTGGCCTCCCAGGGACTCGAACCAGGAAGCGTCTTGCCTAAGAGAGGCGACGGTGTCAACTACCACACCACCATGCTGCTCTTACTTAACATCAAGTTCAAGATAAGCTAACATTTTTGATCAAATATTAAACATATCTGACTTTGAACTTATCATGTTTTATGTGTTAGTTTGTGAGTAAAACATTCATGAAAGATTTCCAAACTTTTGCAAACTTACTACTTCCTCCAAAATTCTTTAGGGTCAGGATTGTAGTACAGGTTGCGTTTTAGTTGTAGCTTGCTCTTATTTTTCATCTTTAGAGAATCCGAGAGTGAAAGTGCTTCTTGTGCTTGCCTAGGTATGTTGCGCATGCATCACAGATGTAATTAGCCCGTAGTGTGGGGTTGTTGCCTTTGAATCGGTAAGTAAAGGGTGAGTGTTTGAAGCTCCTTGATATAATGATCCTTGGCAACTCAGAGAGTTCAAAGTAAATTGGCAAGGGTAAGCAATGCTTTTCGGCCACTGAACAAAATTGAGAAATCAGCGAACTATGTTTAATAGAATTTTCATCAGTGCTCAACCAGTCTCTCAAATAGGTTATCTAAGATAATGGCTGCACGGGTTCATTACCTCGTTGTCAAATTAAATTTCTTTTTCTCCTCCAGGCAGATTGGGTTGTGATTACAGATCTAACAAAAAAGGCTCTAGCTTTTTCACTCTGAAGCTGGAAAAGAGCAGCAATGACAGATAAATTAGTCTATTTTGTTTTCAGGCCTTAGCTAGCTGACCTGTTCACATTGGGAACAAAATTCAAGAAAGTGGATCCTAATGCTGAGGCTCTCTGGGTTGTCTCTTTGTTTGTCTTTTTTCTTTCATTGTCTGACTGTTGTACCTCTTCAGCCGAGAAACTCTATCGAAATTTTGATCATGCATATGGAGATGAGAAAAACATACTACATCAGCTGACTGCATTGAAACGGTGATCTTTTTTTAAGGGAAATGAAAAAGTTAAATGATGCGTAGAAAATACAACATTTCAGAACATCTACTAAAAATGCTTCTATGAAAAACATTGCATTTACAGGCGAAAACTGCAGCTGGATGGAAAAATGCTGTTGTTCAGGTTACTGGTTGCAATCATAAATGTATTCTAAGGGGTTCATTTGTTCAAATAATTTGTGTTAGTGTTGATAATTCCCAAGCGCTCAAATATTAATCACAACTAAAATAAAATATTCTGTCAACATTGTGTATAAACAGCAATACAAACTTAACTGAGTGATTCCTCTGGAGGAAGAAACATGTTCGATGTCCTTGTGGGTTTTAAAATACAAGGCAAGATTTTATTTCGTCAGAGACTGGCCTTCAATATTAGAGTAACACGTAAAGTAAAAGAAGTGGCTAAAAAATCTTTAAAGAACCCCCTCCTAAAAGCTTTTTCCTTTACCCCTGTGTGAGGAAGAATTACATCAGACTCCATCTAAGGATGTGCTGGGTCTGCAAACAGGGGGCTTCAAAGAAATGGAAGCGCTACCTGTTTGATGAGTCTAACTTTTATCATCAAAGTGAAATTGGTGGAGAAAATTGGGCTTACCAGCATTTAGATATGTTTTCAGGTATTTAATTAGATTACATGTGTTGATTGAGGAGGACAAATCCAATCATTGCAAATCCTTGATCATAAAATCAAGAAAGTTAACATTGCGCTCAAAATCGTACAGAAAGGAACGTGATAATATTTGGGGATCAAACGTAACAAGTCAGGTTCATTGTACACAAAATATTCATTGCGGCCCCATTTTTCAGGTAGATTTCTTTCATGCTCATCATCCAGGAAATTTCAACATTAGGATATTTCCAATATGCGGCCAATTGGTGAAATTAAGCAGTGAGGAGAATTGAACTTTTTGTTGTGTTGGTTGAATTTTGAAGTTAAATTTGTATAATTTCAGTCAGTAACTGTGGTAGTGTGGTATCGAAACCTCCACATCTGTGCCTGGTTCTATGTGCATTAGTGAAAATAGTCCCTGCAGAATGTCTTTTAGTGGAGATACAGGGACAGACTGCATGGCAGGGTTTTGAGAGGTTGGGACATGGCGCCACTGCTTGGTATACATGCATTTCCTTATTCGTTCAACTCTGTTCCTGACAGACAAATGGAACCTTTTGGTTTCATTGAATGCTTTCCAAAACTCGCTTGCTGTTTGTATATATTTGAAGATAATTTGGTTTAATATTCAGCTTGCTCATGACCACTAAAGTGATCTCCACTGCCAGGACAGAGGTTCTTAAAGCCTGGGAACAGTAAGGACCAACATCTGGGCAAATTAAGAAGTTTGTTTGCCAGCTTCTATCACTGTCAGCCACATTGAGATCTGCTTTAATGACCTTAACAGAAGCATCCGAAAAGATGTAAAAGATAACGTTTTCTGAGCAGCAGAGCCAGGCAGCAGCGTAGGCCCGTGGCATTTCAAGCATTTCTAAATTTTGCAGCAAATCTATCCAAACAATTAATTCTCATCTCGTGTTGAGAGAGGAGCATCCCAGTAACTGTCATCACTTGCGAGTTATTGTATTAAGTGCTTTTATTGGATGGTAACGGAAGTAACAAGAACAAGCAGATCGAAAAAGTTGTTAATGGTTGCAAGCATTCCTCTGCAAGTGAATGGGTTTTCACTGTTCTCACACCTAAAGCACATCAGTACTTCGAGCAAGCTGTTTTTAAGTCTGGACCTGACAGCAGCACATCTTGAGTAGGATGTCTTGATATGAAGCACTGGAGTCAAACACAACTTGCATTTGTGCAGGGCTATGTGACTGAAATACACCAGAACTGGGAAGGTATCAGCATTTTTCTACCTCATACTGAGGTGGTGCCAATTCAGTGTGATCTTGGTCCATTGTGTTCTGCATAAAAGCTAGAAAATGACTGCTTCCTTGCAAAAGTGAGGCAAAGGCTTGTGAAGCGGATCGGAGTTTGTTCTCTGTTGTTGGGGAACCATGGCCTTGTAAGTGCAGCCACTCAACCGTTAGCATCATTCATAATCATCTCTACATCCATCAGCTGGATCAAGTGTCAGCCCTCAGTGGATGGAGCAACTCTGTTGTCTTCCTTTGTTATTTCAAAGACCTTGCTTCCCAGTACATGATCTTCTGTGTTTCGAATAGGGCTGTCATTGGAAGGAGAATGACCTAGGTTATGACAGCTGAGAGGTTTATTGTGTAGATCTACTTTGAAAATTTCTTTCAAAACCAAGTGGTTGGGACTTGGACAGAAATATGTTGCTTTCTATGAGAGTGTGGAGAGGTACACTGAAACTTCCACCCAAGAGCTGATTAAGCCAGTTCCTTTTCTTCCTGACATCTCTTTGAATCCAGCATGTGTGCAAATTATCTAAGGAAAATCTGAACCTACAGGGCTGAAAAAGTCAATTAACTCAGACCAAGCAAAAGAGAATTGTTTTGCGCTGTTTTGTCCTCTTAGCTCAAAAGCCTCTGCATCATTTCAGGGGATGAAGTTTCTTAGAAATCACACATTGTCTGTTGATATCAATTTTACTGTTGAGCATCTCGACTAATTTTGAGATAACTATTGGTGTGATCTCTGTTTTGTGTGATGAAACGTGGCCTCTACATGGACCATACCTTTCCACAGTGTTGTCTGTCTTTACTAGTATACAGCTAGATGAGCTGAGAAAAACTTGGATTATTGCAGATCTGAGCCTCATGAGGGCCTCTCTAGAATTACTAATGGCAAATAATTCAGTATAAAATTAAATATTGATATATACTTTAAAATATTCTATGAGCAAAATAAAAACTTCAGGGATGCCTGCAAAAGCTTTATGAGAAATTTGTCTAAATTCCTCAAAGATACAACCAATCAGTTTCCAAAAGAATGATTTTATCTTCAGTTAATGAGGGTTGTCTGTCTTCTTTTAAAAAAAAATATTGGCCACAAATCTTTCTTTCTGCAACACCAAAACACATGTTCAGGCTATGTCTGTCATATCTGTGAATTTGTTCTGTTTTACCCATATTTAAAGTTTTCCTGTGGTTGTTTTATGTTTCCATTTGTCTTTAAAAAAATTTTTTTTTTTACAGCTGATCATTTTTTTTCTGGTCGTGTGATCTTGGTTTACTCTTTCTTCCTTTCATCTTGATCCGGCCTGTGTATTTTTGTAAACACATGCTGGTGCTTTGCAGTGGTAGTGAGGGAGAAACTGTACACAACGGACAGTTTCCCTCTGCCCATTCTACCTCCCACAGAATTTCCATCGGTCTTTCTCATCATGGTCTACACTCATCACAGAGCAAATTTCGATGCATCCATCAAGCACATCACCTGTCTTTTCATTCTCAGAGGCATACAAGTCCCTCCCCTTCCTCCCTCTTGGGTCTGCTGACCATAGTACTATCCTATCCACCATTGTCCTGGGGCTCTCATCTCCCTTGTTATGAAAGCCGTCGATACAATCATAAAAAACCATCTCATGGAAGCTACAGACTCCAAGATAGACTTACTCCAATTTGCTTGTCAAGCAGGCAGAGGAATAAATCATGGGTACACATCTCGAGGTACCTAACTCTTCAGCTAGATTCTTTTTTGCTGATTTCTCCTCAGCATTCAGCCCCCTGCAGCCCCACCATTCTGGCCAACAAACTCTCCACCAGGTTTCATCTGGACAACCAATTATTCCTGCGGATCCTGAATTTTGTAATACACAAATGATAGCATCCAACATAATCTTCTCTGGACGGTGTTACACCTCAACTGCCCAACTGTCATCCGTTGAAGTATGCTAACGATACTGTCTCTGCAGTCCAGCTCCTCACAGAACCATGGATAGGATGTGCAGATGTTTGTGGAATGGTGTGACAGCTCCAACTGGATCGAAGCATTAGTAAAAACCAATATTAAGCCACTCCAACAACTACACGGATCTGGAGGCTGTGGTCACCACCATGGATTCATGGGTACAAATATCTTGGCACCATCTTAGACTACTTACCTAGGTTCTCCTCCAACACAAAGGAGACTCTCAGGTAGTGTCACCAAAGGTAGTACCTCCTCAGGCAGCTAAACTCCTTTGGAGATAGAAAAAACATTCCAATGACATTATATCATGCATTCATGGATAGCATCAAAATCTCCATCATAACCTGGTTTCACTTCAGACCACACGTGATCATGCACAATATGCTCCAAGATTATCGCACCATCAGTCAGAATTTGACCATGTTATCTCAAATGTGCTTAAAATTAATACGTTTCACACTTCATTGCACCTTATCAATGATTACTTCATATACAGTATGTGTGCTGTCTTCAAATCAGACAAAAATCAAAAGGAAAGAAGTTCATGAAACTAACATTTAAACTAAAAAAGTTTAAATGTGACTATGGGGTCACAAGTTTCCTCATGTTTCTGATTAGATTTCTCAAAATGACACATCCACAGCTGCATACTGAACAGATGATGAGCAGCAGGTTATCTAGGGCTCAGCATGAGGATTGCATCTTAGCAGATATCCTGATTGTCTCATGTTTGTCAGCACAAAGAGGGAGACACCATCACAGACTGTTAGATTACTCTTGTGCAGTTCAGAAACACCAACTTTTCTGTGAAGGATAGATAGTTTCATTGAAATAAACAAGGTATTTAACCCTGTTTAACTGAATGGATATGTAACAACCCGGTGATTCCATTTTCCCATAATACTGATCACTATTTGCTTTAATTTGTCAGTAGATTTAGACTAATTCTTTATTTTCCTTTTATTCACATAGAAAAAAAATGCTATTGATCTTATGATTATTAGATAACTGCAAAGGAAAAACAATGTAAAGATACACCAATTTAAGAGGTAAGCCTGGAAGAGCTGCCTCAGAAATTAAAAGAACAAATTCATGACAAAATGATTCTCAAATCTATATTTTAGTAGTATATCATGTCAAGCAGGTCATTTTCATACTTTTACAGTATGTAAAATCTTTAAAGTATCTACTGATTATTGATGCACATTTTAAGTATTACTACTCATATGTTACTACCTTGATGTCATAATACATAGTAAAACATCAATCATAATATCGGAGCACTGGTGACATCTAGTGGCTGAATAAGTGTCAGTGTAAGCAAATGTTACATGTAGTCTTTTATAAGTGTTTATTTTTTTGGATCAAATATGTACCTTACAACTGACTGTAGAATATTTACTACGACCTAAATTAGTCATAATGTCACAATTTCGGTCTAGGACTGATTGTAGAAGCCCAATGTTCATGTTGCGGTTGAAAAGAAACCCAAAACATATTCTGGAAGACTTCAAAATAAGCCAAATGAAGTTGAACAATAACTTTTTTAAAAATCAATTTAAATGTTCACACTTGACCAAGAGTAATTTGAAATCAAGATTAAAGCTCATACATCCTGTTAATGGGAAAAACACCAAATTTGTAGATTGTGTTTTTGGACCTAATAGATCCGTATTTAACACTGTGATAGGGCCTACACAAAAACGCTAAACAATAACTGTGCAAAAAAGGCTAAATTTATCAATTTTGGCTTGCGAAATTTCTTTTTTACCTTGGACTTTTTCAAACTGTAACTTTATTCTTCTTTTTTAATACAATGTCAAGTGCAACTTGAAGAAAAATAAACCAGAAGTCATGGAATGTACTGGATTCATCCAAGTCTATTGTTGATTACTTCATTAAGTTTGGAAATCAAGTTGTTGACTTTGCGTCTGTAAGATATTGAGTGCGAAGTCATTTGGGTTAAATAAATAATAAATTCAGCTGTTCCAAATGTGGCAAAAATCTATCCTGTTCCTTTAACGCCATGATCAGATTCTTCCATTGCCCAATAAGAAATTGAAAACAAAGCTCCCGTGATGGTAAAACCGTTTCTGATTGGACGATTACAATGACGTAAACGGTCCCTCGCTATTGATAGGGCGAACTTCCGTCTCTCTTTCGTACACACCCCATCATTGCTGCAGGTTACAGGGCAGGCAACCTGAGGAAGGTAACGTGAAGCTCCGTTTTAAAACACAAGATTAAACAGTATGTTAACTTTAAGATAATGGAAATTAGGAGTTTGTTATTAAATGGCAGTAACTACCAACGTACGGCTTTCCATCCAAACAGTCGAAAAGATTTACAACTGTATAATTTATGGATATCATACATTTCCCCAAGCTTCTTCATTTTGATTATGCATATGTGTTAATTTAGTTCGAATAGGGTTTTTTTTTATAGCTAACTTTCCTAGTTTTACGAGAACAATGGCTAACGATCAACCATTTCAAGCTATTCAGTTCAGCGTTTTAGGAACAGAAACGGTAATTAGTGAAAACGAATTCCACTAAAGAAATTACAACTCAAAGTTGTAGTTAATAAATAAAGCTTATAAATGCCATTAATACCACGTTAATATGACGGGATTATGACTGTTCATTACTAAAAAAAATGTTTTGAAACTTAACACAAGTCTTACTGTGGAAACCGCATAGGCTGTAGTTTTCAAAGAAAACCAAACTTAAAATAGTTGAAAAAATTAGGTCAGTTATGTTTAAACTATTGAAATGAAATAAGAAAAAAACAAGGTGTTTCAAACTATAAAAGTACTATCTTTTGTCCAACGATTAAAACTCAGAGTATTTGTTTGCAAAGTGAATTATTAAGAAATATTCATACCTGCCAGCTATTCTATTAATAATACATCTGTCTTCAAAATCAAAATAACGTAGGCTTTAATGAGCTGCATCAAAATAATTTTCTTTTCTTCTGTCACCCAGATTCAATCATGGACCTTGTACTGAATGTTGCAGACTATTATGTGCTCACTCCATATGTGTACCCTGCATCGTGGCCTGAGGACGGGGCCCTGCGACAGATCATCAGCCTCTTAGTGGTGACGAACCTCGGGGCAGCAGTCCTGTACCTGGGCCTGGGAGCCATCAGCTACTTCTTTGTCTTTGATCACAAGCTTATGAAACACCCTCACTTCTTAGAGGTATGCAGCCTAAGGTTTATAGGTGTTATGATAAACTACACATACTTGGGAAACACAATGTAAGACATGCCAGATATTAGAGTGCACAGTGAATGGATATTTTGTATTTAACTATGTTGTTTATTTTCACCCTTTGTATGGGCATAAGAGCAATCCTATATTAAAAAAACAAGAATATTAATTCAGCATAAAAATAAGAAGCATTTTCTATTACTTAGTTATCACAGAAGAAAATGAAGCACTTTGAGTAGTTTTTAAGAACGCACACATTGACTGACAGTGCATCACATCTGTAATATTTAACAGATTGTAACACCAATGCTGATGTTGAACAGATAATACAGCAACATTGTAAATAAATATGATTTAATGTTCTATTCACTTGGGTTTGGTGGTTAGCACCGCTGCCTCACAGCAAGAAGGTTCTGGGTTCAAGTCCCGGGGGACACGGCCCTGTGTGGAGTTTGCATGTTCTCCCTGTGTCTGCGTGGGTTCTCTCCGGGTTCTCTGGCTTCCTCCCGCAGTCCAAAAACCTGCATGTTACGTTGATTGGACATTGCAAATTGCTCTTAAGAGCGAATGTGAGTGTGCATGGTTGTTTGTCCTCGTATGTCTTGTGTGTGGCCCTGCGATGGACTGGCGGACTGTCCAGGGTGTACCTCGGCCATTGCCCAATGGGATTGGCTCCAGTTCTCCCCGCGACCCCATTAGGGAATAAGCGGTAACGATGATGGATGGATGGATGGATGGATGTTCTATTGACTTGTGCTGCCTCCCTAAGGGCAGACAGGTAAACAGGTGCTCACTAAGATGACAGCTTTGCTTAAAATGTTTTTGGTTCCGGAAAGGTAAACGTCTTGCAGTAAGAGAGGAGAGACACAAAAAGGCATCTTCTATCGGGAAGTACTTGGTGATAATGACAGAGCGCCAATAATTGCTGGTTATTATGTTACTACCCTAAAACAAAATATGATCAGTTTTTCTGTAAGGTGGTGTCATTGGCTATCTTGCTAGTATAATTCTCCTTTGACATGGTAAACATGAGGGATTAAACTTCTTTTAATGCCGGACAGAAGATGAGGCCTGATGAACTTTCTAGCAAATGTTGATGTGCACCTGTGATTAATAAAGGAAAAAAATGTGTGCTGATGTGTATTCACTTAATTATCTAAATTTTTTATTTGATATTGTGTAAATATAGTTTAGATAATAGCTGATTTTTGCATGAATCCCTCTGTACTCTGCGCATCAGAGTCCTACCCTCTTCATATGCCTTATATTTAAGATTTGTTTTTACTTTATCTCTCTTAGAATCAAGTATGGAGAGAAATTAAATATGCAATGACATCTCTGCCCTGGATCAGCATTCCTACGGTAGCTCTGTTCTTTGCTGAAGTCAGAGGATACAGCAAATTGTACAACAACGTCAGCGATTCTGTGCTGGGTGAGTGTATCTAAACTGCTTTTTTTCTTTGTATTGCTTTCTTGTTTTTTGTTGTTTTTGTGTTTTTTCTTGTGTAGGTTAAGGGAATTGACACATCGCTCTTTGTCTTATCTGTGCTCTTAGGTTGGCCCGGTCTTTTCCTCAGTATGATCTCATTCCTCTTTTTCACCGACATGTGTATTTACTGGATTCACCGCTTCCTACACCATAAGCTTATTTACAAGGTGTGTATAACTGTTTGGTTAGTTTTCTTTAAACTGGATAACGTCATTGTTGGTGCTGATTAGACCCAGAGCCACGAGGTACATGGTTTTCTTATGTAAACCACTGTTTACATAAGGACCACTGTGTACTCTAAAGATGCATACATGGTACATGCCAACTTTAACCTGTCAACTTTACATTATAAAGTTATGTCTCACAGGAAATAACTTGTGACGTCAATGCAGGAGAGCAACCATTGGCATTACTTTGCACCTCAGCTTTTTGTAAAAGTTTTACACTGAACAACAAAAGCTCTATGGATACTGGCATTTACTTTATTTGTTGCTGACAGTCTGTGAGAGAATGACTTCTCACAGACCATGACCCTCTTCAGTGTGATGGCCCTCACAGACTGATGAGGAGGAATTCATTTCCACCACACAGGCATGAACAGTGTCTAAAACCACAAACTCCCTTTTCTCCTCCATCCACTTTGGGATGTAATGCCACTTACACTTCAATCACATAGAAGAGCTAGATTCTGTTTTCTTTTCTTGGTTTTGTTTTTCCATTGGAATAAAAGCTAAATTAATAGCTCTATTAAGCTAGAGCATCTCCAAAGTTAACCACTCCATGTCAAATATAATGATACTGTTAATCATCCACTACGCAAAAGATTATTTCCAAAAAGCCTCTGAGGTAAAAAAAAAAAAAAAAAAAGAATAAAAAATGTGTTGTTTTAGCTCATACATGCAAATAATGTTAAAAAAGAAATCCATATTGTTCTCCCAGCTCCACTTCACAGCATCACTTAACCATGTTCTTTGCTTTTGATTTGATGGAGAGACTATTAAGAACAGAGATTTCACAACTAGGGTTAATAGTATAAATTTATGAAAGGTCTAAATCTTTATTCAATGTGATCGCTTTAACTGGAGAACTACGTCCTCTTATGTATTATTTTTGCATTGTAGTCTAGATTTGAATTTGTAGAAATCCTAACGAACATTCAGTGGACTTGAACATGAATATCAACGTGTCTTTGATTTTTGGAACTGAAAGAGACAAAGTGTTGGCTAACAAACGTCAGTATTTATCAGATCAACGGATATGTTTGCCCTCTTGTCCCAACAGATGTTTCACAAACCACACCACTTATGGAAGATCCCTACCCCCTTTGCCAGCCATGCTTTTCATCCAGTGGATGGCTTCATGCAGGGACTCCCATATCACATCTACCCCTTCCTTTTCCCCCTACACAAGGTGCTTTATTTGGCTCTTTACGTTTTCGTCAACATCTGGACCATCTCCATCCATGACGGCGACTATCGTGTTCCCAATTCACTGGTGAGCGTCATCAATGGCTCAGCTCACCACACCGACCACCACCTGTTCTTTGACTATAACTATGGTCAGTACTTCACTTTATGGGACCGCCTGGGAGGCTCCTACAGGCACCCGTCAGCCCTGATGGGGAAAGGTCCCCTCGATCTGATCCGGAAGCTTGAAACCGAGGGAAAGTTAGGGGATGACGGAGGGAAAGCCAAACGAGCGAACATGCATCTGCTAACAGAAGCCACACGTAAGGAGGAGTAACAGCTGGGGCTGTGACTGATTTAGTTTTGTCAGAGTTGGTCATTATGTTTGTACGGACAATGTGCTCGATACAAATGGAAATACTGTCAAGGAAAAATCGGTGGCTGGTTGATATTTCATTCAAAGTATTAGATTTAGCCGATTGGTGTAATTAGATATAAGCTTTTAAATGGCTGTTGCTATCGTACAAAAACCATGCCAGCAAATCTGGGGCAGACTGCCTGCCATACAAAGCTGGCGTATTGGTCTTATTTACTAAGATAAGAGCTGTGTGGAAAGCCATGATGACGACCAATAACAGACCCTGGAGGGGGGGGGATATTAAGCTGAAACAACACTAACCATACATGAGATCATATCAGCAGAGTGACTCAAAATCTGTGTGAACCTGAAATGTACTCCTGGTGAAGCAGCTATGCTCACCGTGCGCCAGCTGCCTTTTCTGAGCAGGGTTCACAGGATTAGATTTAATGCCCAGGTTTTTATGCCAAAGACATATGTCAGAGGTCACAGGCATAGGGATCAAGGACAGTATCTGTAGTGTCATTGCTTCAAATAACGTCATGTATGTACTGTATGTATGTATCACGCTCTCTATTACAGATAGTCATTTTTTCCACAACCCATTTAGCTAAGTGTTGTGACACAAAGCTATGTTGTCTTGAAACTGCACAATGTTTTGTAAGAGAACGATTAGATTAAACATTTGAGCCGGTACTCTTTCAAATATGCGATAAAGGTTTGCTAATTTAAACCCCCAACACCCTTTTCTCCCTCGTCTGCATCTGATGTTGATTGAGTTTGTGTGCATTAGAAAAATAGCAGCTGTGCCACATTTCCACGGGGACCCCTAAACTTGCTCAACATTTTCAAAAAGTTGCCAGACCAGCTCTCCTGAAATAAAACAGTAGTAACTCAAAAAAGGGGTAACCACACACTAACCTAATAAACCACCTTCATGCAGCTAATATATAATGGTACCTGGATTTTTAGTTTCAAAGTATTCAAACTAAATGAAGCAGACAGGAAAGAATCAGCGAGAGATCAGCCTTAAGATTGGTATTGGTTCGGACTCTGACATTGTCAACAGCCTGGATTTGCGTTTGTGCAGACACATATTCGCTTGCATTTTTTAGCAAAGTTACAAGAAGAAACAAGATACTTCAAAAAACTTTATTTTAGTATTCTTACAAAACTAAAAAAAAAAGTGTTTGATAAATAGCTGTCTGAAACAACTATATAGTTCTTCTTCATACATAATAACCTGGAAATGTCATTCTGTATGGCATTCCATAGTTGTTTTTTTAATCTATTTCTGACATTTTCTCTTGTTTTAATGTTTGGGAAAGTCTATCTGTTCCCACAGACTTGCTTCAGATTAAACTGTTGTGTGATTAGTCTTTTAATTTAATAAGTACAATGGACTTTGACCTAGCTCCTCCATCAGCTTCAGTACTCCAGGATGTTTGCATTCCTTAGTGGTCCTTAATGGCTTCTTCGCAGATGTTCCCATTTAATCCATCTTCTATTATCCATCTGTGTATGATCATACCGGAGACTTCTCAAACTCTGATCTGGAAGCATTCATCTCTGCTTGAAGATCAGCAGCGGTCTTCCTCTATCTCTGCTCCTTCCAAATTTAAGGTGCCTGAAATCTGCATCGCTTAACTTTGGTATCCTGCTTCTTCTTTTTTTTCTCAGCCTCTTTTGTGACTCACTCTATAATATAGACTCCAAAACCTACCACAATGGAAGCAAGCTGTTTCCCTTCGTCTCAGTGACCATCCAGAATCGTGTGTTTTTATAACCAATTCTTTCATTTGCACTGAGCTCTTCATGTTTAAAATTTTGAACTAACTTGGATTTCTAACCCGATTCCCTCTTTCTTACCCAAATTTCCAAGCCAGAAATGCATCAAGCAGAAAATATAACCCCTGAAACAAGTTTTTGTACATCAGAGCAAATATATCAATTATGATTTGACATCTAAATCAATAAATAATTATGTCCTCAACTATTTTCTTTTGAAAACAACGTATTTGAGAATACAGTGATAACAATTGTATTACTGTACATGATATTTGACAATAAAAAATGTAATTGGCGCTAAAGAGCTAGTACTTGGTGATACCATTCCAGAAACTACTAGTTATTTTGGTAACTACCAGTGCAGTTAATTTAGGGCAGCTGTGGTATGAATCTTACATTGGGTGGTGGTTTAATACATTTGTCAAGAATTGTAAACATTTAGCATGCAAATAATCATTTGTGAAGCTTTACATCCTACTAAGGTTATGGAGTTTGTTCAGCAGCTTTTTTCAATCATTTCAGCCACATCACTTCACTTCCCCCCCAAACGTGGGGTTTAATCTTACATCATCCTTAGTGCCAGCCACTGAGCTCGCATGTTAGATACATAAGCTGATCAACTGCTCATTTGGTTTCGTGGTAAAAAAAAAAAAAAACATCAGAGAAGGACATAACGACCTTAACTATATCAGGTGATGATGGAGCTTTTCTCCACATGATGATTGGATACCCAGCTTCCTTTCTACGGAGACACACAGACGGTGGGCCGTGTTGACAGTCATCTCAGCAGAAAAAGAAGGGCATCCACAGGAAGGATCTCATTGCAGTCCCTGCAGCCATGCCTGCCAGTAATCCCAGAGCAACACTCTCTGCAACTCCATCAAACGGGTCTCTTTGAACGATCAGCTGGTGCGTCCCTGAATAAAAGTACATAATGTTTGATAAGTTATAACATAGGAAGAGCTCAGATGTGGTGGACTGTGCTCTTATTATGCTCTTTCTTAACTCATTGACTGCCAGCCATTTTCAGAACAGAGAGTCGCTCACTGCCAGAGTTTTTTGAGAATTTTGACTGATTTTTCAAGAGCCACAGAATAGTTTGTGCCATGACTATGTAAACACCGAACACACCAAAAGAAAGAGTAGACTCTCTTCTATCATCAGGAAAAAAAATTTTGTTTCTACCTTATTCCGTTCTTCTTCGATGTGCGTCTCACCGGCGCCATTTCTCTCATAGCGAACCATTGCGTTTGTTTTTATTTGCTTACAATCTATGCTAATCTCCCATCAAAAGTGGCACAGCTACCCAGAGGGTTAATTTGTTAGTACATACTCTGTCTAGAAGCCGATATTTACGGAAAAACTTTCGCAGATCGTCCCCCAAGCCACTCGCATCGAAAAACATAAAAGATGTCTATAGACGTCTTTGGCAGTCAGCGGTTGGATTTGAAAAGACGTCTATAGACGTCTTTGGCAGAGAATGAGTTAACTAAGAGCATGCTGCCAGAAACTTTTCAAACACCTTGTAAAGGTTACACATTATAGTTTAAATGTAAGATAATCAGATTATTGATTACAAATTAAAAAAACAAGGAATATTGACTTATGAGACCATAAGCAAGACACCCAGAAAGTTACAGACAGATGCCAAAGCACTAAAGGACGTTGACTTTCTGTAATTAAGAAGTTATCTTTGAACTCCCTATGCTGTAAAATATTACATAAGTAAATATGGACTGTCATAAATGTCTTTTCTAACAGAGTGATTAAACAAAACAAAAAAAAACAGTTAATCACATTCACTCCAAGCACCAATTAGTAAAATCACCAGTTGTGATCACCAACAAATGTTTTTGTTACAATCAATTAATATGCAACTGACTGGTTGACTGTCTACTTAATTTACACATTCCAAATATATTCCGAAATAGACATGATAACTAACTATGTTTGTAGAAGCTTGAAGCATAAATATAACATACCAGGTCCTGCTCCAGGTGTCATGTAGACAGTGTGATAGCTGTTAAGGGGGACGGCCTGGTAAAAGTCGTCATATGGGTCGTATGTGAACAACTAAAGCCGGAGAAAACATAGCTTTAGCACCGGAGTGTTAAGATTTCTCTGCTTAGCTGTTACAGACTGCGTGAAAGACTCACCGGGTTTCTCCTGGTGTCCAGCAGAGTCAGTTTCCATGCTCTGAAAAACAGAAAAAGGAATGAGGAACAGAAAAAAAAGTTGTACGGGACTACAGGACAGACTAAGGTGGAATATGAGTACGCACAGAGATTCGTCTTCACTGTTGGCACACAGATTTAGTGTCGAGTCCTGTCTTAGGTAAACCACGATGAGATTCTCCCTGGGATTACTCTCTGGTGGTATCACACCTATAGCGACAGAGTAAAATGTGTTTTATCCCCTACTTAATCTTACTGCATTCACAAAGATGTACTGAAATGGTCCAAATGACATTATTTTCTACACAGTAAAACATGGACCTTTGTTTTCTTTTCTGGAGGTGTTTATATTTTCATAAGAGCACATAGACCTTCCAATTGCAGTGTATTTCATATAAGGCACTGATAATGAAAAAATGATCATCCATTCCTTCAGTTTCCAAATCTCAAGTCTTCCAAATCCCATATCGGAATCACAACAACGATTTTACATTAGGGGAAACCATAATCTCACAGTGACAATAACAGTGTGTGAAAACTTAGGTCCACATTCACTGCTTCTATTAATGGAATAAAGAGGGTCATTAGCAACCAGGCGCTGCTTATCAAATGTACACATCATTGAGCGTGAGCAACTCTATAAAAGGAGGAAGCTTTGGTCTGTTCCGTAGCGTACAGTTGTTCGTCAACACAATGCCATAGCAATAGCTGCTGCCCAATCTCAAACCTCAATTATCTGATTCAATGTTGCAAAGAAGGATTAAACTCTATCACAGGGATGCGAGAAACTGATAATATCAAACAGAGAATGATTAATGCCTCAAAAGGTGTTTTCTAGGATCTGTTGATTAATTGCTTATTGCATAAGACTTGATAAGGACCAGGGGATTGTGGTTAATTGTACTGTTTATGTCCTTGAATCAAAGGAGCTGTACTGTGCTTTATACTTCATATCTGTTCATTCCCATACTGTACCTCCACATTCAAGGCCTGAGCGCACGTCAATACATGCCATCTTGAGATTGATACGTTGCTCCAGCTCTCGTCTGTTGTCACTCTTGTAGAAGCAAAGACTGCCATCGACCCAGAGATCACACCAGTTTAGCTTCCAGCGTTTCAGGACAGAGGCTTGAAAGGTGACACATTTAACAGAATTATAAAAGTGTTTTCGTTAAAGCTGCTGTGAAAATGTAATTGGACATTTAAAATGTTTAAGTCTGGTTCACTTTACAGGGTTAATAAGACAGTAATGGTATATCGGAGCATTGATACTGAAGTACAAATGGTTAGATTTCAAGTAATGTTTCTTCTACAGGTTTATTTATCCTCCTGAGGCCCGACCCATTCATTTATGTCCATTATAGTGGACATTTTGTCCACCTGTACCCCCCCTAAGTATCTGGAGTTACCCTATCAAGCCCTATAGTGTTCTGTAGAGGACATCCTGGGCTTTCCAGTGATGTGCCATGTGATAGGTTTGCATGCTGGGAACTTTACTTTTTTCCTAAGAGTTCTTAGGTAAATATCCCTTTCAAGACATTTTCTTTTTTATTATTTAATTATCTAAAGCCTGTTCTATTTTCCCATGCAAATCGTCCTGTTGTCCTCCACAGTGGACATGCTATGAAATTTTTTTAAATTTAAATTGTAATGTTCTTTTTTAGGTCCAAATACATGGAAAATCACAACAAAAAATAAATTTGAAGACACCTTTTTTCTTTGGGTCTCAGGAGGTTATTTTATATTTTTTTACTTTTGCTGGTTTTCATCAGCATGCAGATCCTCATCGAGGATCCTTGGTAAGCCACTTAGTGGACAAAGCTAAGGGCAATTAACAAGATTATAAATGACCATGGCTGGGGTTTCATAACAGGAACCGTTTTTACTTTCCAGAACAGTCTCCCTGTTATAAAAACAAACTCAATTTAGTCTCAAGATTTAATGATAAATGTAAGCTAAACATAAAATCAAAAAATAAAAATCTTATTCTGTACTGTAGCATACTGTAAATTGAGAATGGACTGATGTATCAACTCACAGATAACAGAATATAATCTGCATGGCAATAAATTTGAATCACTCTATAAGTATAGGCTCACAAGTCTACTGTAAATTAGGATTTAGATGACTTTCTTTATATGGTTATGAACATTAGCTGGTGCCTGTCTGATGGGGTGGCTGTAATCTAACACAAATCCTCCCTGTCACACATTTCTTTTAACTCCTTTTTTAAAAATTTCACTGTTTTATTATCAGTTAACTGAAATTTTAATGACACTGTATCAGAACGCATATCAACCTGTGGTACATAACAGAATATTTTAGTTGTTGGAAAAAGGCTATAAATTTACTTAGGTTGGTTTTTGTTTTTTAATTCCATTTGAATTTTCTCTAGACGTTCTATTGTCTTGTGTAAGTTTTTCCTTCAAATTTATCGAGTGATTTTTCCCTTATTGGACAACAAAGGAGAGGATTAAAGTTTACTTGATTTAGGAGAGATAGGAATGGCACAATAATAAAATCAGAAAAAGCATAAATATTGGGAGGGAGTTCAATTCTAACAGGCAGAAGATAACAAACTGTAAAAGCAGATGCTGCACTCTATTACAGTTACCATAATTTAAACCAAAAAATATTTACTCACTCTGTCTCCACAACCAGCCTGACCTGAGGAGCGCCATGTTTCTCTTCTGCTGTCGTTTTGCTATTTAATATAAATATATGATCTTGTAGAAGCTTAAGAAATGGAAAGGTTTACTATTTAGGAGGTAACGCAATGCAGAACCTGACTTTGGACTGTTTGTCTGAGTCTTTATATATTCTCTTGTGCCTCAGACAGTGAGGTGCTGGCAGATAAATCTGGTTCTCACCAGGATTGATTCTGACTCACAGGATCCTTCTGGATTAGGAGACCACGCCCTCTTATCCCATCATCCGCTCGCTCTTTCTGGACTGGCTCCTTGTCCTGACCACCACACCACATGCCATTTAGATACTTCTGGACTGGATCCTTTTCCTGACCGCCACATGCCATCTAGATACCGCAACACTTTTATGCTTGATAACTAATTTCATGAGCTTCTGAGCGATTTCCGTTACTATAAACAGCATGTTTTTTTAAGTTAATCCCCAAACTGAGATGTCAACATGAGGATTAGCCAATTAGTCCCCAGGTCAGTTATGAGAGTCTGATGCACACTGACATCATTTTTTTTTTATAGCTGAGATAAATGTATTTTCATTTTTTTATTAGCTATATATTGACCCTACATTTATATAATTCATGCAAATAATATTGACTAATAAAACAATATAATCAATTATTTGAAGCTTCTTAAATTGGAAAAGAATACGAATAAGCAGTGGGCTTATTCAACATTAGCATATAGTAACAATTAGCATATATATAATTTTGTTCTTGGTCTTAAGGAATAGATCCCAAGTTCTCTATCCCTTGGATGTGTGCTGCCTTTATGTTACATTTTCTATCAAAATGATCCCACATTGCTACAGCAATGTTGAGGTGTGGGCTCTGGGAAGGATTTATTCATGTTTTTACACCTGCTGCCAGTTTATTTTTTAGTTCACTTATGGTTTCATTTGGCACAGCTCTCAGTCTTTTCTTCCCGTTTCTCTTCCTTAATAATAGTTTCCTGAGAGCACCACTTCAATGGAGACCGTTTCTTAGGGGCAGAGTATAATGAATTTTCAAAGGCAGTTTACAATACCAATCAAATAAAATGTTGGGTTATGGAACCCCTTCCAACAGATTCGAACACAGAAAGACCCCCAGTTCAAATGCAAGGTAAAACCAAGATCCATTATGCTACGAGATGATAACGGCCTTGTACGTCGGTATTTTCGTCTGCCATTGTTTAAGGTTGTAACTGCACAAAGATACGATTTGTCCTTGACAAAAAAAAAACTAGATGACCGACGCAGTGTTCTTCGTAAGTAAACTACAGTCCACCAGAGCACACCATAAATGCAGGACTGCCCTCTGGTGGCAATGTATGGCAGACTTGTTTACATAATTTATTTATACGCCACCATCATATTTCGGTTTTGCATTATTTTTTCGTCGTCTTAATAAAATATAATATTACTATACATTATTTCCAGCATAGCGGTATTTAGCAATAGCCTTGATAAGGAAGTTTAAAAATAAAGCCTGGGCCATTTAAACTACGTAACTTCCGGTAAAATGGGCGTGTCTTAAGCTGTCAAACTAACCGAAGAATAACAAAAACAAACACAACACTGAAGGAGCTCCGGGGACAGTGAGTACCGTAGCCTTAACGTTTACCGTATCTCGCTCGTATATGAAATGTCGCTTTATATACGTATGTTGCCAACAATAAGGGTCAGTAATATTTTGGTTATCTATAGACTTACCAAGTTGGATGGTAAATTAGTTAAATTGTAAAAAAAAGCCATCCTGTTTGGAGGTTGGTTCTTTGCTGTTGTAATGTCTTCATGATAATTTGGACGCTATCCTTATGTCGACATGTAATATGTTGGTTTGAAGTTTTACCAGGAGCTACATTTAGCGAACAGGCCTCGAAAATAAGCAGGTCCTCAAACGACGCTCGTCGTTTGTAATTGAGGTCTATTGAAAAATCGTCGGTATGTATCTATGCAAGATTTCTCATCAAACCGCGCTAAGAAGCAACTGGTGTCTGGTGTCTTTTGGGGGTAGTTTTAGTTTGATTTCGAATTTCAGTGTTGACTTACATTTGATTCTGTTTCCGTAAAACAAAGATTCAAAGTCACTTGTTGTTCCTGTACCATACTGCTGAGTGCAGCAGAGAGCCGTTCCCAAAGCGAAGTTTCTTCTGGAAAAAAACGAACGACTTCCATCGTTTTTTTATAAAGAAATTTAAATAAAGCGATTTTTTTTGGTACATTTTCATCGAAAAAGTACAGATGTTTAAAGGCGACATAGCCCAATAACCAGAGTATTTGTAGTTCAATGCCAATAAAGAGACTTGACAATTACCTTATTCTGAAAAATGTCCAATTCATATTTGTGAGAGACAAAAGATGATGTCAGTACTCTGGCTTGTCCCTAGCCAACGCATCAACAATTGTTTCCTTGGTAGAATCAGGAACAAAGCTGTCACTTTACCTTTCTTTTGTCCGATCATGTAATTTCTGCTTCCCATGCGATTTTATAGAGGCCTTTGTTATGGAGGCATTTATTATAGAGGGTTTTTTTTTTATTTCTCTTCATATGTTCTAAGACTCTCCGGACCTTTTATAATGTGCATGTTTTAAAAAAGTGTTTTCTTTGGATCTAGTTCTCCATCTCTCTCAGCAGGGTTGGAGGCATGCTATCTGATGTGCTGTTGAAAGTAATCATTCCTTTGGTCTGTGATACATCAGAGGTAAGAATCAGGGGGATATGTGTAATGAGAAACTATCTGTGACAGAAAGATCAGACAGAGTCCGGATGCAACGCTCAGTCACCTGGCAAACAGCACTCAGGTGGCTGACTTTAACATGATCAGACTTCGTTTGTCAGAAACTGATAGGGATGATTGAGGTTGAGAATTGGTGTGTTTGGGCAATGTCTACATTAATGATAACAAAACCATTTATGATGATTAAAAAATGTTGTTTTTTGGTGTGGGGAAACAATTCTGGAGAAGTCATAGAGAACCACTGTGCTGTCTGCAAAGAATTAGGGGTCTTTAAATCAATATATAAAATGAATGCTCCTCCACAGACTACGGAGGTTTACAAGCAGCGATAAAGATATGGATTAGAATGAAGTACTTTGCTTCTAAGTCTTCTTTAAGCTAAAAATCTATTGGATGTTCAGCCTATCAAAGACATATTGTAGTTATTTCCCTCAATATTGCGTTCTCTTCCTTTTATTTTCTTTTACAGCTGTCGTTTTAGGGGACATGTCTGGGATTGTTGAAGAATTCAATGTGCAGCTTAGTGTTTAGTCATTTATGTATGAATGCAGTCTGCAGAAGCTTTTGTGCCTGACAGGCTATAGTAACCTCAAAGAAAACCAGCACAGCTTTTAAATGTGTGTTGCTTGTGTCACTACTCTAATGAATCAACAATTGCAAAGTGAGTTTGATTAGAATCTTAGTTAAACTTGTAGAAATATTTTTTTTTAAATACCAAATCTAACTATTTTAATATATTTATTGATATTGCAAGAAATGCTTTTGGAGATGATTTGATTTAATCCCCAAGGTATATGATAAACATTTGCTATCGTTATGCTCAGCTGCTGGCAGCAGCTGGATTTTATACAAAAACAAATTATTTCATTAAGAAAGATGCATGATTAGTAACCTAAAGTGGACCATGATAACACCAAAAATATCCATATGTTTCCATAAAATTAGATTTTAGATCCATAACATTTACTGTTGACAATGAGCTTTATAGATCTGTTTCCTTGATTTTTGCCACTGTCGTTTAAACATTTAAACCCATAGATGCTACTTCCTTTGCTGCTGTCAGCCTTACAGTGTTTGGCATATTATCAGCACATTATGTGTGGCATCATAGCTATTGGATGATATTTTTCCTGGCCTTCAGTACATACCCAAAAATACTAGATACCTTACTCTTTGAGATACTAAAAGATACTGAAGTTCACCCTGTGTAAGAGACATTCTCTGAATAGATCTGAGAGGAACAGGCACAAGTCTCTGTGGTTTCAGCTAAGAATATGGTCTTATCAGCTCTGTATTGCCTTATGTGCTGTGTGAGATTCTGTGATGTACCTACTTTTGGCATTTTATGGAAAAGACCATCAATAGTTATTTTGCTCCACCAGTTTTAATATTCTCCATGTTTTCCAACATAGAGAACACAAGTAAGGGATTGTCCATCTTAGATATCAAAGCTATTTCTTTTGTCGCTAAAATCTTTTCAGCTTTTTAAGATGGTTAACTTTTTGATAATATTTGCCTTCATAGATATTAATGGAGGATCCTTCAAAATATTTTAATTTTTTAATTGTATACTTGCAGAAACCATACATATTTGAAGATGGTCTCAAGATATTGAACTGCTATCATATGCTGCAGCTTTTTTAAATATTCTTATGGTTTTAAGATATGCCAGTTTAAAAATTGTAAAAAAAAAAAAAAAAAAGCATTATTTCTCTATTTCTCACAGAGTGGTTTTCCACTCCACAGAAATTCTTTGGAAAAGAATGTGGCGGTCATTAGCTCACATGAATCATTTTGATAAAAACAAGTTTCTCACGTTGTGACTATAGCATTCAAACTTTTACTTTTTAAACTAGACATAGATTGCATTGAAAAGTTCTTAACCTTACATCTTCTTCATACTTGTGCCATTTTACATAGATTGAAATATGTTTGAGTTTTTAGAATTTTTTACACGAGTTAATTCTCACTGACGCTTTATCACTTCAAGCATTTTTTGTTTTCTGCTCAGCTCAAATCTTTCTTCTGTCTGTGTCTCTCAGTTTCACATTTACGATCAGTTTTCTGCCTTTAACTCTAACCTTTGTCATGAGAATACTTAATCTCTGTGTTGAAATGGTCTTTAGTTGTTACTTTTATTCTTTCTAAAATGGAACATTTGTACTATTGTTCATTTAATCTTTTTCCGCATCTTAAAGTCATCTCACTGTTTTCGGCTGTGTTCATGATAAGATTACTTACTGTCCCATTTGAATGTATTCTTCCGCTAATTTTTTCACTTTTTCCCCTTTCGAGACCATCCTCCAGTTAATTTCTTCAGCAGATCAGTACAGTTATTTACTGATTTATTAAGCCTTTGACATACAAACTCTTCTTTTTAGCCTTTAATTGGTCTTCAGTTTTGCTCATATTCAGTTAAACATTCCACTGAAGCTGTTATATATGTTAGAATTTTGCCTTTTATACTGAAAACATCAGGACCTTTGATTAATTAGAAAAATAACAATTGTGCTTCAAATCCTTTTGCAATTCTTCTTCCACTTTTCAACTTATTTTCAAAAGCTTAAAATCTTTCAGCTTTTGCTCTTTAAATTTCAGAGTACTTCCTGTCTCATTTTAATGTGTTATTTAGCTAATTGTTGACAGCTTTGAATATTTTTTAATTTTCTTGATTATGTTTATGTCCATTCATTCAGCAGATCAACCATTCTCACAACTGTTTTGCAGGAAAAGCTCTCTCTAGTTTTTCACTTGAGAGCGGCCGACAAAAATATCAGTGTGTGATTTAGTTACATGTTTTCATTAATATTATATCACTATAACTATAGTTCTTTGCATTATTACTAATTAAAGAGCCTATGGAGATACAGGTCATATTGTGGTGAAAACTGGTGCCTATCAAAACTAGTTTCTCTGGTTCCACTGCTATTGTTTTACATTACCATTTAAATGGTACATGGTACATTACACGTGTACAGATACTGTGTGTACAGTTTTTACTTTTGTGGGTTGAAAAGTCACCACCAGCTTTTATCTGAAAAGATTCTTCCGATGAAAATTCCTCATTCAAATCTGGCCAAAAACTGCCTCATCAAAAAGACCATGGAAGATAATTAAAATATCAGCACACAAACTATCACAAAAGGAAAATGTGTTAATATTCCTAAAGAAAGCAACTAAATAATCACCTCGTACTCCATTAGGGGGTTAAGAAAATAATACAGGCCACTGATTAACTTTTTTATGGCAGATACAATGTTTAATTATCAGATTGGCTAAATGTTAAACTCTGTGCAAATGTGTGTCTTCCAGAAGACCAGAGATACTGTTTTAGAATCTGCAGGGAAAAAGTTTGAGTTGTCTAATGCAACTCCAGCAATAAAGTTTGACCCTGATCCCCCAAAATGCCTTCATCCCCCCCGAGACTTGAACACCAATTAATGGGAAAAACAAAACAAAACTGTAGCTTCTGTAGGCCTCACTGGTTTAGAGCCCCAGTGCTTAGAGGCCACCGAGTCATATCGGGGAGTGGCTGACAAGTTCCTTCGTTATCATTAACACAGCTGCTGTAGATTATTTTGAGTTTATCCCATGTCAAAGCTTGAGTTTTGAATCCTCAACAGTATGAAAAATGTGCAGCCCTAAGCATGAAAAGTGTGCCCTGTTTTAAGGACTATTTTATGAAACACAAAAGCCTGCTCCTTCAGGATTCAGGAAGCTGCTGACCTTAAAAATAAACAAAAGCATGTTTTTTTTTTTAATGTAAGATCAAGACAAATACAAGTCAGGTTTGGTTTTTTGGGGATAGCTGCAGAAAATGACTTTATTGTGATGCTTGAAAGTAATTTTTGGTCATCTCTCTATTTTCCCTGGATCCCTGCTTAGTAGTGGAACCATGGAGTTGTCCTCTGATGAAGAGGAGGTACGCACATTCATCAAAGTCATCAGTGAGAAATACAACCCAGAGAACTTTCCCTATGGCCAAGGAGTCGTGGTTATGCCCAGCCCCCCAGGATCCCCTATTAAAGGTGAGGCACGGTTTCAGAGCGAGTCCTCCCCTGGACATCCGAACCTCCAACATTCGGAGTTTACATAAGACCAACTTATGAGGTTTTCATTTTTCACAGACCGCCTCTTCTTACCCAGCGCACTGGTTCTTAGCGATTGTGGAATCAGTAAAGCTGGTGACAGGTCGTCTATAGCAGCCTTCTGTGCCCATGTGTTAGAGCTGGATCTGTCCTACAATCAGCTCAGAGACTGGGGAGAGGTGGGTGTCCTTCACTTTAATAATGTTTGGGTGACACGTGTCAGATGTACTATGATGAGTTGCCTTTATATTCCCTCTCTTACAGTTCTGTGGGATGGCTAACTTCTGTAATTCATTTGATGAAATTAGGCTATATTTTACCTATTTTATTTCCATGTAAATACATACAGGAAACAGTGCTTCCTACAAATGAACGTTTCCCTAAATTCCTTTGTCTCAACTTTATAACCCAAAGAAGGAGGCGAAGGCTACACATATCAATGACTTCTGTTTCTAATTTAACAATGAATAGGTTTGGGTTCTTTGTATTTCATCAGTTTGTGGTCATTCTAATAGTGTTTTGATTGTCCAGATTAGCACAATTGTGTCCCACATCCCACATCTGGACTTCCTCAACCTAAGCATGAACCCGCTGAGTGGTGTGGAGCTGGAGCCCAGCATGGCGTATGTTTTCTCCAGAGTCCAGCGACTCGTCCTCATCAACACACAAGTCAGCTGGGACACTGTGCACACACTCACGCAAAATACACCCGAGTAAGTGATGGTTGGTGTTGTTAGAAAGACAGCATCCAGATTACATCAGTATATACAGTTTTGTCCTGCAGCTTTTTCCCAGATAAACTCAGCTTTCATTTGGGGATCAGATGTGAATTTGCTCTATTTGTTCTTTACCTATTTTATCAAATTTAGCTACACTTTGGCTTAATTTCCAGGCTGAAGGAGCTTTTCTTATGCCTGAATGGATACAACACTGTGTCAGAATCCCAGACGTCCTGTCCGTCACTACGCCTGCTGCAGATCACAGACAACCAGCTGCAGGACTGGGCAGAAGTGAGGAAGTTTGGGCTCCTGTACCCCAGTCTGAGCAAACTGGTGCTGGCAAATAACAGTGTAGACTCTGTGGAAGACACCAAAGATACACTGGAGTGTCTGTTCCCCAGTCTGCGCAGCATCAACCTCAACAACTCAGGTCAGATTGCCTGATTTTTACCTGGCGTGATATATATTTTCTCTCTGCTTCAAACATGTTTATGTATCCCTAAAACCTATTTTGATTTTATTTAGGGCTAAGCAAATGGGAGGACATTGAAAGGCTGAATTTCTTTCCTAAGCTGGAAGAAGTCAAAGCAAAAGGGATTCCCTTACTGCAGTCCTACAACACTCAGGAGAGGCGTAGCCTCCTTTTAGCGCAGTAATTTACACTGGGTACCATTATGTTCTGCTACACCCGGCAATGCACACACCAGATAAATATATTAGACTTCTGCATCTCTATGCAGGTTGCCATCTGTAATGGTGTTGAATGGAAGTACAGTGTCTCCTGGAGAAAGAGAGGATGCTGAGAGGTTCTTCATCAGATATTATCAGCACTGTCCAGAACAGGAGCTTCCTCAGAGGTAATTACATACGCATACATTTTGTCCTTTTCTGCTTTTGCCATTCCTACTCTAAAGTTTCCAAATAAAAAAAAAAAAAGAGGTGCCTGATATTTCCTTTTACCAGAGTGTACAATGACTAAAGAAAAAGCGTGCTCTCACAGCCATTTATGACCAAAGTACTTTCATGAATTTTAGCATCTTTTAATCTGCTGCTTTGAGGTTGTTTATCGCAGTTTCCATGAGAAGATTAGATAGAGTGATTTCAGGTGGTTCATGCCACATTAGTCCGAAAAATATGAAGATGTTGCACCAGCTGTGAACACCTGCTCCCACTTTAAGGACTCTCACTTTTCTGAGCACCTGTTACTTTCTTGCTACTTTCTTTCAGCAGTAACAACCCCCATTTTGGCCTTATTCGGTTTACAGCATGTGAGATCATGTTTGGAGGCTCATCACAGCAATAGAGTAATTATGTATGTACTATACCAACTGCATTCCACATAACCCCAGCAGAATGTTGAGCAAGGTGTAGTCCCTGACTGGGTGAACTAACCTTTGGGAGACAATGCCACCACTCTCTTTCTGCTCAATGAGCCTTTTGTGCTGGGAATTCTCTGATTGGAAAACTGATACACCAGGTAGCAGGTGACTTTTTTCCTTTCATGTATACACAGACATTGTCAACCTCAAACATTAAGTTGACAGATTGATTTGCTCTCTTGGTCGAAGGCCTTTTCACGTGTCTTTAATTTGCGGTGTTAGGATTTGGTTCCATCATGTCCATGAGCCATATGAACAGTTTCTTTTTCTTTTTTTTCTCCTCCATACCTACACGTGTTTGTGTTCACGATCTAAGGTTAGGGACTGTCATGGCTGAATGTGGTTAATTTTGGGGTGGTGTCAGACATGATCAGTTTGCTGAGAACACACAGCTATCCCATTTCCTTTCGGATGGGGCTGTGGCCTCCTACTCCAAGGGATCAGAGCCCCACGAGATGGGTCACAGCCTCTCAAGTGAACACTATAAACTAAATATATCTAACACAGGCTGGCTTTGAATAAATGCAGTCTTTCAGTCTTTCCATCAGGCTGATGGAAAACTGAAGAAACTCCCCTTTACCAGTAGAAGTAGAGAAATAAATTAGATTTGATCAAGTACACAGATCAATAGAGAAAGAACATTTTGGCTGGACAGAAAGTATTGCTTTAAAAAAACAACACCTGAAAGCATCATGGAAGGTCAGAATGGTGGGCTGAACACTGAGCCAGTCTGGGAGTGGGGTAATCGGCTATCAAACAGAGGACTTGAGAAGTGAGAGAAAGCTGAGATAAACCATCAGAATAGTACTCTGCAAAGATCTGGACTAGATTGTGTCTCCATCAGCCGTTTTTTTGTGCTGCTCCTTTCTTTTGAACTATTGTAGAATGATGACGACAATTTGAGTGCTGATGTGTTATCACCCTCAGCATTATTTGACTCATTATACTACACTTACCACTTCAGATGAACCCTCTTGTTGTGGTTAAATGCTGTCTCTTAGAATGGCACTTTTTCTCCTAAGTGGAGAATTCCCACTGTGGATAACAAGATTTGGCCAGTAATCTCCTGGCTTTGTAGAACCAGTTTTGGGGAGGGAAGTGAAATAGCTTTGATTGGCCCAGCTGTTACAGTAGCCCTGAAAGCACAGTCTTTTTCTCCAGGATTTTATTTAATCGTTCTTGGGTTCTTATCTCAAACATGCATTCCCCTGAGATGACTGAGTAACTTTCTCACGGCTAGCGAGGGGCAGATAGCCCAGTATTTCTCTACTTCTGTAACACACACAAAGAAAGGTTCCACTCGCCTTTTCTTTGAATTATTTGTAATTTGTTGATTAAGAAAACTCTCTTAGTGGATAAAAAAGATCGGTCCTTACATGTTGATGTGTTACCCTGTGTAAGCAGGACAACTGGCCAGAAAGCTACAAGCTACATGTAAGTATAAGGAAAATATATTGTCTGTGTGGAGAATTCTCTGTGTTTATTTGTATTAGAACTCGTCAACTTAGAACTTATTGTTATATATACATATGTGTATATATATTTATATATATATATGTATGTATAACCTCCTGAGACCACAGCATTTATATGCTATGCATTTTTGTTTTTTTATTCAATATATCTGGGATTAGTAAGACTACACTTTGTCTACACTTTCTTCATGTAGGCTCAGTGGGTTTATCTTTATATTTAAAATGTGCGTTTATATATTTGTTTTCTCTGTAGTTTGGTTCTGACAGTCCAAATGACTTATTTCCAAAATTTTAATTACACATTGAGGACCTGATTGGTTGAAAATGTCTAAAAATTTTTACTTTGGATTTAAATCATTAGTGTCTGATATGAGGCCAAGAGGTCAAAGTCCAAAGAAAAAGGAAGTATCATGGTATGGAGACGTAAACATGTCATGTCCTCATATGAGGACGCAGAGTCTCAGGAGGATAAAGAGAGAGAGTTTTACCCACTATTGGGGTAATAAAGATACAGATATATATATAATTGTGAAACCTTGATATGGTCTCTGTTTCTCTTCCCAGGTATCATGCCCTTGTATCCAAGTATGGTAAACTGGCTCCTCTGGCAGAGGTGGACCTTAGCCCTCGCTGCACTGTGGTGGACGTTCGCTGGGGTGAGAGGGTGGAGGCAGTCAGCCTCCGCCTAGAGCAGACAGTGGGCGAGCTAAAGAAGCATCTAAAGGCTCAGCTGCAGCTGCCCTCCAAAGGGATCAGGCTTTTCTACATCAACCGTGAGATGTGTTCAGTGTTTGGACCTGAGGAGCTGAAGTGCAGTTTCCGAGCTCTTCATTCTTACAGTATTCGAGATGGGGACGAGATTCTAGTGGTGCCCAAAGTGAAAAGCCGCTGCAGCTCCTCTGGTCTTTAAGCCAGGAATTTTTGTTGGTTGGATCAGTGAAACTCGAGGAATTTTAGATGGGATAGTAAGCTTTACCTTGAGTCTTTTGAAAAGGAGAAAAGAAAAAAAATATTGTTCAGCCATGAATGTAAGAAAGTATTGATCTCAGCGTATAAGAACTGTGAAACAGTAAAGTTGCACAATTGCTTTTCATGTCAGACATTTTTGAAAAAACTTTACTGGCAAAGATTTTTTTCTTTACAGCTATTTGTTTTCACAAGTATTTAAGCCATTAACCTTGTCACTTCCTGTTTTACACGCATGAAAGAAAGTTGCTGACAGAACTGGACTTTTCAGTAAAAATATCTCAAACATATATATTAAATTGAGTTTGTTTTATAGATTTTTTTAAAAGTACCATATGTGACAATTAAACCATAGAATATAAATGAAAAAAACAAAGAGTCCTCCCCAGGGGAAAACAAAAAGTGGACTTGTCTAATTAAAAATGTAATAAATACTTACTTAAAGTTGAAGTTGAAACTTCTGCTTGGTTTCAAGTGTAACAAACCCAATAATTTCTTCTTCCATTTAGTAACTTAAGTGTGAACTGTACATTTTCACGCTCAAGGTTGAGATAACATTACAGCTTACACAGAAAACCAAAAATATTTAAATACGGCATATGTGGGGATTTTCCACTAGTACCTACTCAGCGCGGCTTGTTTCGACTCCTCACAGTTTGAATTTTACCACATACTCAGCCAGGGTTCCAAGCGAGCTGAGTCTAGCATAGAGCACTGCGGGTCACTGAGAGGCCGGGGGCATCGCCTGAATGGATGAGAACGAGATCATTCGCAAGAATCCCATCGTTTTAAAGACACAGCAACTACAAACATCTGTTTTTGCTGTGATCATCAACACTGTACATGCCACAGACCAAGACCTCAGATTGTTGCCAAAGTATCCTTCATTGTTGTCCCCTGTTTGTGTCATATACAAATGACATCACAGGCCGGTTGGCCCATCTTCGTGTTAGGAACTCAGTTGTAATTGAAAATCACTTAAATCAAGTCATGGGTTGCAGCGGCAAATTCTAGAGCTGAGTAGGTGCTGATAGAGAAGTCCCAATACTCCCTATGAGCAGGCACTCTGGACTTCTGCAAAGCGAATGCACAAATTGCACTCTAATTTTTTAGGTGTCTAAGGTTTTCTTGAGAGCAGATCCAGTACTGAAGGTTTTGAAAACCTTCCTCCGTTTTGCAGGTGACTATTTGTTTGAGTGCGGAAAATAAAGAAATAGAAATTGGTTGACGAAAAAGAACTGATAAAGAACTTGCGATCAGAATTCCCCAGGGCTGATTATACAGGCCGTGGTTTCCGTTGTGTTTGTCTAGCGATGCATAGACCAGCTTCCGTGCTGAATATTCTGATATGTTTTCCCTCTGTTTGCCCTTTTCATTTGAGCCAGAATTAAACCAGTCAGTACATTTTTGGGTGTGTTTATGCATATACTTGCTTTGATATAGAAAAAAGAATTCACAATTTACCTTACCTCTACATTTTATAAAGACTGTGTCATAAATGCTTCATTTTTCTACATGTTTTACACAGCATGTTTGCTTATGGGAATGCTCCCTTTGTCCTCTCTGAGTACACTAGTAACAAATCCTTTTCCTAATTCTTCTTGTTGACAGATGATACATGCCTCCAGTTAGATATCCTGACGCATAAGTACCATGAGTTTGGGGCAACACAGAGCACATGGCTTCTGCCATGTCGAGAAGCCCCGGAGGAAAGATGAGACAAGTCTGTGGCAAAGAGGGTAGTTTGGGTCTGGGAGAGAAAAGGAGTCGGGCTGTCACTTGAGTTGCCGTAGGTCCTCTGGCTGTCGCGCCCATGAATGGAGCAACTCTCCGTTCTCACAGAGGCAGCTGAGAAGCATTGAGACCCCGTCCGTATGGTAACCGTAAACCAGGTGCTGTGTCATGGAGACTTCCGCTGCCTTTAAGTTAGAATGAGTTCACCCATTCATCTCAGTCTCTCCTTTACATCAGTCCCAGAGACCTGACTCTTTAGGAGAGGACCAGTCCGACCCGTTCACATGGGCGGTGACTTTTCTCTTTTAGGAAAATGTTCAGAATAGATACAAAACTAAACTCTCACCGGATAGTTGTTAAGGTGTAATTGTTTCTTGACGGCCGGAATCAGAGACATTTGTGTCACCTGCCAAATAACAGATTGTTCTTTTATTACAGTTTGGCTCGTTAAGGTATACTTGAGTGGAAATAATCTGTACATGTTGGTCCTTTTATGTTGAATGATGTGCCTCTTCTTTGTGGTTGTGTTTTACATATGTTTTTCCCCCACCTTCTGCAGTTTTCTGGTTCATCTTCCAGTTACTGTATAATAGTTTCTGGAACTTTATAATCACTTCTTGAGTAGTAATGACACGAGAATGGAATGAATTGAATATCAAAAAAGGAAAAGATACTGATACCCATTGTCAGATACTGACACAAAACATTGTTTTTGTGTTCATAGATGTAGAAACATGCAAATCTACTTTCCTCCATTCTTCCTCAAACTCACCTACATAGCGGTAATGTGCATTTATGCACTGACCCTCATTTGGTTCTTTGTGTGGCAGAACTCTACAACTGACTTACCAATAATTTGCAATGGAGCTGACTTTGCGTGTGTGGGAAATCAGGGGAGGAACCTAGAACCTTTTGCAATGAACACTGGTCTGCACGGTCAGTTTTGTTATTTTGATGTTTAATTGTGTGTGTTGTGCTTCACTTCAGGGAAAACTATGTGTTTGTGGGCATTTGTATCTTTGAATATTTGTTTAATATTAAACAGTCACTTTGCAGCAAATATAGGGTTGATTCTAAGGATTTAAAGGTTTTTAAAAAGTTTCAATAAAAGATCCACAATGCAGTTTGTCTTGGGTTGTTTAGAATATGGTGTATAACTTCTGTCGCATTGGCTTTCAAGTTTTTCTTTTATTCGTTTATTCTTTTTATTTTTTGCTTTGTGTGGATCCTGACACCTTAAATTCTTTCCTCTTATGAGATGATGCTGTTTCCTTACCTGTACTGTATGATAGTGCTTTAATTTCTTGAAAAGAAATAAAATCTAGTAATCACAGTCTGTTCCAGTGTTTCACTTTAATGAATTGAATAGCAAAAAAGGAAAAGATGCAATATAATCATATTCATATAATCATCATATGAGCTGTTTGTTATGAAGCCAAATGTCAAGGAAGCTTTTCCATCCTGAATGTGTAAATTATTTGATCTTTATTAAGATGGATTTTTCCCCAAATTTACATTAATGTTGCATATGTTACTACTAAATACATTTTTAGACAACTTCCTTGTAAATACAACTAGTCTATGTGGCTTGAGCAAGATATTTTTAAAATAATTCTTCAAAAGTTCTGTTGGTACAACATCTGACGTCCAAACGGACACATATTTGTATAGAATTATTATTGCTACTGTGTGACTCTCATTTTAAACCGTAACATTACATGTGCATTTAATCATCCATAACAGCCTTCACATATCATAAACAAAAGAAAGGAAAGGAAAGTTTAGGGACTTGAGTTCGGAATCTTACTATCAAAGTGTTTGATTACACATTAACTAGATCAGTTCAGCTTCTCAAAAGAAAGACGAGGTATGAGTGGAACATCACTCGTGTTACAGGCAGAATGTGCAAGTGATCAACATGCATCGCTCTGTTTCACAGGCTGAATGCTTGGCTTGGATGAAGATGTAATTCTGCAGCCCTACTGTAGCTGGCAGGAATTGTTGCAGTTGAGCTGCAGAGTCCATTCCATATGTGTCAGGCGGTGTTGTGTTTCTGGGGCATTCCCTCTACTCTCCCCACCTTCTCCACACATTTTGCTCTAATCCTGTGTTGGATACCAATCACTCAGCCCTTAACAAATTTCACTGTCAGGAATCCTTTCTATCCAGGTGTGCCATCAAGGCACTTACTTAGGTATTTACGTATCTTCTAAGCATCCCCGTAACTAAATTCAGACACTGGTTTGTCTATACATAGCATCTTTAGATTAAAAAAGTTTCTTAAATTACTTTTTAATGGAAGTTTTTTTGAGTCTGATTAAATTTGGCGGCTGCGATAACCCCCAAGTTGCCAAACATTTAGCGACACCATGGGGTTCACACATTAGTTAAAGTGAAATGTCATGACATTTATTTAATGGGTTGGGCTGACACTCAATACATACATCCATTCATTGGAAAGAATAAATGCTTTAGACTTAAGTCTTAACTGGTAATCTAGCCTCAACAACCGAGTTAAAAAAAATGCTTATCCTGTGAAACATCTTTGAACACTTGATAGGTGAATCAGGACTTACTCTCCTTTAAACATTCAGGAAAACCCAAAAATAGAGGCCTCTCACTTTGATTATCCAATTCCTTTAGTGTTTAAAAATGTTTGTCAGATCAACTTTTGATCAAAATGTCCACGTTATCTACAAAGATCATCATCATGGCTCCATTTCTTCCTTGAGTTTTTAGTCTTCCACAGGGTATCACGACAGGCTCTATATATCAGATGAATCATCACACAAACTGAAAAAAGGATGCAGATCATTTCAATTTTAGACTGCAAACACAATAAACTTATTATAAATGGATGAATATTATCCACTCTAACTTCAAATTCTGTCTTTAAATGTCTACAATTAGCTCATTACCCTACTACATGAGTACCTCTATAATGGTTCTACTTCGCCATCCTTTGAACCTAATAGCTCTACATGAGAATATTCCCGATAGACACCGAATTCTCATGTGAAATTAGATATTGATGCATGTGTGGTATTTCCTAACCACTCAGACATCAGGAAGCTTTTGTAAAAGTTCCTCCTGTTCTGTATAGAATTGTGTTGTGGAAATGGCTAATTTCACAATTGATGAACTCTTCCACAAGTGAGGAAATAGGCTGGCTTGTTTGTTTGTTGGGAGATGGATGTAGTTGCATTATAGAAATCGGCCTTTGCACCTTGCTGTGTAAACAGAACCTGGCTATGCAGTTGGTCTTCCACAGAACTGCCCTATGGTATTATGAAGTGAGACTAAGGGCAGGGGCGGCTGAACAGGGCCCATTGTGTGCTGAGATGAAGGAGTCATTGGGGTAAGGAGGTTTAGGTTACGAGAAGGAGCTTTACCATTGTGAATAGTAAGGAAGGAGAAAAGAGCAAGGCAGGGCCAAATACTGGGCATAAGAAACTGAATTAAAGTGACCCACAGATTAAATAAACTGCTGAACAGAGCAGTAAATATCCAGTCTACAACCTTTTTTGGAAAGGTGAGGCTTGGTTTATTCTACAGATGGTGTGATGCTGAATACTTTGCTCCCACACAATATGACCTTGCTGCCTAAACAACACTTGTGTGTGAAAAATAATTTCCATTGCTTAATATAGATCCTTAACTCATTGATGTTCTTGGCTACTACACGGGAGGATAATGTTAGTAAGAACGTGAAATGCAACACCTTCAATCTTCATACTATCTTCACACTTTTTCTTTTTGACTTCCTCTCATCTTTATATTCAATATTCCCTTTCGTCTCCATTTGATTTTTCTTGCTTGGCCATGTTTATCTTTTGTGTCAATTTCCCCCACAATTCAACCCAAAGAAGAAGATTTTGAGCAGTGAGATTATATTTGCATCAAGGCCAAACCTTTTAACTTTAATCTAATTACTGATCTTGTAATAAAAAAGTTTTAAGAAATATTGGGAATTTTGAAATAACCCCAAAATTACTTTGTTTTGATTTGTTTTAATGTTGTAACGGTTGTAAACTGTGGCGACCAATTCAGGTACCCTGACTTTCATCAAATGGATGTTGGAACAAAATCCAGAACTCTTGCAAACCCTAAAATGGGTTAAGAAGGATTAGGCAAATGGATAATGTATCTTTGTTAAGAAAACAAAACTATAGCAACACTGAAAGCACATGCTGCGAAGGAGAGTGAAATTGTACTTAATCACACCGTAGGTAGTCAATACAGTTGACAAGCACGTCAATTTAACGAGGCAGATTTGACATAGCAGAGAGTTTTTTTATCACTCTGTATTCAAACCTCCAAAGAGATGTGATTTAAGGCTTTGATATGATATTTTAAGAAATACCAAAAGGTTTTGTGAACAGTTTTCGCTTTTGTGTAAAATTCTCTTTCACACTTTGATTAAGATTCTTAACTGTTGAGAGCCTGTGGGCTTTTACTTTGCAAGACGTGGGAGGTATAATAGCATCCTCCACAGAGTCTTAGTGCTGGGACCTTGAGCCTGCCCTCAGTCCTGGAGCCTTTCTCACATCTTGCTCCTTGATTCTCCAATTACTTCCACTGTCCTCCTGCAACAAAGACCCAACTGACTCCCCTCTCCTTCCCAGACCATATCGGTGTGGATCCACCTGAGATTTCCCTATCTCTCTAGCATCTATGGAAACGAAGTGTCTTGTATAACCTTGTAAATGAGGCTGTACCTAATTAAGAAAGGAGGCACTCAGTCTCCAACGTGATTCATGTTAATGCTGTAACTCTACCCACCACAGTGCTCAGAAAACAAGATTTCAGACAGTGTGTGTGTGCATGTGTGTGTTCTTGGGTTTTGTCCATAAATGTCCCCAGAGTGAGACTGCTGCTTGGTGCCCTGAGCTTTTATTGTACCTTAAGTGAAATTGTGCAAAGGTTATACCAAAACTTTACCAGAATCAAATGCCTTCATTTACAAGTGGTGCATTTGCCACTTATATGACTTACTCTAATATTCATTTTCCAATAATTAACATCCAACATGCAGTAATTTAGCAACACTTGTTGAGTTAAGCTAATATTTCAACCGCTGCTTGAGAAGGCGAGTGAACTATTTAACAGAAGTATTTCAATGTCATCGTTCCAAAATGATAAGAGGCTCAGTGTTTCCTAGAAAATTCAACACCACAGACATATTTTCTCAACATTTGGCACTTTGGTGGCTGTAATGACAGATCCTGCCAAAAAGGCTTGCATTCCTCCCCTATGAGAGCCCTTCTTTGTGCAAAACATTGTTCTTCTCCCTCATTTAAAACATATTTTCTATTTCCTTTTTATCATTTTCAAAATATGACTTCCCCTTTACCCTTCTGACACTTTGCGCTTTTTCCACTCCCTCTCTTCCTCAGATTCCTGTCCCTCCCCTCTACTCCCCTTGCCTCCCCACCATCCCCTTTCCCCCTAACCCTGATCTTAGATTAAGTTGAACACTGTTCCTGTGAAAGTTTTCACCTGCTTCTTTGAGGCAAACCTCCCCCTAACTCCAATAGAAGCAAATTTATTACTCAAAACTAAACTAAACAACACAGAACTCAGGATTTCTTTTGCTTCTTCTAATATTCCTGTGGGTATCAATTAGTTCAGTCATAACATTGAGCTGCTCTCCAAAGCCCTACCACTAACTCCATCACTGCCATCACTCTGTGGATGGTCCTCAGCTGGATGGGACGCTGCTGTGTTGGAATTATAAGGTTAGACTTGTGAAGTGCTAGAGGTTTAGGTTCTGAAGGCAGGTAAGTCCATCATTTCCCTAATTTTTTTTTTTACGTATCTGGGGTACAGTAGTAAACACATCAGTTGCATGTTTTAAAGTAGTAAAGAAACAATAAGTCTGCACAAATATATTATATGAATTATTATTAATGTAATGTTAATAGTAATATCAATCATTCTTAAACTTCTCAACCTATTTCACATATCACTGTATATTGTTATCTGCCTGCATTTGATGTCAAGTGTATTTTGGTTATGATAAAAATTCAGACTAATACAACAAATGTCATTAAAATAGCTAGCTCTCTTTCTCTGAATGACCACAAAGATAAACAGGTTTTGGTGTCCTGTTCAGGTTTTTATTTAAATGCCTGCCATAAAATCAGATAAAAGGATTTGGTGCTGATAAGATAAGATGGTGATCTACTGGAGCCAAAGGAGCAATTGTGGTAATCTCCATGTTGACAATGTATGATGAGAGGCTGATGACATAGTGGCAGAGCTCTATCAGCAGTGCCCATTAACCTTGGCACACCTGAGCATGATTTAACAGCCGCTTGAATAGAATTCACAAACCAGAAAGTGGCAAAGATTTGAGTGAGGTACTCAACTGATCTGACATTTTGAGTACATCATCACAAACACACTCAAGGTATCATCTAAGGGACAGTAAGTAGCTGTGGGTGTAGACTCGGATTTTAAATTTATGCCAAAGCTCAAACTTTCCGAAATGAATATATTTGGTGCACATATTTGAGGACTAGCACCCATTTGATCATGGGCTTTTCAGCAATTGAGTTGACGAGGGTGCAGGAATCCAGATACTTGGAGCATTATAATTTGTTAGGAAAAATGTACTTAGCCCTTCACAACTGAATTTGAGATTTTTTCGTTTGGTATGTTAAACTAGAGATATTTTGAAGCCAGCTTCTTTTTTGTTGTTGCACCTAAAGCTTGATAGCTTTTTCCAATCTGTGGATGTATCACATCCATTGAACTAAGCAACTCATTTAAAAATAGGATTTGCTTATGTTAACCAAATATGTTTGAGGGTTATGCTTCACTGAAAACACATAGAATACCCTGTGGAGTTTAACTTCAGATCATCAGACAATCAAAGTCTAAGCTAAAGATGTGTTGACAGCAGAATCTGCCAACTTGGCAGTGTATGCAACTTGCCAAGCTTGCCAAGTCACCGGTCATAATGGGTCACTGCTGGGACAAAGGCAAATGAAACCTTCTAACTGAAGGCCATTAGTGCCCCAGAATTTAGGTTTCTGTTCCTTTAGCCAAAAAACATGGATGGGTCCCAAACAGAAGAGGTAATGAGGTACTCAGCAGCCCCATGGCTTCAGGCACCAAGACACCAGAGCAGAGCAGACCAGTCCGATCAGCTGTAGAAAACTGAAGCAGAGACAGGCATGTAGTGCAGCATTGCCAGCTCAAATGGGACTGAAGGCAAATGTGATCCTGATACATTGTTCCAACATGCATAATGGGGCTTTTCAAGGATACTCGAGGGAGACCTGGGAGCCTGATCTTAAAGGAGGAACATGGTGCTGGTTGGATAGTTCTCCCTCCTCTCTCCTTTGTTTAACAGTCTGGTTTATGAGAAGTTGTCCAATGACTCACATCTTCCGGTATTTGCATCAGCTTTAAGGTAAATTCAACACAGATTAAGTAACATGATTTCAATATAATCTCTCTCTTCATCTCTTTTTCTTTAGAATGGTAAGACCATGCTGTCCAATCTTTCTACTCCATCTCTTCGGCATCTTTGCACAGAAAGGAGGTACTAAGTCTCCCCAAATCTAGACACTTATCCTGGCAAGAATTATACATTCATTAAGCTCCATTTGTTTATCCCTCTTTTAGTTAGCACCAAGGATGTCCTGTATCCATATGGGCCCAGTCACAGGGATCTAGAGACACCAAAGATGGATGATGGGAGTTCTCCTGAAATCATTTTGCTTATTCCCTTTATTTTCTTCAATGTGCCCTACCGTTCGATTTATGTAAGCTTTTTTACTCCATCATAAGCTTAAATTTCAACAGGTGTGATACATAAAGTTTTATAACTAGCGAAGCTTAAACTGAACCTTCACCATTGTCTGTGCACAGGTAAACAATAATGGCGTGATCTCCTTCAATGTTCAAGTTAGCCAGTTCACACCAGAAGCCTTTCCTCTAAGTGACAGCAGGTCCTTCATTGCTCCACTTTGGGCGGATGTGCACAATGGCATTCGTGGAGATGTGTATTACAGGGAGACAACTGAACCAGAAATACTGGAAAGGACAACACGAGATGTCCGAAAGCATTTCAAAAACATGCCTGCATTCACAGCCACTTGGACTTTTATTGCAACATGGCATCAAGTCACATTCTATGGAGGAAGTCAGACTACCCCGGTATTGTTAGAACTCTCTCGGTTACATATTTTGGTCATTCATTTGTGCATATGAGGATTCTGTGGAGTGGAATAGGGACATTTATTTACAGTTATCAAAACCCTGAGGACCTTATTGACCAATTTGGGGTCTTAATTTGTAAAGAATCACTCTAATAGTGGCCGAAGTAAATATACGTAACCAATCATTTGTCATGTAGTAATATTGTTGCAACTCTGATGGTGATCAGTGTAAATGTGAAATCAGACAGCAGAAAGGAAAAAGAAAGTGTTCAAAATCATAACAAAAAAATAAGTTCACAAGTATGTTTTGTGTCATATTAACAATTTCACCAGATGCATAGAAAATAGGTTTCATTGGGAACAAATATGTTTCAGAAAACTATTTTTGAATGTTGTTTTGAAATTAGTCCTAAGTCCGAAAAGACTAATGCAGTCTATTATGTGACAGTTTTTAATTAAAAAAATATTATGCCCAAACAATTCAATGTTTTAAATCATTAAATGTATCTTTTCTTTTTGTTTCTCTTCTGAAAAAAATGTGACTGTTTGATTAACAGGTGAACACTTTTCAAGCAGTTCTTATCTCAGATGGTGTGGCTTTTTTCTGTATGTTCAACTATGGAGAAATCACATGGAGTACAGGAACAGCCAGTGGTGGAGATCCTTTAACTGGACTGGGAGGGACAACAGCACAGGTATTCTTGCAGCATTCCTGAGAACATTTGATATGGAAAATGTTTTGAAAACTGTTTGACCACACATGGCTTACACCTTTTTCCTTTTCAGTCAGGTTTTAATGGTGGAGATATTGGTCACTTTTTCAATCTCCCTGGTTCACGTTCAAATGACGTTGTAAATATTGAACAGACAACCAATGTAAACATTCCTGGGCGCTGGTTCTTCCGCATAGACACTGAATTAATAGATCCGGCCAATGGGTGCAGCTACAATGGCAAGTTCAAACACCAAATTGATAATGTCCACTACAATTTATCATTTTTAAGTCAGCAAAAACCTCAAGCATCATTATGTCTCCAAATGTCTTATTTCCACCCTCTTCAGGACGCTACTACAGACGAGGGGAAATTTTCTGGTTGTCTGACCAGTGTTCACAGCGATGTCGCTGCCTTGATATAGATAATGAGGTGCAGTGCCTAGAAGCTCCCTGTGGGCAGCTTGAAACCTGTGAGCAGCAGGAAGGGGCCTTTTACTGCCAGCCCTCGCGCACCAGCACCTGTGTGGTCTTTGGGGACCCACATTATCACACTTTCGATGGTTTCCTCTATCACTTCCAAGGAACCTGCTCCTACCTGCTGGCTCAGCCCTGTTGGGAGATGGCAGGACAACCCTTCTTCAGTGTAGAAGCCAAAAACGAGAACCGAGGAGTTCCTTTTGTTTCCTGGCTTAGAGACGTCACAGTGGAGGTGTATGGTCACAGAGTCATGATACCCAAAGGTAGTTTGGGAACTGTCCAGGTGAGAATATGCCATGGGATCAAGCTGTTAAGTGAATCACCAAGCTCGGTTTGAATTCATCCACCTTGATTTTCAGGCAAAAAATATATAATCCAATAAATCTATTTTCTAGTATTGGGTCAGCAGTTTCTACAGGGGTACTTTGTATCTTCTCAGAATTTCCACATGTTTTTCTTTTTAGGTGGATGGTTTGATGAAGACTTTGCCTGTCCAACTCCAGCTTGGTGCAGTCCGTGTGTACCAGTCTGGAGTTGCCACTGCTTTAGAAACTGATTTTGGACTCCTGGTGACCTATGATGGCCAACATTATGCATCCATCTCCCTACCAAGCTCTTACTTCAATAACACTTGTGGTCTTTGTGGAAACTATAACGATGACCCTGCTGATGATCCTGTCCTCCCTGACGGCTCTCTGGCTGAAAGCGTGGTGGAGCTGGGAAGCAGCTGGCGAGCAGAAGACACAGACTGGAGGTGTACAGATGGCTGCGCACAGAACTGCAGTGTGTGCGACCCTGTTACAGAAGCTCTCTTTTTTCGCTCAGACTACTGTGGGCTTATCAACAAAACTGATGGACCTTTTCGGGACTGCCGACTTGTCGTAGACCCCACAGCCTTTGTGTATAGCTGCGTTTATGACATGTGCAGCAATAAAGACAATATTACCACACTATGCCAAGCCATTCAAGCCTATGCTCTGGCTTGTCAAGCCCTTGGTGTCACAATACGTTCCTGGAGGACTCGAACTTTCTGTGGTGAGTTTCTGTATACATGAAGTTTATCTGTAAATTGACTTAAGTAGACCTCATCTGAATGATTTTTTTTCTCTCATTGGTTTAAAGCATTGCCATGTCCGGAATTCAGCCATTATGAAGTGTGCACAAGTGCCTGCCCGGCTTCCTGCTCAGACCTCACTGCTCCCCTGTATTGCGCTCATCCTTGCACTGAGGGCTGCCAGTGTTATGCCGGCTATGTTCTGAGTGGCAGTCGTTGTGTACAACCTGACGAATGTGGCTGTGAGCACAACGGCCTCTATTACCCCCTTAATGACACTTTCTGGGCAGGCTCCAGTGGCGAGGAAGGTGACTGTACCCTCCGCTGCACCTGCGGGGTTGCTGGGGAAGTCTCCTGTTTCAATGAGTCCTGTAAGGAGGGCGAAGTGTGTATGGCCGAGGTGGGCTTGTTGGGTTGTTACCCTCAGAGAGAGGGAGTGTGCTCAATCACCCAGAATGCGGTGGCGTCATCCTTTGATGGGACCTTCCTGTTGTTCCCAGATGACAGCTCATACTACCTACTGAAGCTTTGTGGTCCAGTACCAGCTAATGGTTCAATGGTGGAGGTGAAGATTGGCAGGCGGCTGGTGAACAAAGGTCCAACATGGAAAAGACCTGTGGTAGTTACAGTAGCTAACCTTGAAGCACACATGGGAGGTTCAGATTTTGACACAGTAAAGGTCAGTGTATTATATTTTTGTCATGTCATTTTAATAGTTGAATGCCTTTAACCTGTGTACTTGTTTGTTTTTCAGGTAAATGGGGAAGCAGTGGCATTGCCTTACGTCCATCCAATGGAGACAATGATGATTTACAAAGCGCCAGGTGATGCTACTGTGGTGGAGTCCAGTGGTTTGTTACGTGTTCACTACACACGCCAGGGAAACCTCAATATCTCCCTTTCAACCATTTTCTACAACGTTACTTGTGGGTTATGCGGCGTCTTCAATGGCAACGCTACTGATGACCTACGTCTTCCCAATGGACGCCTGGCAGAGTCTACTGAACAGTTCACAGAGGGTTGGAGGTCAATTGCTGATGACCTCACTTGCAATGGGGACTGTGATGACCTGTACCGCATGTGCACAGATTTACGTCTTTATCAGAGTCCTTGGATGTGTGGTAATATCAATGACCCTGGGAATAGCTCTTTTCTGGCATGCCACGCGGTGGTTAATCCTTCACCATTCTTCAGGAACTGCTTGTATAACATGTGTGTAAGGGAAGGAAACCGTTCAGCTCTTTGTTCTTCACTTCAGGCATATGCCACCGCCTGTCAGGATGCTCAAGTAGGCCTAGCTTCCTGGAGAAGCTCCACTAACTGTCGTAAGTAGATATAACTTTCAGTTAAATAGCTCATATAATGCTTTATTGAGCCTGTCACACCTCTACAGTTAAATACCCTAAACTAAAAGAAGTTATACTGACCTCCAGAAGACTTAATTTTTAAACAGCCATAAACATGTAGTCCAGTATTATCTTTGTCCATATTTGACAAATAGGGTGTCTTGTCAGAGCAAACTGGATCTTTCAAATGAATGAATAACCATCAGATTAATTACCTCAATCAACAAGTGATGTGATTTTGAAACAGTAAGCAGATGGATCTCTCAAAATAATGGATATCTCTGAAAGATGTTGATGTGAGAGAAAACAACCAATCTATGCTCACCCAAGCTAATTATCTTTAAAAACATGTAACAAAATAAACGCATATTACTTTCAACTCTTAGTTCTTACTAGCAGCTTTTCCTTGTGACAGAACTCACAAAAAGGTCTTCTTTAAAATCTTTTAAAGTTATTTTTATATCAACCACAAACAAGTGTTTTCTTCCATAAAAATACTTGAATTGACAAATCAATAAAATCTTCAGTTTTAAGACATTCACAAAAATCCCCTGTCAAAATTATGCTACGGAAAACTTATTGTATTCTTGTTTACAAAAAGTGTTCAGGAGTTGGACAAATATTTAAAAGGAAATGTATTCCCTTTAATTTTGGTTTTCTAAAAGCTTCTTGCTTTGCTGATTGCAGTTTAAATCAGTTTGAGATCACGTTAGTTACTCAGATTCGAGGGAAGCTTAGATTGAAAATGTAACATGAAACATTCAAAACCACCCTGGTAAACATAATCTGTACTTTGAGTTAGTATTCATGTAGTGATTTGGTCCCCTACATTTTTGCTAAATGCCTTAAAGCACTGATTCAATGTGATGCTAGCATAGGGTGTGTTGGTTTAATAGTTTAAAATAAAACAAAACACTTACTGTGCTAGATGTCAAGAAATCTGTCGAGCTGTTTTGCGACAGACATATTTTGAGTAAAATAGATCACCAAAAATCCAAATACGGAGCACGTAGCAAAACAATGGATGATTAGTTTGAAGAACAAATTGACTCTTATTGTCACTTCAAAGAGAACAAAATTATCGTCTTGTGTATTACTTTAAAGGCATAATAGTAGCTTCAAAGAGTACAACTGAATTGTTTTTGTCGAGTCATAAATAATGCAGCTTGATGCATGGTCACCTCATTTTCACCAGATGAAAGTCTAGCCAGTCAGTGTTCAAATCCAGGTCAATGGCCTTCAAATTTTGAAAATGTTTATCCTGATCAAAACAACTCTAATCTGAGGTGAATTAACATTTTTAATTGGAGATAATCTTTTACATTTTTTTTTCTTACACCACTCCTCTGTCTTAGCTCTTCCTTGTCCAGAGAACAGTCATTTTGAGGAATGCACCAGTGCTTGCCCTCTCACCTGTGCGAACTTGGATGAGCCTGATGAGCCATGCCCTCTGCCATGTCAAGAAGGGTGCCAGTGTGAGGACAGCTTTGCTCTGCGGGATGGCCTGTGTGTAGCACGCAGTGATTGTGGCTGCATGACACACGGGCGCCAGTTGGCTACCAATCAGACTTTCTGGACAGACTGGGAGTGCCAGGAGCGTTGCTACTGCAATGGCTCTGACAACAGTATATACTGTCAACATGCGCCTTGTCACCCCGAGGAGTACTGCCAGGAGAATGATGGCCTGTATTTTTGTCAGCCGCGCACTGAGGCCTTGTGTGTGGCTGCTGGTTATGGGCATTTTCTGCCATTCGGTGGAGTACCATTTGAGCTGCAGACCTCTTGTACTCTCGGAATGGTAACCACCAACTGCGGGAATGAGAACAGAGAGCATGCAATGATGAGTGGGTATTATCCGCAGTTCAAACTGGCAGCTCATAATGAGGAAAGAGACACAAGCCAGGCAATCTGGGTGAGAGGCTTTGTGCTGGAGGTCTATGAGTACGAAATTGAAGTGTCTCGGAGCTACAAAAACACCATCACTGTAAGTAATCGCACATTCTTGAGAATGTCCAAGTGTAATGATGTGTCAATACAGGGGCTCAAAAGTAGGAGTTGTTGCCTGACAATGGGCGAGTTGGTGGTAGGATCCCAGGCTGCAAATCCACGTGTGTTAGAACAAGATATTGAAACTCTATTTGCCTGCAATTCAGCCCACATTGGGTGTGGTGTTCCTCAACAAATGTGAGGGTTGCGTTGAGGAGACTACAAATGACAAACCTACTATTCAAGTCAAGGCTGATACTCTGTAGCGACCCCTGACAGAACAAGTTGAAAAGCGATTACAACAATGATATGTCAGCATAAGCAGTATCTAGTTACAATACAGATTAGTTGTTGTTGTGTCTTTGTTTTGTTTTTCATTTTTTTTGTATGCCCTCTCAAGGTCATTGTTGGTGAGGACATTTGTCTTGTTTCTAATCAAACTGATAGAATGACCAGGCACTGGGTGAATTCCTCTTTGATTGGCTTATGCAGGATCTGATTTCAATGGCCATCTTTTATCAGGCTGGATTTGGCTCAGACAAAAACCTGACCCTGAGCGACTCTTGGACTGAGTTCACAAACTGACTAAAAGATCTGAGGAGAAATGCACACACTTACACACATGAGCAACCAAACACATTTTTCTTTGTCACTCTATTGCTTAATATGTTATAAAGTAATGTTGAGAGCAATCCAGTATAGTATCTTTTCATCCATGTATCTCTGAGATTCTGCACATGCTTATAAAACATGGAAATCATTGGTAAATTTGGTTGAAAGTGCCTATGCAGAACTGTTTATGTGAAATAAAACCTGTTAAAATAGCTGTACTTTTGTCGTTTAGGTCAATAAGGAGCGTTTGTACCTTCCTCTGAAGCTGGGCTCAGGAAAGATCAACATCTTCTCCTCTGGCATCCTGCTCATTCTAGAGACAGACTTTGGCCTGAAGGTTGCTTTTGACTGGAGCACTCTCTTGCTGTTAACTTTACCCCGAGACCTTTATAATACAACCTGTGGCATCTGCCAGGGCATGCCCTTATCGCCACCAACCCTGACCACCACTGACTGGGGTATGGCCTGGGCAGAGAGGGTTAACTTCTGCCAGGTGGGCTGTGGAGACTCCTGCCCACGTTGTGGCCTTGGAGAGAAGAGTATGGTAAATGAAGCTGCTCTTATGGTGGCTGATGGCAACATGAACACTGGTGCCGATGATGAAGCAAATGAAATCGCCACAGGCATTCGTTTCCACTTTGGAGATGGGCTTTATGTTTTTGTGGAACCTGAGGCAGTGAGGCTGTGTGGGCTAATTGTGGATCGGGGAGGTTTATTTGCACGTTGTCACAGCAAGGTGGCACCAGCCTTCTTTTATCAAAGCTGCCTGCAAGACACCTGCTTGGATCAGGGAGCTCAGGATACAGTCTGTAGCTGGTTGCAAATCTATGCCAGCACTTGTCATACTCAAGGAGTGATTGTCACTGGCTGGAGAAGCGACACACCATGTGGTGAGTGGATTTACTTTTGATTTGAATACAAGCTTTTGCTGTGTGTGCCACAGGAAATAATACTATCCATGCTGATTTGGGATTTGCGCACAAGTGCTTTAACATTGTTGAAAAATTACTAGCAACAACCAAAAGTCCTCACAGCCTTAATAGCTGGGGGAACTACTGTATACTGTATACTGTACAGTATTTTTTTTATTAGTGAGTTGCTTATTTCATATTAGACATGAAGACAGTTTAATATCGCCTGAGATGTATTTCATTGAATACATTGTATAAATGTATTTAGAAAGTTGTTTTAATCAAATAAGCTAATATGTGATCTTTACATGTTTTTACATTCATTCTTTTTAGGTTGGCAAAGTTTAATAGACATAAAGACATAATCTATTTTTATTTTCACACACAAACATAAGCAAATAAGCTTACTCACTGAAAGTCAAACAGCCCCTTTAGTTATAATTGAACAGAATGTGCGCAAGAGATGGAACATGTTCGCAAACATGAAAATCTAACATTCATTCACACCAGAATACAGCTCATTGTCGCTAACACTGCAACAGAAGAAGAAGAAGAAGAAGAAGAAGAAGAAGAAGAAGAAGAAGAAG
>JABUIW010000027.1:1956196-1984895 GCA_013363375.1 Menidia beryllina | reverse complement strand
AAGAAGAAGAAGAAGAAGAAGAAGAAGAAGAAGAAGAAGAAGAAGAATACTTTATTGATCTCAACATGGAGAAATTCATAAGCTAATATCTTTGCCAAATTTTTTGTTCCCAGTCCAGAACTGTCCACCTAACAGCCATTACTCCAGTTGCGTGTCTGTTTGCCCGCCCCAGTGTGCCCCAGCCCGTGGCCACAGAGACTGCAGCCAGGACTGTGTGGAGGGATGCCAGTGTGATCAGGGCTACGTGCTCAACGGCAAGAATTGCATTCTGCCTCAAAACTGTGGCTGCTACACTGATGGCAAATACTTTGAGGTCAGTCTCACATCTGACCTAACAGGCATTTAGCATCATACCATAAATAAGGTCATGTCTTAACCTCAGTCTTTATTATAGCCTAAACAGCTGTTTTGGAACAGTGACTGTACCAAACGGTGCCAGTGCATCGGCAGAAACCTGATCCAGTGTGACCCTAGGCGCTGTAAGGCAGAGGAAGAATGCACCCTGCGGCATGGAGTTCGAGGATGCTTTGCACGTCGCTCTCAGCAATGTTTGGCATCAGGTGGCGGAGTCTTCAGGACATTTGATGGGGCATCTCTGCGTCTTCCAGCCTCCTGCTCCTTTGTCTTGTCTACTAACTGTCACAAGCTGCCTGACCTCTCCTTCCAAATCATTGCTAACTTTGATAAATGGAGTACACCCAACCTAACCACCATTTCTCATGTGTACCTTTACATAAATGAAGAGAACATTCTCATCTCTGGCAGCACTGTCAAGGTAAGAGAAACATTTGGTTGTTGTTGATTGGCAAATGTTCAAAAGCACACACATGGCCACAGTTTGAGTTTATGCTGCGTGCTAATTGCACCAGTTCGAGTTGGGCAAAGAGTGAGCATTTAATGTGGCTGTCAGTGTGCATTGGGAAAAGCATGAATGGAACCATCTGTGCCATATGAGTATGATGATTGGTTTAACAAAAGATAAGAATGATAGAAATAATAATAATCCTTCAGAGGGCACCTATAGAAACACTTGTAGGGGACATGAACATTCCTTCACGCTAAATATGGCAAGTGTCGAAGAGGATATAGACTTCCATTTTTTGTTAAACAATAGTAAAAGTCCATCTATCAACTATATGATAGACTTTTACTACCAAACTGACTTTTACTGAGGAGGTGGTACATACAGTACATACAGTGGTATGGTGGTTAGCGCTGTTTCCTCACAGCAAGCGGGTGCCCAGCCTAAGTCACTGGGGTAACAGGAACTTTCTGTGTGGAGTTTGCGTGTTCTGCCTGTGTCTGTGTTGGTTTTCTCCGGGAACTCTAGTGTCCTCCCACTATCTAAAAGCATGCATGTTAAGTTAAATTGACACAACAAAATGCCCATAGGAGTGAATGATGTGTGTGTGTGTTTGTTACTGTGTTGCGTTGCGACCTATTCTGGGTGTGCCCTGCCTCTCACCCCCTGTCCACAACCCAGTTTGGAATAGTAGTATTGAAAATGAATGGGTGACTGTTAGTGTCAAACAGGACAAAAATATTCAATTAGACCATTTTCAAGGACTAATACAGATCTGGAGAGGAACTAAATGTCTGGCTGAGCAGGATAAACATCACAGTTGTCTCTGATAGGAGATATTTTGTTTAAACAGGTAAGTTACCTTCTGCTGGTTTAATGCCACCTTCTGTCCAAGATGTTTTTACCAGTACAAAGAAATGGATCAAACTGAAATCTTGCTTTCTTTCCCGAATACTTGAAAACGTTCTTACAGTCCAATTTACCGGTTATGTTTCCAGTAATAGCCCATTAGAGGTGTTCCAGTTCTGGCTTTAGGCCATACCATTCAAACGTAAGCGCACTTACATACATAATGACAAAACTGATTGCCTCAAATCCCAGAGAGCCCTAATCCTGCTTGATCAAGGTAAGCCATCCACAATGACATCTCTCTGAAGTGGCCCAAGAAGTATCTTGGCATCCATTGTCAAACACTGTGGTGACTCAGATCGTATTCACCGGAGCAGAAAGAAATCACAGTGCCATCTCAGATTGTTTAATCTGTGCCTCTAGCTGTCCCCTTTCTTACTGTGTTGCCACTTTCAAAGATTATTTGTGACAATGTATAATCGGTTTATGCAGATGATACTCAAAATTTTAATCCCTGCCTGAGGTGTTTGGGTTAGTGTAAACTGGCTCAAACACCAAAAAAAAAAAAATCTGTTATTGAATCTTTTCAGGTGAAAATATTATTCATCTATTATTCCTATTATTAATCATTCCTTCCTGTATTGTTAAATAAGTCCAACTTGGTACAAACAAGCTTAAACAAATTACTTACAACGGTCTCCAACAAAGCTTAGACTTCTCGGGATCTAATTAAACCTGAACCTGTTCTATTGCTTATTGCTTTATTGATTAGTACCTGATTCCTACTTTGAATCCCCAGTGGACCGGGGGTGAGGGGGGGTCCAAAATACATTCATGTTAGGTTAGTTTGAGACTCTAATTTGCCCCTAGGAATGAATGCGAGTGTGGAAGGTTGTTTATGAGTGGCCCAGTGATGGCCCCCAACATGGGTTATGCTTCAACCCCCCCATGGATTCTACTAAGACTAAGTGGTGTTAAAAATATAAGGAAGAAACCTGCAGCTGGGGCTGAAAAGAAGTTTATCTTATGAGTTGTTTCCTTCATACTATCTGTTCCTTCCCAGGTCAATGGCACACCAGTTTCAGTCCCATTTCTAACAGGACTGATGACACGTCTATCCACATCTGAAGGCTTCATTGTCATTGATACGCCACAAGATATTCAGGTTCGGTATAACCGCTTCAACACTCTCAGCATCACAATGGGCCAGCGGCTTCAGAACAAGGTGTGTGGCCTTTGTGGAAATTTCAATGGGGACCCCAGTGATGATTACATCACCTCCAGAGGAAAACCAGCTGTAAGTGCCCTGGAGCTGGCCCAGAGCTGGAAGACCAACGGCATGCAGAACAGGTAGATAGACCAAGATGTTCAGGAACATAAAATTCATATGACCAATTGTTACATGAACGTTTGAGATTGTTCTAAATTTACTATCATCTGACTGAGGACAAAAAATCATCATCACCAAGTTCAGCAATGCTTTTTAAAGGCTTTCCCCTCTGAAAAGATATTGAAAAATTACATTTACAGATCTGGGAGTTTCTTTTTCCTCTTTATGGTCTAGTTGTGATGAGACCCAGTATGTTGCATTGGCCCAGTCCTGTGACAACTCAGCAGTCCTGGCTCTGCAGGGAGAGGATGCCTGTCAGAAGCTGACCCAGCTGAAGGGCTTCTTCCAGCCATGTCATGGCCTACTGGATCCAAGGCCCTTTTACCAGTCTTGCTACCTAGATGGCTGCTATAATCATCGCAAGGCTCAGGTCTGTGGTTCACTGGCAGCCTACGCTGAAGCCTGTCGCTCCTTGGGCACCCTGACCACCAAATGGATCACTCAGGAGAACTGCTGTAAGAGCACTGAGATACATCAATGTCTCAGAAACGCATGGCACACGCACAGCACTTTTGTTCTCTGTATGTTTCAAAACGTATAAAAACGTACTGTTTAAATGCCGATGGAATTTTTGTCATGTACAATAAATGACAGTGTCATTAGAGAAATATCTACATAACTGCTTTATCAGAAATGTCATCTTCGTAATAGAGTAATTACTGATTAAAGATTGCTCATTTGACCTTAAGTGGGACTTCTGTTAATGGCTGTGAGTATACATGCAGGACAGGAAATTCTAAAACAACCACAGATTGTCACAATTTTGTTTTTATTCTGTGCATAAATTACTAACAAAGCCTTGTGTGTGAGACAGCTAACATTGTGTTCGGACCTGACTTTAGCAGAATGGATCTATGATCCCTGTGCTGGAGAGATCTGCACAAACTTCACCTGTGAACTGGAAAATGGTGGAGACCTGTGTGGCTGTCCTGAGTTACCTACCAATCCTGCGGGTATGATTTTAAATGTTTTATATTCTTAGTTGAAGTCTCACTCTAGAGTTTTAGAAAAGTCCAATGAGGTTCATTCCTTAAAAAAAAAACTTTTATGACTTTGTTATGAAACAACTGTGGTGGACAAAAGGGGCTTTGATGTTTGATTCTCAATCTTCCTCACTTTGTATGGATCTATGAATATGCTTATATGGACCTATCTACATCTCTTCCCACTCTGTCTTTACAACACCATCCCTGTTAAGTCTGACACTGCTATCCTATGCAATGTTATCTCCAGTTATTTAAACCAGTAAGTCAAAATGTCTGAATGTGTTATTAGAAATTTCAACAATAACCAAAGAAAATATTTTAAGAATTACTGCTAGTTGACTAACCTAAATTGCTGCTGCTTTTTAGGAGTGTGTCAGGCTGCTGGAAGCTGTAGGTGTTGGCTTGTAGCTACTAACTGAAGTTAGACCAACCCTCACTAGCCGCATGTCCGCAGTGAGCAGCTGCCGGCGCTCATAACCATGGATGCTCAAGAACAATACTTTTTTTGATTCAGCTAAAAGTGACAAAACATGTCAAACATTGACATTTCGAAAGCTATCCACATTCGTTCTATGATATTCATTTTTTTTTTTTTTTTTTTTTTTACAGACCTTTCTATAGCTAGTATGAATGCCACCAGCTGTTTGGAAATGAATATCATGGTTTACACTCTGTTCCTATGAAGTTCCATCCTACAAGTAGTTGTAGTAGACAAGGACTAACACCTGTCTTGTGAATAATTGCTAATGCACTGAGCTACAATTTGGCTGATGATATTAATTTAATTGAACAGCTTATGGACATTAAAAAGTCTAAAACTTTTTAGAACAGGAAACCTTTTTTACTCATAGATATGTGCAGATTAAACAACAATTCTGTGTTGGTATCTTTGTCTAGCAGGTGATGACGATATCATTCAAGCAGAGGTTAATTGTAAGCACGCTCAAATGGAGGTCTCCATCTCAAAGTGTAAGCTCTTCCAGTTGGGCTTTGAAAGGGAAGATGTCAGGATCAATGATGAACACTGTGCCGGCATAGAGGGAGAGGACTTTATCTCCTTCCAAATTAACAACACTAAAGGACACTGTGGTTCCATTGTACAGGTTTGTCCATATGTATTTGAATTTTAAGTTGTTTCTTCAGTGTTGACGGCTGTGCCAATGGTTATTCAGCTGCATCAGCTTTTTAAAAAATTCTTTCTTTGACCCCATGCTAAGTCATTAAGTCTTTAATCAACCTGGGGACTTATTTTAACTTTGATAAATATAGGATTGCTATGCAAAAGTCGTCTTTGAAATGTCTGTATAACGATTAATCCAATTTGACATTAACGTGGGGTTTATGATATTTAGCTTTTTTAAGACTTTTTTAAAAACTTTTTTTGGTTGCTTTTTTAAACTCTACTGAAAATATATTTCATATCCCCAAAAAACACTCACAAGTTAAATTTCTGTTGCAAGAAAAACCATTAGTAGTGAGTTAGTTCTTTATTTCTTCGACAGTCAAATGGCACGCACATCATGTATAAGAATACTGTTTGGATAGAGAGTGTGAACAACACCGGCAACGTCATCACCAGAGATAAAACCATCAATGTAGAGTTTTCCTGCGCATATGAACTTGACCTGAAAATTTCCTTGGAGACCGTTCTCAAGCCCATGCTCAGGTCAGACTCAGACTAAACTGTCTATGTAGATTAAACATATCTGTAATTTAGGCCAAAACAACTGCCAGCTTGTGTCAATTTCCTTCTTCTCTCCATTTTCCAGTGTGATTAATCTCACCTTACCGACTCAGGAGGGTAACTTCATAACCAAGATGGCACTGTATAAGAATTCCTCTTACCGCAACCCATACAGAGAAGGGGAGGTGGTGCTCAGCACACGGGATATCCTTTATGTGGGTGTTTTCGTGGAAGGGGCAGATGAAAATCAGCTCATCCTGATAGTGAATATGTGCTGGGCCACACCGTCTCGCTACAGCAGTGACCGACTCCGATATATCATCATAGAGAGGGGGTAGGTGAAGGTTTTTAGTCTTGGAGTCACATATAGACACACTGCTTGTTTGTGTTAAAATCTCCCTCTGTGGTTTGCAGCATTCACTTGATACAGTCATACAGTCTTTTATGTTACTTGTCATCATCACATTGTTACATATTTGCGTACTGCCTTGTAATCCAGCACACCCCAAAGGAAGTTGATCTATTTATCTACCGATTAAACAACAAGGCCAGTCAGAGAAAGTGGAACTTAAAGTGATCACCTAGAATCAAGCATTTCAGCCTGGATTAGATAGAAATTGCCATGTTGTCTGCTTCATGTAATCTTAATGTAGAGCTAAAGGTGTATGTATCCTAAATAAGATTTGGAATTCATAAACAGAATATAGCATGGGCTTCTTAAATGGAACATTGCAGAATTTTCAACCATGTCATCTTTTAATCAGTTGGGCTTTCCAAGTATTTTGAGACATTACCATTGACATTTTGCACATTGTCAATTATGAGAGCAAATTTGACAAAAGGAATAGCTTCAGTGAATGAAGAATCCTGAATAGACAGAGACAGAAGGATGTGTCTACTGACTAATTTACATGTCTTAAGTACCTGATATGTCATAAATCCCTGCTTTTATACTCATGAAACAATAACATTGCATTTTACTATGTAAAACTGCCAGGTGTGGTAACACTTTACTGTGATTTACTCTTTTACAACAAAGAATTGTAGTGTTGTGAGGCAGATATTAGATAGATATTAATTATTGGATAAATTAGAAGAAATAAAGAAAGGCTGGGCAACTAAAATAAATATAGCTATGAAATATCTCTATAAAGGCAAAAAAAAAAAACAATTAGCGGAATTTAGCTCTAGGATGCCAAACTTTTCAAACTATACTTCTAGGTAATGTTATTAGATTAAATGAATGAACGTACAAGCTAAGACTCAGCTAAAGTTATCTTATCTTCAAGGGTGCTCAAAAATAGTGCACTTACAATATTAGTTATTAGATTAACAAGTCTATAGAATCACACTCACGAAAGGGCACGTTTTTATAGTAATATGACAATTAAAGTTGCAAAATATTTGTTGCAGACAACAAATATGCAGTCAAATTCCCTTAACTATTGTCCTTGTTTAGGTGCCCAAACATTAAGGACAACACCATTGGCATGGCAGAAAATGGTGTATCCCTTACCTGCCGCTTCCACGTCACTGTGTTCAAATTCATTGGAGACTACGATGAGGTCCACCTGCACTGTGATGTTACGCTGTGTGACTCAGATACTAATGCCTGCAAAGTGGTGAGAATGAAGAAAAAAACTCTCATAAATCAAAAACAATTGAGTTGTTTTTCTATTGATGTGTTTGATGTATGTCCAGAACTGTCCGCACAAGAGAAGAATGTATTCAGAGGACAATGACCATAAGGAGCACATACTGAGTGTGGGACCCATCAGAAAAAGAGGTAGGTGGGACTGAATGGCTCATCAACAAATGCTTTGTTCTTCGGTGTGAAACACCATATTTAAGGTAAATGCAATACGTCTTTCATCAAGAGGATTTCCACAACGTGCTTGTCTTGTCTCCTCAGATTCTGACTGGTGCGAAGAAGATAATGGAGGCTGTGAGCAAATCTGCACCAGTAAGGGGACAGGGCCTATCTGCAGCTGTGTGACGGGGATGCTGCAGCGAGATGGAAAAAGCTGCCGAAGTGAGAACCACACAAACCCTTATAAAAATTCATTTTAAGTTGTTCTGTCTTACAATAACGGATCACTCTAAACTTCATACCAGCTATCGATTACTATAAATAGAGAAAGTGCTTTACTTAAGCTTTTAAAAATTCTAAGCAAGGTTACAATGGAAACTTTTTTTCTCTTCTTTTTTTAAAATCTCTTTTTATAGCTTTAAGTCACATTCTTTGGGAAATTATAAGAAAAGCGGACAGTCTGATACCTGCATATCCATCATGTACCAACAAAGCAGAATTGTACAATTGGTTCAAAGTAAAAACAGAAATATCTTGTTAGTGGTACTACTACCAGCAGGCATTTCTTGGAGCTAGCTCAAACCCACAAAGCTCAAATTACACAAGTCAAACCAAAGGTATGTGGTCAGTTATCAAACACTCAAAGACACCTCAGATTTGTCACAGGGAGCGCTAAACTGACTAAATAGAATATTTCCTACCGAGATAATATTAAAACAATTTGATTTAAAATGGAAAATTATAAAGTGTGATATGTATTTTTCCATCTAACAAATTATGTCTCAATTGTTATTTTTGCAGCTTCAAGCTTGAGCTGTAACATTTCACCAACAGTTCCTCTGCTGAGCATCAGTGCTGTGATCTCTATGCACGTTACTTGTTTTCACGTCTCTCTCCTCTCCTAACACCATACCTGTGAGCCAAAGGAGGACAAACACACAGAAGACTTGAAGACCAGCAACGCTTCAGCATTGAATAGTCAGTAGATCAACAGTGTTTTAGACAAAAGAAAACTGACAGAGAACACACTGAAACTCATAAAGTGTTTAAAACTGATTTAATACAGCTGATAGAAAAGTTAGAGATGACTTGACATAGATATGTACTTTGTGTTAACGTCCTCATGTGAAGACCTCATTACCTATTATTCACTTAAAGCACAATGTTTTTATTTTTTCCAGGCTACTATACTTGTCCCTATTGATTTTGTCGGTCTATATTCTCAATGTGTTTTGTATTTTGGCGGCACAGTGGAGTGTTGGTTAACACTGTCACAGCAAGAAGGTTCTGGGTTCGAGTCCCAGGGGACCCAGGACCTTTCTGTGTGGAGTTTGCATGTTCTGCATGGGTTCTCTCCAGGTTCTCCAGTTTCCTCCCACAGTCCGAAAACCTACAAGTTAGGTTGATTGGACATTCCAATTTACCCTTGGGAGTGAGTGTAGTTGTTTGTCCTTGTATGTCTTGTGTGTGGCCCTGCGATGGATTGGTGGACCGTCCAGGGTGTACCCTGCCTCTCGCCCATTGACCACTGGGATAGGCTCTAGTTCTCCCCGCGACCCCATTAGGGAACAAGCGGTAACAAAAATGATGGATGGATGGATGGATGTTTTGTTTTTCCCCAGAGGGAGGCGCCAAAGAAACAAAATCTAACAATCCAACAGTTGGAATTTAAGTGTTGAATTGGATTTCTGAGGGCAGGGCAGATGTTTAGCTACCTGTGCAAGTATGATGTTTGTATAAGCTTTCTTGGCAAACAGGAACAGAAATTTTCTTACAAAAGGAGTTTTTGTTGCAAAGATAATCACTTTGAAACTATGCATTGTGAGTTTTTAACAGGGCAGGTGAATGAAATTATCCATTTATAATTTGGAACATAACTTCATTTCTGACTCCCATTCTTGTGGACTATGAACGAGTGAACAATTTGAACAAAGCTTTTTTTTTAATGAGAAGAAAAACATTATGGGCATTGGTGATGTATTGTTATAACTCTAAAGATGAAAGAGGGCATCATGACACAGAAGTGAAGTTTCTAAAAAAAAAAGAGTATTTATTTATGTTTGGGGAAAGCACCTTATTAATTAAACACTCATTTGTCTTGAGGCTAGCTCCCAGATGTTTTGGCTCTAAGAAACAACTTTAACTGGGCTATTTAAATTTTTAGATTTAAATTATTCTTATCTTCATCTATATGACGTACACACTGAAGTGTTTATGCATGGTCTATCTGTTAGAAATTTGCATTGAACTGGATCATAGTTGCTCTGTGTTTCGCACACAACCACCAACATACATCTTAACTCATTGACTGGCAGCCATTTTCAGAACAGAGAGTCGCTCAATGCCAGAGTTTTTTGAGAATTTTGACTGATTTTTCAAGAGCCACAGAATAGTTTGTGCTGTGACTATGTAAACACCGAACACACCAAAAGAAAGAGTAGACTCTCTTCTATCATCAGGAAAAAAAAATTTGTTTCTACCTTATTCCGTTCTTCTTCGACGTGCGTCTCACCGGCGCCATTTCTCTCATAGCGAACCATTGCGTTTGTTTTTATTTGCTTACAATCTATGCTAATCTCCCATCAAAAGTGGCACAGCTACCTAGAGGGTAAATTTGTTAGTCCATACTCTGTCTAGAAGCCGATATTTACGGAAAAACTTTCGCCGATCGTCCCCCAAGCCACTCGCATTGAAAAAAATAAAAGACGTCTATAGACGTCTTTGGCAGTCAGCGGTTGGATTTGAAAAGACGTCTATAGACGTCTTTGGCAGCGAATGAGTTAAGCAAACTTCCTGCTTTCTGAAGTCAATTGATATTTACATGTAGTTAATCTAGATGGGAGTTACTTCATTGGTAGGCCTAAGTTTTGCTGCCTTCCGTGTACAGATGTACAGTTCTTGGTTGGTTTGCTGTTTTTTTTTTCATTGCTTTGTTTTAAATAATCATTATCTTCGTTTAATATGCAAAACATGACCAAAAGATGTTTTATTCTTTTTGAGCAGCACCAAACTTCAATAAATAAATGTTGTGAGAGTCGGTTTGAGTGGAGTTTCTTTAATGTGTGCAGCAGTCTTGTTAGTAGATACACTCCAGCGAGCAATGCGTTGAGTAAGCACATTACTGTCATTACATGGAAAAAAGTATTCCGTCACCAAAAAAACAAAAAGGGAATGTAACATATTGCTAAACATTCTGAAGTCCTCTAAACTGCCTGAACAGGCCTAATAGCTCTTGTGTTTCTCCGTCCCCTAGCAACACAGAAATATAATGTGAGTTAATCAGTTCTCACCTTGTTACTGCCCTCAATTTGAGTTACTTTTTTTTACCACAACCTAGCAGACTGTGATTCATGTCTTTGAGGTGTTTACATTTACTGTCATCTAGGTGTCATCTATTAGCTATCTATGTCATTGGATCAGAAATGGATACTATTAGCCCTGCACAACTTAAATTAGCTTTTTTACCAGAAACCACAACTAAATGTACATGAACAGGATGAAGGCTTAGGTAATACCCAAAATTGTGATACCAATAATTTCTGGGAAACATTTCACAATTCCATGGACATTTTACATTTGTCACTACTTTGTTATTAAAGATTTCACCAAATGAATGCTGCTTGACTTCATCTGATGAAGAAATTGTTAGAATTGGGCTCTAGTTACTCATTTTATCATTGTATGCTATCACATAATCCATGTAAATTACTCATTGTTTTATTCATTTTAGAACGATCCTCTTGTGTTAAACTCTGGGTGTGCCCACACATTCTCAACATCCATGCGCACTTTCTTATCACATTCCAGTTAAATCTGCATGAATTAGGAGCATGCCTGTTCATGTCTGAGATAACTGGCACATAACACTCGGTTGCAGGCCCTGCCCAGATGATAAATATCCATCACACCCGGATTTCAGTGCTGTTGTCGACTGAGATCCTCAGCGAACTTTGTCAATTACAGCCCAGCGCTGATTTACTTTATTTGTGACCGAATAAATTTAATATTTGTACTCTGATTTGATCTGTTCTCTAGTTTATTTTTATCAGGCTTCCAACTAAAGAATCGGGCTAAGAAAATCTATGAAGTAATAACAACACCAGGATATCTCCACCATATCTAACTGGCCATATGACCCTATTGCATCACATTATGGTTTTACTTTAAATGCTAACATCAAAACTGTTTGTAAAGCCGTTGCAAAAAATGACTCCCTTTATAATAGAGCTTCGTGGATCTCTCCTATTCAAACAGGTGAGTTCAAATAAATGGTCTGTTCAGGTGTAAATTTGAAGATTTATGTGATGTGTGTCTGTATATGCAGTTGGATCTGGTTCAGGGGTTTGCTGTCCTGCTGTTTCTGATAGCATGATGGGTGCCACCCTGCCTTCACCCCAACTGTTGCACCAACCAGTGGGCATGGCACGGCTCCTGGGCACTGAGTTGGTGGCGTTGGAGCATGCGATGGTCCGCTGCATTTGACTATCTGGGGTGCCTGGCCCTCTCGGGTGATTGGTGGGGCCTCTGCTGGTGGCGTCAGGTAGATCTCCGGCTCATAGGGCTTGGGTTTCCCAGCGTATGTCTGGGGGACAGAGCCAGGGTCTCTGGGTTTTTTTGCTACGAGTGTTAGGGCTGCCTGTGTTTTTGTTGCTTATTTTTTGTTTTCCCTGTGTCGGCCTGCTGGTGCTGTTAAAGGTTCTCCACTTGGATCGCCCATGTGGGGGCCACAGGATATTTTATGTTTTCTACATTTCCATTATTTTTCCATTCACACTGCTGCATGAACACTGTTAATTAATAATAGTGATTAGTTTATAAAGAACTAATTCTTATTTATTTAAACTTTAACATTGGATTTTGACTGATTTAGATCTGATGGTCAGATGGTTTATAACAGGTTTCTTTGATGCGCCCAGAGACACACTGTATTTTTAAATGTGTCATGGGCAGTGATTTTGTCAAATTTTTATTTAATATTTTGTGGATTAGTTTCTACATTCTGATTCCATATCCCGTATGATGTTTTTCCACTTGTACCTATTCAGCGCGACATGGCATGGCTCAGCAGTTACTCCTGTAGAACCTACTCGGCCGAGGTTCCATCAGGGCGGGGTGGGGAAGGCGGCAGACTGCCGGGCGCTGATTGGCCTGGGAGTCACATGATTAGATGGGAACACTGTCACGTGTACACCGCCCATTTTAAAAACGGGAAACAACAAATGTCTTTAATAACTAACACACTAACAAGTAACACTTTAATCATTTCTGTGACCATACTCTTGCTAATACCTAACACACGGACCAATACAAAGGTTTACCGTTTATATTGTTGCCGCAATGTCCTCAATTCTTGTCTCGTGCTTGTGTTGCATATAAATGACGTCACTCGCCTACCGGCCGGTCTTTCTGTTCGGTTGCTATTTGCAATGGAAAACCACCTAAACTTTGCCGGTGGCCGAACCGCATAGGGCCGAGTAGGCGCTAATACAATGCCATTAGTTTCCTGCGTTTTATACTGGTATCTTTCCTCGTTTCCTGTATTCTTCTCCTGCGTCACCACCGGTGACTTCACCTCCCTGCGGAAGTGGACATTTTTAAAAGAGCCATCGTAATCTTCCATGACGCTTGGCTGAAATTGGATGGGTTCTTCATTTTGTTATACCATTAGCTATGTGGTTCTTTGTAGGTAACACATAGTCAGCTTCCTCTTCTACCCTTGTCTTGTTGAAGTCGAGATGTTGAAGGAATAACAGCTAAATTTGAAGCCTGCCAAAACCCTTCTTTACACACCAACAAAAACTACCGTTGCAATTTTTCAGTGGGCCATTTTTAATCTTGTAACCTTTAAAGTTGACATCTTCTTATAAGGCTTGACAGTTAAGAGATGAAAACCCTCGTCCTTGTGAATTTCAATGGAAATTTTTTAAATGAAAGAACATTGTAGACCATGAAGCATGAATGGTTTGGGGGATCCAAATATACAGCAGAAAAGGAACTCAGGAACCAAGGTAAACAATTAAATAAAGATTTATTATAAAACCAACTAAAAGTGCGGCCAAGTCGGATGAAGTACAGAAACTTAAAGCTTGAAAAGCTAAACCAAAATTCATCGACAACAGAACACAAAAAAACTGAGCATGAAAAAAGAAACCAGAACAGAAACACAGAATGCGAGGAACATAATCATGGACGAGACAATGGCAGTATATGGGTGGCCTGCTGATATGAAGCCCCAAAGTGGACATCCCGAACCTGAGAACTGTATTTTAGGCCATAGGCTGAAGCTCAAAATGTGGCTAGAAATAGGATTTCGCTCCACTATCCTGGTGACTACATTTCGATAGCAGTTTTACATACACCTACTTCATAATGATGTGAGTAGGCTTGGGCTGGCACCAATCACACATGCATTTTTATAACCAACAAATGTATTACTTTTGCTTTTGATTATAAGCCACAAACAAAGATGCTGTCTGCAAATGATCTAATCACCAGCATTTATAGTTTCTGCTTGGACCAATTTACCTTTCTTTGTCTTGTGTCCTTCCGCCAACGTACGGTCAATTCCGTCAATTTCTAGCCACTTACGGGCACATATATAATCCTGCGTTTTTTGTCTGATCAACGGGAACACTCTGCTCCACGGGAGCAGCCATGTTTGTTGTTGTTCTTCTCTTCTCGCCTCTGAATGGAAGAGCACACCTGAAGCACGCGCTCTGATTGGCTGACGGCTAGGCGGCTTGATCCGAGCGTAGATTCGCGGTGTGATCAGGCCACGATATAGTTACATTTTTAAGTAATTACTGTAAAAATACTGGCGCAAAGCGATTGGAGAACTTTTGGTTATTGGCTCAAAATGCACTTAGGATTTTTTTGTAGATGTCATTTAGTAGTCCCTAAATAGGTGGAGCGAACCTTAACGATACAGGCTTCAGCCTATGGCCTATTTACAGTTCTAGTTTGAAAAGTCAACATGTAGCAAAGTCTCCTCCCCTGACATGTTCCTCAGGTCACAGCAGAAGGCTACTACTGCTTGATAGGAAAGTAATGCCTTTTAAATCTTTTTACATAGCTGTGGAAGAGCTCAATGACAGTTGCCTTTTCTCCTTACCCCCTGTTACTGTAATGCGGATAATTTTGTCCTTGAACTGGGCATACTCTCCATATATGCGACTCTGGATGAGTTGCAGGAAACTTTCCCCATTGACTCCTCAATGTTGGCAGTCTCACTAAGTTTCAACTAACCAAGTTTCACTGCCAGTGAGTGTTTGTTTGGTTCCAGTGGTCATTCTGCTCACATCATCTCTGAGATAGAATGACTTGATTAATTTATTTTAGTCTTCAGTGAATCTGCTGGTCCTCTTTCTTTCAAAATGAAGACTGTCATGATGTTTAAATCCAAGGGAGGCACAATTTTTGCTACCTGTATTTCTTTATGATCCTTCATGTCGTAACTTTGGCAATCAACTGCTTTTCTCTATCCTTGGTGGCTTTTATTGTATCTGTTCCTAACCTCTCTTATGAGCGACTCATGGTAAAGTTTTAATACCATTTTGTACAAGTTTTATTTATATTTGGAGGTTAACTGGCCAATTCGAAATGAGTGGTTTTCTTTTTAATTTTAGTAAATCCCAATATTTCTTCAAACGTTGGCGCCTTTTTTTGTTAGTTTTTTTTACTTTTTCTTTTTAAGATTTTTCTGTATTTACACTACTTGCGTCTTGAGCTTATTTTTTTCTCTTCTGTATTTCTTCCCAGCCACAAAATGTTGCCTGCAAAACAAAACAAAAAAAGTTGATCAATGCATGGAAAGTTAAGTACATTTTTTTCTCCTGCCCTCCTTTTTTCTAAAATTACATTGGGTAAAATGACATATTTATAACACTGTTAACTACCCATCGCACTAACCTTGAACATCTTGGCTGTGAAGGCTGCTCTGGGTAACCTCCCTGATCTGGACTCTGTGTTGGAGTGCCCAAGTTCTAAAGCATTTATATCCTCTCCTTGTTCCTGTGGTAAGATACTCTCCACATTTTTCTTTTCTTACACTGTTCTCTCTCGCTCAGTTCTTGAATTGCTTTTTACTTCCCTGCCTATACATTCTTTCTCCATCTCTCACGTTCACTTTGCAGGTATCTCTCCCTTCTTTCAGGACCAGCTTTAAGGCGTTTCCAATTCATTCTCTGACCTTCTGCTGCTGTTGTTGGTGCCATCTTACTTACAACTTTTACATGAAATATAAATCACCTTCAGAATGCAAATGTTGATAAAAAATGTTGATAAAATATAATAATCCTCAACTAAACAATTGCCTAACCAACTTAACCAAAGTAATAATACTCAACCCCGTCACAATCTCACAACCCTGTTACAATCAAACACAGAATGGGGTCGAGTGTGATGGGGTTGAGATTTTTGCACACAATGGCCACTACTCGATGTAGTGAATGCAAAAAAAGAGAGCACATGGCATGGATGAAATTCAGAATTCGCACATTTTCTTAAAATAACAAAAAAAAAATCATAAGTATTAGTTTTCTATCTTCTTTTTATGCAACAGTGTTGAGTCATATAGTTTGACGACCGCAATGACGAAATTGGAGGAAAATATGGGAGCAACTTGCATGTCTCTGTGGTCCAGTTTTCCAAAAGACTTCAGTGTTGTCACTTCCTGATGTATGATGTATGGATCATAACTTTCTATTTTTGAAGGTGAATTAATTTGTGTAACAGGGTGTCGGGTGGCTCAGCGACAGAAGTCATGTGATCTTTAAAACATATTTAATTAGTAATTTTGGAGAAAAAAAATCTATACCAGTAAAAGAGCAAAAATATATTTTGATATTGATGTAAAAATGTATTGACTTTTTGAATAGTTTTTGTTGGTATTTTTAAAGTAAACCATCATGGCCATGAGGGACATAGAAAATGGGTGGTCAAATGAAAAAAGTTCATAATTTATCATAATAGAAACAATTTAATTCAGGTTTTTATACTACACTAAAGAATACATTTCAATGTGTTAAGCTGTTTAAATAAAAAGTTTAGTGACCCAGTAGATGAAATGCACCTTAAGAGGTTAGAAGGACTCAAAATGTGCCACTTCTATGGAATGACTGTAAGGCTTTGACAAGGCGTGACAGAAAAAGATAGGTTTATGTAGGGAGTGATTAACTAAAGGTAGAGCGGGTAAGAATGGAAGCACATAAATGATTAAATTAAGAGGAAACGGAGGGACATGTATGAAACTCGTAGAGATACAGGGAAACAGGAAGCAAAAACAGACATAAAAATAAAAGCACTGTAAAACGGAATCAAATTAAGAACATGACTGTGACGCTATGATGTCTAATTCAGGTCAGGGACCAATTATATAAATGCCATCATGATGTGTTCTGTTTACATGTTGCGAATGAAAACACAGGCAAAGAGGAAGGCATTCCTCCCCTTTCATGCTGAGCTTGTTATGTATCTATAGTTACATAAGTATGTGTGTGTGTGTCTTGGGGGGTTGGTTGGTATTATGTGTGCCTGAGTTACTCTATCATTCAGAAATTTCATAAACTGTTTCTGAGAGCATTTCTCCTAAATATTTGATGCAGTTAAATCATTGCCAACTATAAACTATCATTCGAGTTTATCAGCAATCAGCATTAAGTGAAACATTTAAAATCATGAAATAAATATTAATCTAAGATCCTCAAATGCCTTTTATATTACTGGTAACATAAATGTCTGATTCTCTCAGCAAGCTGAATAAGTCAAGATCATCAAATTTACATAGGATGAAAGGCCAACCCTCTATCTAAATTTGAAATGGCAGACTTTTGTCATTAACAAAATAAATAATATGTTTGAAAAGTTATTTGCATGTATATATTCATTTTTATGGCTACTATTTGTTTTTGCTATGCTGCTGGCCTGTTAATCTTCAATGATTCATTGTTTTTCGCAAAATGTCACTCAGATGATGAGAAAAGACAAGTTTACTTTGGGGAGAAAGTATTCCTGGGTTCCTATATCTTCGTTTATTCCTCCATTTTAGCCTTACGTGTAAGTGGAAAAGTGAAGTCAAGGAGGACATTTGCCTGAGGAGGATCTGCTTCCACCTGAGATTTTTTTGTTCTAATCATCGAAGAAAAGCTTACTATCAGGCTGAACAAGGTTTCAAACTTAAACTTGTGGTGTAATTAGTTTTATGGCATGGATTGCTCAGTATCTGGTTACATAACGCGACATTTGGAGCTGATTATTTACGAGTGTTCATGACCTGCTGATAGCTTGTTGTCTTCGAGTTTTGATGACATTTTGTGATCATCTCACTGCCAAATTCAAACACTATGCACTTATTGGACATGCTGCGTTGTGACTGCATGAAGCAGAAAGTATTCATTTCTAACAAATGCTGTATTCTGCAGAGTAAATCGAAATATTGACTTGGATCTGTATGTCCATTTTGCAATATAGCTATATAAGCTATAGATCAACAATTTTCTGAAGATTAAATTGTACATCTTTTGAATTCTTCAGCAACTATCATTGTATGTAATTTAATAACTTCTGGAAAAAAAACAGACCATCAAGGGATCATATCAGTATTGTTAAGAGATGAGAAAGCTCCTTCTGAATAATTTCTTTGCAAACAACATAACCAAGTATTTCCAAGCCCTTGCATGTTTGGTTTAAGTTGGACCATCGACCAAACTTACAATTTTTTCCTTAATCAGAATCAGAATCAGAATCAGAAATACTTTAATAATCCCAGAGGGAAATTATTTATGTTATATATGGTAGGGGGGAATAAAAGAGAGTTGTCACATGAGAGCTCAAACCCCAGATATGGGAGAAGTCAATTCACTTGTTCATCTTTTTGAAGTTAGAGATACAGCAGACCTAAACGCTTTTGTCACTTCCTGGTTATTTTAGGAATTGTTTGTGTTTTCCTTGATTCAAATCCAAAAGCAAAACTACTCAGCCAGGGGCAGAATACCATTATGGCTATGACAAAAACATTCTCCTTTTACAATGCAACTATCCTGTTGAGCCTATAGAAGGTTAGCCATGTGTTGAATGTGAAAAATTAGTCACATTCTTCTGTGCTTTTTAATGATGTTGTTTGGGCTGTGGAACGGGATTCCCTCCCCCTACATTGCAGTTGGGCTTATGTGGATACAAATAGTGTTACTGAGGTGTTCTCTCCCTGATGCATTTTATACGTGCTGCGTTAGTCTAGGTTTGAGACTTGTTATTAAAATGTTTTGTCTTCCAGGTCAGATTTCCATAAATATTCATGTCTAACAGATGATAGATCTTAATGGTTTTGGTGGCTTTGCTTTTGTCGGATTGTGTAAATGTTTCTTGTTTTATTTTTCATTCAATGGACTATGCATTAAAAATGTAAATTAGCTTTGCAAATGTACATGATGTTTATGATCAACCCCAGTTATACCTTCTTAATAGATAATGCCACTTGACTATAGTGCTATGTGACACTTACAACTCTAGACTTTGCTCTGCAATCTGCGTTCTATCTTACAGCCACAAGATGAAATCTAACATAGTAGGTTAAAGTGCATATAAAGATTTACAATACTGCAATTAAGGCTCTTATCACACAAAGAACTGTGTCAAATCAGAGCCACAAAGTTAAGTCAGAGTCAGCCATATTATCTGCTCTAAGCAGATACACTGGAATTCATTCTCAAGCAAGCAGTATCGTTTTTGCCAGCTCTGCTACTGCTGATTGAAGATTCATATAAATGTATGCATGTAAAATGTACTGTATTGCATTTATGCATTTTAGTACAACCAAAGTTCCAAAACAGCCTTAAAAAAATGACAAATTAAGGGATTTCTAAAAATTGTCATCTGAATAGCATGGACACAGAGAATAGCCTGTTTACTGCATTTAGTATGTATGTATACATATATATATATGGATACAATTATTCTAAAATTTAGAATAAGATAAATGATATAGTGCTGGATCATCGGATTGAAACTTAATCCCATTTTTTTATCGATGATTTTTTTAATCAACAATATGAAATATGACACTTGTAGGTACAGTAACCACTGTACATTTGGTTGAGATTAAAGTATAATAGATCCAATTTAAGAAAAAATCCCTAAATTATATTCTCACGGTAAAATAGCTATAAGTCTCATATGCAATATCATTACAATGTTTAACTTTCCGAAACACAAATGCTTGTATCTCTAACGTCATTTGGAAGACAACTGTTTCCTCTTTCCATTCTGAATAAAGTAGCCTTCTTTTTTTACTAAGAAGTTTGTGTTTAGTAAAGGTTTGAGATGAGGTTTGAGACAACGCTTTAAGATACAAATCATCTGCCCTAGGTTTTCTTTGACTGGGTAATTCTCTAATTATTCTCTACTCATCCAGTTCCCTTCATTTATTTAAGGACACACTGCACACCATGTTGAAATTTCATCCCAAATTGTCATGTTGTCATGTTGGAGCAAAAATATCACTTAACATCTGTCAAATTGTGTTGCCTTTGGCTGTTGGGTTTAGGTTATATTTTCTTATTTGTAATTTGTGTGTATTATTATATGAATTATTAGAAGCTGTTTACAAATGGTTAGAATGGTTAAGAAGGAGAAAAAAACAGAACATGGGAGAATTTCCCAGGATCTTATGATTTTCCTTTAGAGGGTTGTTTGTGTCCCACAGACTGCAGTGAGAGGCTACTCCAGGCACTTAGGCTGTAGTTTAAATGTTTCCCACAGCACCTAAAGGCAACACCCGTCTACACTGTTGAGGGCTGGACGCGCTCCAGCGCATGCCATCAGTGTTATTACTGAGGAGTTGCGCACAAGTTCAGGGCTGTAAGGATAGACAGACTCTCTGCGTGGACACACGAGCTTGAACCAAGCATCCTTTCAGCTGACCGTCCACGCCAGAAGGATTTTTTTAACTTTCTCTAACACTCAACGACGCCGACATGCCGTCTCTGCGTCACTCCTACACGGTGACATTACCGGAGGATTTCCCCATCGACAAGCCGGAGCTGCGGCGGAAGAGCCCGCCACTGTCCCGGTCCATGCTGATGTCAACCTTCATGGGTCTGATAATTAACCCAGCCAAGGTGAGTCCAGAACCACAACACTTATGCCTCCCCCTCCCTCTCAACCTCACCTTTGTGTTGTTTTTTTAAGCATCCTTCGCTGGCATTTAGGAGAAATGGCACTTTAAATGTAATCGTGTTCTTAATCCATACTAATCATATAGAAAACAATAACAAGAAAGCGGAAATTATCTATTTTTCGTTGAAAGTTTGTTTAAATGATGTCAACATGTTTAAGTAGGACACAGTGCCTGTGTTGTATGTATTGACCATGTAATAAAACACCTCAGGGAGACTGACTGAATGTCTTATACCACTGTAGATTGTCTATGTATCACAATTCAATAAGATTGGAGAAAAATTCTTAAGGAACTTTTTTATGTGAAAGAGTTGACAAACTCCAGTAATCACCAAAGTCAGTAAATGCTCCTTGATGGAGAAACACTTGGTATACACACACACAGTGACAGACAGCAAGCCCCCCCTACAGTGAAAGAGGTTAATACCATAGTTGCCTGCATCAAGCCAACAACTGAAGTGTGGTGCTGGTTGCATAATGGGAGGCCAAACTGCTGATAAGGAACGTGTCCGAGGAAGTGCAGCTTATCGCAGGACATTTAGTTTCACACAGGTTTGTCCACAGTCAGCACATATTCGCGTCCACATGGGTTTGAGCCTGGTGTCGCAGGTTAACGCATCCATCCAGGGCTCCAAGGCCTGACTCAACACTATACACTTTGTATTTTACAGCGTTTTAACTGGCAAGTAATTTAGTAAACTTAATCCCCAAATTATTCCTAATATTATTATTATTTATCTGAATCATTTTATTTAATCCAATTGGTTTACATTGTGTCTCACAGTGAGCTCAAACTTGAAACATCACACTTGTACATTTCAATCAGTGAGATGCAGTGTGTTTCGATTTTTGATCTTTTGTGGTATTTTCACAGCCAGATTTGCCACTTTCCGGGTATGGTAAGGAGTGGCAGAGCTGGCACCGTGTATGCCGGAGCCTTCATCACATGTTACTCAGCCCTGCATGCATCGCAGGTTCAGAACATTGCGTTCTCTGGCTCTTTGAAGTCCTGCCAACAAGTGGAGAGCATTCTTGTTCAAAGCTAAGAGATTACCCGAACGCATTACGTCCTCTGGTTTTGGACGGGTCTCTCTAAATCAGATGGGGCCTGCTGAGTTTACCAAGTTGGGTATCAGCACCATATGGTCAAATCTGAATTGCAGCAGAGAAGAGAAATAAAAGAAAGAGATAATTAAAAAAAAGGAATCTGAAAGATTTCTAGCGCATCACTGGCCTGTTTTGAAGGTTCAAGATATGATGAATAATCTCGTCCATGAGGCCTTTAAAGGTCATTCAGTAAAAAGCACATTTTAAGAAAAAGAAAATCGAGTGATACATGTTGATGCTGTTCCTTAGTTCCCAGTGTGTCTCTGCACATTTATGTTTCTATCAATGAGCTTCTTTGACAGCATTGTATCCACGTGGAGCTCCATCAGAGGGGCTGCTGCGTATCATGGCTTCATTTACACAATCGGTTGTGTAAAGGAGATTTTTAGTGACAGCAATGTTGTTATTCGTTGTTCTTGTTGACATCAGTCTTTAAATTTCTGAGGAATATTGGGGCAATTAGTTCGAATGACTATTACATTGTCATATTCCGTAAGAATCCATCAAGTTCCTAAAAATAAGGCTAAAGTCCAGCTTTTTTTAACTCTAATAATCTTGTTGCTTACAACCGGTTCACTTGTTTCATTTACTTGCTTCTTTAAGTCAGTCCTTTCAACTTCCTTTCTAATCAGAATCACTGCATTTACTGCATTTGACTGTGAATCAGTCTACATTTAGACACATTAGTGTCTAATATGTTTAATATGTTTATTTTTTTAGAAAAAAGAACGTAGTTTGTGTGACTAAAACTGTGATGAAAACAGAAGAGACATTTGTTGTGACTCATACTGGGCGCAGTCATACAGAAACTACCAAGCTGTACAAAGAAAAATAAAACTTTCAGCTCATGTGCAAGTGGCTTGCTGACCCTTACAGTGACCCACATATCAATAACACTACACCAACAGAGACATCAGAGCTGTGCTAAAGCAAACTAGATGATCCATGACTCAAGCACTGATGCAAAATTTCACACTTCGACACTATGCTGTGTTCCACACATTCATAAGGGAACTTTTCCCTTTGATCCCTGTCACATGCTGGCGCAATGTCACAAACATATGAGCAGCGCCATTTCTTCAGGGCATTCGAAAGATCACAACACATCCATACCAACAATGTGACTGTCACACTGAGTGGAGTGCAATAAATGCATGGAATAAATGGCATGCAGTCCTGTGAGGTGACTTATGCTTGAAGAATTTAGCATTGTAGCTGCTGTACTGCTGTTTAATTACAGCTGGCAAAGTAGAAACTAATTTTCTCTTCAGTCACAGCTGGATACTGTTTCGGTAAAAACTACCATCTTAGGAACAGCAAGTTGGGGGGTTCAAATCATGACTAGGGCAACTATCCAGTAAGGGACCCGAGGCTGGACCCCTGCATGCCTCCCTAAGCCTACCTCAGTTGTAATGTTGTGTGTTGTAAGTCGCTTATGATAAAAGTGTCTGTTATAAACCGTTTCAACTTTTGAAATCTTTGGTAGCTGGTTGTCTCGAAGTGTAGCCATACAGAGACAATAAGCAATAAGTTTCAGAAAACCTGTGGACTTTTATTGGTCATATGTGGAAATAACTGAGAATATTTTACAAGATGGTTTAAACATATTCTTCCAAGTTGTTATTGTCAACACAAATTGTTTTCAAGCTTCTAAGTGTCACTTTTTCTGTTTCCTAAAATCTTCAAAAGCTAAAATTGCCTATTTTTCTGTTCAAAACAGAACAAGAATCTTCAGGGATTAGTGGGTTTAAAAAACCTGGGAAACACAGTAAGTGTCAACTTATGCTCATGCTATAACTTCAAAAAACCTACATCCTATTTAACCCCTGTGTTTTTGTTTCCAGTGTTTTATGAACTCTATCCTGCAGTGTTTGAGCAACACAGCAGAGCTGAGAGACTACTGCCTGAGGAACATCCACCGCACAGACCTCAACAACAGCGAGACAAAGTCTGCTCTCATGGAAGGTAAGATCTAGGAAACCGCACATCAACCGACTGGTGACGAATGCCACAGACCTGTCACACTTGACTCGTCCTTGTTCATTTGCCTAAGCCAACCCATGCAACTGCTGTCGGCTCACGTAACTCTTCCATAATTCATCCCAGAACACACACCTTTTGACTTTCGTCATAAGATCCGGTGGTCCAGTTCTTTTCAAAACTACTTGTATATAAATGTCTCCAAAAAAAGGGATTTTTTTGTAAAAAAAAAAAAAAAAAAGCCAGTTTACTTTTAAAAGCTTTTATGGTGCTTTCAGCCTTACATTCATTAATTCATGGTTTCAGCTCAGGTGAGAGAGCCTGTCACATTTACTGAGTAACTGAGTCTGGGACATGGATATTGTACTAGTAGATGTTGCCTCAACGATGGCAGCAGCTCTTTTGGGATGCTTAGGGATCTTGGGGATTTTGGAGGTTGGGTAAATGTTTTGGCTTCTCAGTCTTATCTGAGCAGCAACATGGGGAGATGTAAAGCCTTCTGGGGGAGGCAGCTACAATAGGATGGTAAATGATAAAGTATTCTCCACATTTTAGGACTGCAAGGCTCTCTATGACAGCGGTTAGTGTTAGATAACAGTTGACTTTGAGCTGTGGGTGACCTTTAAGTCCTAATAATAAAAAGAGCTTTTTCTTCCTCACATTTTGTCTTACTGCTTCAGAGTTCGCCAGACTGACTCAGAGTCTGTGGACATCCGTGAACAACGATGCCATTAGTCCCTCTGATTTCAGAAGCCAGATCCAGAGATTTGCTCCAAAATTTGTCGGCTGCAAGTAAGCTCTTATCCAGTTTAGTGTATATAACCAAGCATTGTTTGAAGTATGAAATGACTGGGCATTTTTATATCTACAGTCAGCAGGATGCTCAGGAGTTTCTGCGCTTCTTACTGGATGGCCTCCATAATGAAGTGAACAGAGTGACGATACGCCCAAAGGAGTCTGTGGAGGACTTTGACCACCTCACGTATGTTAACGCATCAGAGACTCATTTCTAACCTGACAGGACTCTGCCACACTTCACTGCTAATAAAGCTTTGTTGCATGTGTCATTGGACTTGAGTTTTTCAAAATTGGGGGAATGTGAACTGTGAATTTGTTTAAAAGGATCTTATTCATTATTAACCTTATCCACCCAGCACTACAAACCCAGTAATTAGGGGCTTTGAAGTAAATTGATTTGGTTTCATTTGCAGGGATGCTGAAAAAGGCAGGCAGATGTGGAATCTGTACTTGCAGAGGGAGGATAGCAAAGTTGTTGGTAAGTGTCTTTTGGATAATTATCTTAAAAATGATTGTACAAAATTGTAGTTTATTGTCCTTTCTATCCTGCCTACAGACCTCTTTGCGGGGCAACTGAAAAGCTGTTTGACGTGTACCGCCTGTGGCTTCCACTCTGCTATGTTTGATCCATTTTGGGACCTCTCCATACCCATTGCACAGGTCTGGTCATGGTCTTATTTTCTTTGTTGTCCCCAAATGGCAGACCACAAACAAAATGTTTTTAATCTTTTTTTGTTATGAGAATTTAAAGCTGAAATCACATACAAATCTCTTAGTAAGGGGTAAAATAACAGAGCTGTGATGAAATGTTTTCTGATTGGATGTTCTCTGTGACCCTGCAGAGAAGCTCGCAGGAAGTAACCCTTAAAGACTGCCTGAGACTCTTTACAAAAGAAGATGTTCTGGATGGAGAGGAAAGACCAGTAAGAGATACCTACCAATCTATATATAATGTATATACAATGTAAATATATGAACATAAATATTATATTTCTTATTGCTTGGGGAGATGATATATCGCGTTTTTCCTCTTAGAAATGTGACAGATGCAAAGTCAGAAGAAAATTCACCAAGAGGTTCACCATCCAGAAGTTTCCTCAGATCCTTGTACTCCGTATCCTTTCCTCACTGTTTTGCAGCATGCTGATCTATTGGAGGAAATCTTTTGATGTTCCCGTTGGGATAAATATTTCCTTTCCACAAAGTAAAAACGTAGAATGTATAATACTTTTACATGTACAGAAGTACATGTGAAGAACGATCTGATTTATAATATCTCACACCCAGTTCAGTCATCTAATTTTGAATAAGTTCATGTTCCTTAACTTTTCTGCATCTTCAGATCTGAAACGCTTCACAGACTCTAACATCCGATCTAGCAAACTCTCCACTTTTGTCAATTTTCCTCTCAAAGATCTGGACTTGCGGGAGTTTGCTGCAGAGGGCAGTGGTAAGTATCTACGAGAGAAGAGGAGGGGGAGCAGCTGTGTTAGAGCGAGAGCTTTTTAAGGTCACATGTCGTGTCTTCCTACAGATTGCCCAGTGTATAACCTGTACGCTGTATCCAACCACACTGGAAACACCCTGGGAGGCCATTACACAGCTTACTGCAAGAACCTGGTTCTGGGGGAGTGGTACAGCTACAATGACTCAAGGTATCAGGTCTCATGCCATCAAGTTACTTTATGTATCACCTTATCAGATGGGCAGAAAGCTTTACAGCTTTGCAGTAGGTACCTGCTGTCAAATGAAAATGAGCTTTTTCTTTCTGTGGTTGGTTTGAATCATATGAGCAGACTAGTTGAAGTTGTAACTTTATAAACCTGGTGACTCTTTTGTGGTTGGACCAGTATTAAGAGGTATATTTAAATGGGTAAAGATGTGTTCATTGACAGTATTGTTCCGTGCTGTGTGTTATGGACAGGGTGAGCCCCATCACTTCAAGCCAAGTTCGCAGCTGCAATGCCTACGTCCTGTTCTATGAGCTGACCAACCCCTCACACCCGAAGTATCAGATGTGTCGGTTGTAGACACGGTGGACTGCAAAAGAAAAGGTGTTTTTAACTGAGCCTGAATTTGAAATGTGGACACTGCCTATAGGGAGACAGCCCCACCAAGTGGAGAGTCCTGCCATAAGAAAGTGTGAATATGGAAAAAGAGCACCCTCTGTCCTTCATCCTGGTGATTTGAAAAATTCAGCCTCTTGCACAGAAGTCAGTGAACTTTTCACTCCGGAACAGTGAATTCAAAACAAAAAAACAGATTTATACCTTCTCTTTTCAACTATTTGTATTTATATCTCATTATGTAACATTAGTGTGCAAAGAACTGCCTTAAAAATGGAAATTGTATAATTTATTGTATTTAAAATGATGTCAGCTCTTCAGGATTGCATTCAGTGTGTAATTTAACAAAGCCATGCTTCCTTACATTTTATGACAAAGAACATTTTATTTTCGTATAGTATTTATGAACAGTCGCCGAGAGTAATGTGGAAAATTGATACCAAAGCAGCTGTGTGAATGTACCAATACTTCTTGCAGATAAGATGTGTCTGACTTTACATCTATTTCACTTAAGTCAGTAAATCAATTAAATGAATCTTTTATACTCACCATGTGTTTGTATTTAAACACTATTTATCCCGACAGAGTAATAAGGCTTGAAACCAAAAAGTATTTATCACAGCCATTTGGCCTAGTACAGTTTCTCTCAGAGATGGAACACTACTGTTGAAGATATAATCTTCAAGAAATGTTCTGAAAACTCAATGTCTTCTTGTTTCAGTTAGTTGTTGGAGTTCATATCAAAGCCCACACATCAAGTTTAGTTACAGCAATATATATATATGTAAAAAATATGTATGTAAAAACGTATTTTTGGTCTTTCTAAATCAATTGCTTCCTCGAGACTTTTTGGTGTCCCTGAAAACAAAATGTAGTTTGTTTTTTGGATGTTTCTACAGTTATCTGAATTTGTCATATCTTTACAAGTTTATTTATAGTTTTAGGTATTGTTTAAGCAGGTGGTTTGACAGAAGTGATCAAATGGAAGTAGCTCTTGCAGTACATCAGTCCCAAAAGGTTTATTAGACCCTTCTTCAAACTATTTGGAGTCCATAGTTCTACAGAGTCAAAGATTATTTATAAGTGGGAACATCCAAGACTAGTCAGAAATCAAAGGAGTACATTTACCAGCAAGTTCATCAGATAATACTCCATGATAAATTTAAAAGCTACATCTCAGACTCTACAAGCCTTAGTGTATTAAATGTTAGCATATTATGCTGCAGCTTAAACGGATGTATAAATTGTTCAAAGCAAAAACATTTAAGAAAAACACATTCCTAAGTTAGAGCATCAATGAGAAGCTGAAGAGATATGGATAAACTATATTCTGGTGATATGCTTATGGATTTTGGCTTTGTTTTGCAACCGCAGGACCTGGACATCTTGCTCTCTGGTCTGACAGCTAAAGCTTGCTCAGATGGCAAAACAGGACATTTTTTTTAGACTCAGCCTCAAATCTACAACAGAATGTATGAAAAAGAAAATAATTAAGGTCCTGCAATGGCACAGTTAAAGTCCAGACCCCAACCTCAATGAAAAGCTTTGTCTGGACCTTGAGAGCTGTGCGGAAACTAATGCTACAAGCACTGATTAACTGAATAAATGTTGTAAAGAAGAGTAGGCTTTACCCAATGCATTGTTAATATAACTTCACTTTGGGGATAAATAAGTCTAATTGAACTAAATTTAATACACTCATACACAGGATTTGAAAAAATGTGTTTTACATATCCAGGCTGTTCCCTCATTGTACAGTGAATTTGTTTGATTTTTTTCTTAATTTTCCCTTTCTGCATCTACTGTACATGGTGGAAGATATGTAATATCTGAGACAGTGTTACAAATGATGCCCTTAGATAATTAGAAGTTTTTGCTAAACTAATTTAGTTTATTTATTCCTCGTGCCCATTAAAACTGTTATCTGAAGAAAAAAATACAATTATATTAAACTAAATAAAGATAAATTAAAGTCATTTATTAAGTGTGGAACATCTTTAAATGTGATATTCCATCCATCCATCCATCCATCCATCCATCCATCCATCCATCCATCC